>WBMW01003612.1:2228717-2699593 GCA_013396635.1 Penelope pileata
TGGCCAGCAGGGCGAGGGAGGTGATCTTCCCCCTCTGCTCTGCCCTGGTGAGGCCACATCTGGAGCACTGTGTCCAGTTTGGGGCTCTCCAGTTCAAGAAAGAGAGAACTGCTGGAGAGAGCACAGTGGAGGGCTGCAAAGATGACTGGGGCCTCCCTTATGAGGAAAGGCTGGCTGACCTGGGGCTGTTCAGCCTGGAGAAAAGAAGGCTGAGAAGGGATCATAATGTCTATAACTATCTAAAAGGCAGGTGTCAAGTGGATGAGGCCAGACTCTTTCAATGATGCCCAGTGACAGGACAAGGAGCAGTGGGCACTAGATGGTCCCCAGACGTTCCTTTCAACCGCTACAATTCTGTGATTTAGTGACTGGTGACAACCATCAGCTCCGTGGTGTTTCTTTCTGTCCCTGCTCAGCTGTCTGGGAGCCTGGGTTTTGGATCAGGCTCATAAATTGCTGCTGTTTCCTTTCTTTGTTTGCAGGCATCAAATTAAATGTTTTTTGATTTCTTGCAGTGATGCTCCAGGTGATGCCAACCAGAGCATTGCCATATCTGCAGTTTTCTTCCCTCTCTCTGTCTTTTAACATTCTCTGTGTGGTGATTTTGATTCATACCAGGGCTCTGCCTCCACCCCTTTACAGCTGTGAAAACATTTTTGCAACTCAAGCCACGGCAGTAGATGGCTCTTTAACTTCATCATCCTTGTTGTCGTACGCTCCCTCTCCCAAATTCTGAAACAATCAGTTTCTGGCATCTTATCCCCTGACATTTGTTAGGATGAAAAAACAGTTGCAGGTAAGAAAACTGCTTATTTTCTACCCATGCAAAGGTACAAAGCTCACTGCCAAGCTCAGTGCAAAATCTGGAAGTGGGTTTCTGCTGACTTTCCATGTATGTTCCAGTAATAACCCCCAAACACGTGAAGTCCAACTTTTTATCATCACTGTTTGGGAAATCAATACCAAATCTTGGTTGTTTTCTTTTTTATTTCTTCCTTTTTTTTTTCCCCCCGTCATCATCCCCTACCCCAGGGATACCAATATATATTTTTTTCCTGTCTGTGTTTTCTGCCCTGGCTTGTCAGGCTGTGAACTTATCAAGGTAGGACTATTCTTCATGATGAGTTAGGCATTGGACACTCATAAGGTGATCCCAGTTGCACTCTCTACTTATTTGTAGTTTGATTAATGACCAGTCTACATGGGTGGTAGAAAGGTATAATAAATTGCAGAAGATTGTGTGTCTCAGAGGAATGACCTCAAGGATCTCATCTGCTATGACTTTGCTGGGGAGAGGGTTTCCCCCGTTCTTGTCCTATTCACCAGTCCTTTATTTCTCATTCTGGGCTCCAAATCACCATATAGGATGGGATGGCACCACCCTCATTCCCCTCTGGGAAGGTGTTACCCTCTGGACTTCCCAAATACCCCCAACACCTACATCAGCAGTGATTCCTCCTTGCTGTTCTGCTTCTTGCTGGAGCAATCAGCATTACTGATTCCCAGGGATGGGAAAACCCACCTCCATTAGATTGCCCCATAGAGTTGCTTTTTCTCTTTGAACTTAATGACTTTTCTCTTTGTGTTTATGTCCTCCCCTAGAAAATGGGTTTTCACTTCTGTATTAGACTTTTTCATTTCCTTGCTAACTGCTTGTCTCAGGGTGAGCAGGAGGGCTGACTACCAGGAATTCCTCCTTTAAGTCCTTTTTCTCTATGCTGCATCATTTTTATCATGACAATGGTCTTATTTCTGTATTTCCAATTTAAAAATCATCCAAAACTTTAGATTTTAGAAAAAAGTGCACTCAAATTTTCTAGATTACACATTTGCTTCTCAAGAAGGACAAGACTAAAATCGACCAAACCCATTTCTTTGAGAAAGTCTAAGAATTAGAGAGGGTGTTGTCATTTAGGGGAAAGCAGTGTTTCAATAAGATTCTCTTTTTAGTGTTAACCACACTTGAGCACTTTATGATGCTTAAAGTGGACATCTTTAACTTGTCCTACACAAACTTGTTTCTCACTTCCCTATGTGGAGGGAAAAGACTTTGCTCTTCTGTTTGATTTTTTCTGTAGCTGGAGAATGTAGTAATATGCTTGTCCTGAAATAATTAGATTTACTTCTGATTTACTGATTTACATCAAGGTAGCAGAGACAAGAACCAATGTAGGACAAAATAAATAAATAAATAAAAACAGTGAACATAAAAAACTAAAAAGTGAGCTCTGTGGGTGAAAAGGGATGCTTAAGGATTTCGTCCACAAGCTTAGGAAAAAGCAAGGGGGAGGAAATGCTGAACATGGAGATCTCCCTGCAGAGCATTTCCAACAGTAGGAGACCCTCTGCAGGAGGAACGAGCTGTCATGCAATTATTTACTCTGCTATTTTTAGAATAAACCACTCACATTTTTCTGCCATAGCAACTGGTGCATCACTTGGTATTTGCAATGTACACACCATTTCTATGAATCATCATTAAAGTAATCATCTTTGTGACCAGTGGACTCTAGCAAGTGACTCATTAAGAGAAGCACTGGAAAATAATTAGCACACACACTTGTTTATATGCCTTGTTTCCACAGAGGTCTCGTTCTTGTTGTGGTTTGGTTTAACTCCAAGGGAATTCTGCTTTCAGTGTAAAACACTTGTTTCAATCAAAGTAATTACCTGAGCAGTACAGTTTTGTGTACAGTGTTTCCATTAAACCATCCTATTTATCATGAGAGTAAATGAAACAGCTATGGTCGGTTTTAGAGCAGCTCCTGGCAGTGGTCCAGCCCAGTGGCTTTTTTTGAGACATGTCTATGTTGATTTCAGCTACAACATCTCCTAAAATTGTATTTCTTTATAAACCTCATTACAAAATGCTTGAGATGCAGAGTTTGCTGCCTCAGGTGCTTAGCAGGTTTGTTGAGGTCACAGCCATCCATGACTTATTGTGGATTTCCTCTGAAGATGAGTCCCTGTTTTTTTCACCTACAACACACAGATGTTCCTTCATGGAGTAGCTGAGATACACGAGATTGAACCAAAGTGGTGTTTGCTTGTGTATGCAAATGCCACTTTGGCAGTTATTCTATTTTCAGCCATGCTTCAAATGTGTTCTTTATCCAGATCCACTGCTAACTTCTGAGCCTAGTGCTTTTCAGCAGTTGCTAAAGAAATGTTTATTGCATTTATAGCTGTGATTTACTGTGAAGAACTGGAAAATTGTTTATGCTTTCTGTGCAATGAAAAATCAAGGTTAGATGCAGAATTACTTAAATACAGGTGCTTAGTGCCATTTGGGCTATTGCAAAGTATTCTCCAACAGAGTATGATCTACCCATAGCCCAGTGTTGTCTCTGCTAGTCCAAAATTGACATCTTGTCCCTTGTGCATGGGTGAATGGATCAGCTTCTCCACTGACTATGGAGTTAAGACAAGTTGCTCATGTGAACATCTAGTGCCATTTGGGCCAGCTTGCTAGTTCCTTTCTGGCCTCTGGATGCTCCTGGATGGATTGGATCTCTTGTGTGTCCTGTGAGATTTCTTCCAGCATGGAACAGATGTTTTGGATACATCACTGCATCATAAACGGCACTTTATTTTTGTATTTAGGCAAATAAACCAAACCATACAGATTCCTTCACTAAAGTTAGGTATTTCCTTCCCACCCATGGAGTTTTTCCTGGCTTTAATACTGTTACTTGACTATGTGTTCGATTTTCCATCTCATGGAAATGTATACACTACATCACTGTTTATTTCTTCAAATATGAACATTTTCTCTCTGTTGAGGAGCAGTTCCTGCTGTGTTGCATGTTTTAAACAGCCTGACTTCACCGTATTGTTGGGGAACAAACTCAGATTCTGTGATTTGCACACAAAATTCCTTTCATTTAAGATAAAAGAGCATGCCTGCTTTCTTCAATGCATTAGTGTGTCCTCAGCAAGATCTAGATATACTCATTCTATTTGACGTATGTCAATGATCTCCTATGAATGTCTGGGAAATAATAAGTCCAGTTATTATTAGCTATACCACCAGGATAATGGGGAGCTGAATATCACTTACAGGCTACTAAATATTAGTCCAAAAAGCTAGATATTCTCAGTCTTTTGAAATATTGATGACACACCTGTGTTTGAAAGGATTTCCAGACTAGGAAATATCCAACTGTGCTGCTTAAAGACCTGTCCCATGAATGGACCACATATGTAGTGAATGACTGGAGCCAAACGCGTTGAAGATATAATTAATCAACTGAGGACTACTTAATGGAGACTTAAGGGAACGTAATAAACAAAGCAAGAGCAAAGGGTGTCCAAAGGAAGCTCTTTCTCAGATTCAAGCTGCTGGACATTTGGTCCCCAGCTGTGCCATTTAGGCACCTCTCTATAGTAGTACTGCTCTTTTCTACCTAGCTACCTAGAAAAATATTCTGCCTAACAATTCTGGTGCTGGGCCAAGCCATGTAAGCAAGTAAAAGAGCTTCTTTTTGGTGAGAGACACGGGCTTATAAAAATACTCTAGCAATAAATAAATAAAAACTTGCTGTCAAGAGAACACATCCATCCAGGTGTACCAGTAGTGGGTTGAGTCTTGGGAATCTTCCTAGTCCTACCACTTCTTATAGAGGAATAAGAACAGCATGGAAGGCATATCAAGTGACAATTGTGTGAACAATTATTTCTTCATTATATTTTTTTCTTCAGCGAGAATAGCAGAAAAATGAGATTTACTGGAACAGCTGCATCTATTGGCCTCTTTTTGTTCTTACTTCTGCTAGTGCTGTCTTAAGTCCCCAAAAATTCCACTAAATTTTGTTTCTAGACAAAAAATGATTTTTTTTTTGTCTTTTTCTGTTTGTTGCTGCTTTTGTAAATTATCCTCCTGCTAAACTTTTCACGTGGATGTAAGATTATTTTTGGCCATCCTAAAATTGCATTTATTGACAGATAGTATTTTTGACCAGAAGCATTCCCTCATTCTGATTACAGTACTAAAACTCAAGGAGAAGAGTCACCTCGTGAATGGACAATAAATAGCAGTATCCATCACTCCCAGAAATCAAAGTTTGTGTTCTATGAAATATAGATGTATTACAGTGATGCAGGCAATAACCTGAGATATAATAATGGGCGTGATATAAGAACTGGAATAGAACAGGCTGGAAGACTATCTAAAAACATAAACTTTCAAGAGCTGATGTCCTTTCCAAATAGCATCCTGGAGGAGAGACTGGATTTTATGTCTCAGAATATGTCCAAACTGAACAATTCTGTGCAGCAGACATAAAAAACATAGTTCCCAATACAGTAAAATTATTCCCCAGGAGTTTACAGATAACATAACTGTTAGGGACCCAAGGCACCTACCTGGTTGTTCCTAAGCTGCACTGTGCTGTCAAGGATGCAAACTCATATTGGTAGAGGAATTTTTCTTTGGAAAAGGAAGCAAAATATGTTATTTACTGCAGCTGCAAACTATCACACCGTTAAGCAGCAGCCGGAAGTAAGAAGAAAACATGGACTGAATGTGAGTTTAGCTCTCACATGGTCAGCAGATAATGTGATGCTGTAGAATGAATCCCTGGGACACATACATGAGCACTCAGTGACAAAATAGTTTCTGTTAGTTAGCAACAGCTAAATCTAGTAAGCTCAGTATGGAAAAACTAAACTTCAGTAGTGGATTACTCTACTCACAACTGAAGGATTTTGACAACCTAAAAATCAGTCATTTCATTTGGTTAACCCAACATTATTTCCAAGCATCTTTAATCACAAATCTTCCTGCTTATTCATAATTTGAAATAAATGTAACTCATGCTGGGGTCAGGTGGTCTGGTCGCTTTATAGGCAGCCAGGCTCCGTTCCAGGAAAATTAAATTAAAACAACGGAACAAAAAGAAGTTAGAGCTTAAAATAATATTTTTGTTACATTTTCTATATTTTTCTTTTTTCTTTTTTTGCATTTTCTGTTGAAGAATAAGCTGAATGAAAAATGCAACTTATTTTCAAGCAGCAATGCTGCAATATTTTGTTTCATAGTATTTCTGCTCTGATTTATGCTGGTGACATTGTGTTGCACTCAGCTGCACATCCAACTCCATTCTTAACGTTATTTCCACAATTCACAATGCTGGCATCTGAAGATATAAAAGTTAGGTTCTTGCTCATCCATTCTGTGGTAGTTTCTGCCCATGGCAAAGCTTCTACATTTTTTTCTGTTTTATTCTTCCTTTTTTTCCCTTCCTTTTTCTTTCCCTTTTCTTTTCCTTTTTCTGTTTCCTTTTCTTTCTCTGTTTCTTTTTATTACATAAAAAGGTTTTAGGAGGTTTTCCTCCTAAAAGTCAGTAAATTAAATGCTGTGAGATCACCAGATTAAAGGTGTTTCTGGAGAACTGTAAGAAAGAAAATATTACTTTTGGAAAAGCAGAATTATTTATTAGGTCACCATCTTCATTGGTATTTTGTTATTTGAAGAAGTGGGTGTCCTGAGAGGCTTAAACATGAACATCAAAACCAGGAACTCCTGTACTGCAATTCGTATCACTAGAGGAAATACAAGAAATTAGGAGCTTAGACTAAGCTTTGTGCCTGGGATCTCATTATGCTCAATGAAAAGAGATATGCACTTCCACCAATCCATCTCACCTGCAACAGGGACAACAGAGGAGGATTCATTTTGCAGATTAAACAGCTGTAATTTAGGTTTTCGCGTGTAGGTGATTACAAATGAACTGAATGACTAAATTCTCATAACAAACAATGGCCATCATGGTAATGCGGTTAATGGAATAGAAAAATCTATTCTGCTGACCAGCAAATAGGGACATTATTCAATTCCTTTAAGCACAGACATCTAGTGCCATTCAGGTGCCTGGGGAAGACTCTTTTTCTAGCGAATGTAGCACAACTAGAGGAGATCTACACATGTCTGAAGTCTCTGGGATGTCCTTTAATGCCTAGCATGACAGTAGGTTCCTATGGCAGAGGAATTAAGTGGGCCACAGATCTCTTTTGAGTGAACTTGGAGTTTTTTAACACAATGTACATGTAAAGATCTCCATTTAGGCATTTTCCCCTGGAGCCAATTTTCACCCTGATTTATGATTGCATGAATTATGCTCTGAAGTTATTTCATTCCTTGCATCAGCTAAGGCATAGATGACTATCTTAGATTAGATGCCTAATTTTTAGACGCTTGAAATTAGGTGGCATAAATTTCTCCTTCCCTTCAGGGCTTAAGGGAAAATCTTTGCTTTCCATGCTGGAAATGCTGTAGAGCCATTACGTTTTATGAGCTAGGCACTAACTGCAGAAATGTGATGCACCCTTAACAGCAGTTTATATTTGCATGTTGAAAAGCATGAAAAGCCTGGTTATACTTTCACAGCTTTTTGTGGGGATGGTGCAAAACCAGGCAGATGAATGAAAGAATATTATGCAATTTTCAGGGCCAGGGAAGAACAATACCAGCAGTTCAGGATGCCTTGAGACAAAGTGCTTTCATGAAACAGAATTTCAAGTGTGACTTGGGTAAGCTGTGACACTTATTTGTAGCACACAGAATAGCAGGATGCTCTGAGCTGACCCTCCTGAAATTTCCAATCCAACCTCAGATCTGTGCTGAACACCTCTGAACCCATGCTGGTCTCAGATCTTTTCTGTACCTGCTGGTTGCATCCATGCCCTGCAATACTTTTGCTTTGATTTGGTGACTGTATCCCTAACTGCAAATCCTCTGAAGTCAGTAGGAATCTTTACATATAGGATCATGGAGTAAGTATGGGGTAATTATTTCCATAACCTTTCAACTACTGCATTAGTAGGTGAAAAGGATCGTGGCAGGGACCCTCAAGGTTCTTCAGACACTTTCGTATTGGGTTGGAACATTTGCATCTTGAAATAGAAAGCATCAGGCTCCATTTGACTTTGAAGCAGTGGAATTGTCTGTGATTGGGCCATAGAGATTTGCATAAAATTTCTTATGGTGCCTCGCCTGGCTCAGTACCCAACTGCAGCCCCCTGTAAATGCGCTTGTTTGTTCCCTTTATTGCAGCCATCTCCTGCAGACACGTAAATGGCTGTTATCAAACACCCCATTGTATTCTTGCTGGCCAGATGGCTAAAGGGGCATTACTGCTCTCTAACCATAAACTGTATGCTTTGCTGCAGGCATTAACAAGGCAATATATTTTTTAGGAACCATTAAATACTTGAGATTTAGGTAGTAGCAGGTATTGCAGTTGTGGGCTTAAAGATGCTTTCAAAGTCCTTCGCTTTGTCCTTAAAAACTCTGCTCAAATGAGGTTGCCTCTGGAGACAAATTAAAATAAAAATAACCTTCTAAACCCAAAGTTTGGTGGTGCTCCTGAGATCTGATTCTGCTAGGAGTGAAATCTTGCAAGTTGTGAAATGCCTTTTAACTTTCCTTGAGAGACACAGATCCAGATTTCCATGGGCACAGTAATGATCTCTTTATTCATTCGTTGTTAGGCTGCTTCCTTTACAGGTGTGGCTGTTCCTAACACCTCAGCAGAACTGAACACCTTGAGCCCAGCAACAGCAATTAATAAAGCAAAGCACAGCAACCTGTGACCCCATTCCAGCTATATTTCTTATGAGAGGCCAGACTGCCAAATCTTTAGTGAACATTTACTCAATCACATACTGAATGCTGGGTAGTAACAGAATAGGAGTCTGTGCTTGTAAAGCTAAACTACTCAGTAGTTAGAGAGCCATTTACAGCTACGCTGTAACCTTCCGGCCATCCACACTCCTACTGCCAGCTCCAGTCTTCTCTCCTTCCACTCCTCCATCATTGGCATTTCTGCTTCCAAGTGCAGTTGTCTGTCTGGATGAGGTTCACTTCTTAAAGCTATAAAGCCACCACCTTGGAATTGTTCACTCCCCAAAAGCCCGGTTGATATAATATGCATTGGAGACCAGACCTCCAAGTAAAACGCTACAAAATGTAAAGAAGCATCTCCTGGGAGCAAGCGAGGGAGAGCCCAAAACTGATTTCTCTGTCCATCCACCTACTTCTGGTCACACACGTGTTAGTGTCTGGGCTTCTCATTCACAACATCCCTCTGAGGAAGGAAGCACCCGTGGCACCAATCAGACACTGGAACAACTAAAACGTCAGATCCATGTCACCAAGTGTCTTCTTTGTATGCGTGTGGTTAAGCCTTGGCCTTGCATTCAAAATCAGTGAGGGTTGTTCCCAAGCCATCATGTCTCAGTGCTATCAGGAGGCTTCTGATTCCCTTCCACCCACAAGGTCTCACTCCTTATTTTTTAGGCTCCTTGAACGCAGCTTTGTATCTTCTCCCAAATGTCCTGCAGTTAGGAGATATCTGTAAAACAGCCATGGAGGTACCGCACTGTTATTTTCTCATTCCTCAGATTTGGTACCTAGATGACGACAGTTAGTAGTGGTGCACGAATATGGCCACATCACAGATATTTTTTTCTCATCTCCATCCTTCTGCACCCAGCTGCTGTGGTTTGTGTGCTAAGTTGCTTGGGAAAGACACTCTTCTTGCTCTGGGCATATACAGCTCTTGGCACAGCAGGAATAAGGGCTGTAAGAAATGATGGGATTTTGACACACAATAGTAATAAAAGTGATAGTTGTTATAAATTTCTAATGCTGTGGCTCCATCATTACCTCCTTAGCTGTTTTCTTTTTTTGACTAATCTAAGGGAACAAACTTTCAGGCTTGGGTGGAGGTGGTATCATGTCTTTTTCTTTTTTTTCCTGGAGGAAGCAGTATCTATGAATTTCGTCATTATTTTGTGCCTTGATAGACCTGGACTCAGTTCTCTCACACAGTTCCTGGGCATGCCTCAGCCCCTCCACACCTTGTCTCTTTGCATGGTCTGTTGGGATACACCATTGCTTTGTTTTGGGGCAATAAGGGGAAAAATACTTTCTTTATATTAATTAGCAACCAAATAGAAGTCCTTCTCCTTTCTTCCAATGCCTGTCACCTTCCTTATGCTGCTGAGATGCCAAGTCCATAATCTGCTGTCCTCAAACAATAGCTTTTCTGCCCTCCTTGCTCAATTTTCAAGTTTCTTTGCTCATCCAGAAGTGCTAGCAGCAAGCAACCAACAAACCATTGCAATGTTCCTCTTCTCATCCTCCTTAAAACTTTATTTTCCACCTAGACACAGAAGTGAGGCACCTCACTGAATTAACTTTTTATCATACTCATGAATACTTTTTCACTCTTTCTGTGTTTGAAGCAGGCACCAAAGTTTTTTGTTATTCTTCTGTATTATCTACCGCATACCAAGCAGAGTGAGGTCTTACTGTATACTCTTAGGCATCAATAAAATCAATCAAAACAATTAAGATTACACAGAGATAGCAGTACCTGCTGGGTCTACCCAGGTGAATCTCACATTTTAGGGATGTCAGTTTAGATAGAAAATATTTGCAAAGCAAAACTGAAAACTTCATAGCATCTTAAACATTGTCGTATAATGCATGTTGAGCAAACATACAACAAAATGAGTGAATTTACATCATACAGGGTCATTACTAGCTTCTGAGAAGCCTGCCAGGAACTTGATGTTTGCTTAAAAATATTTCAGGTCATGAAGAAACAGAAAAAAAATCAAAAGATGTTAAATACATAATTTGTAGTCATGAACAAGAAGCTAAGTCCTGCTAATAATTTGTACTCAAGAAATGGTTTGCCCAGCCTAATACCACAATAATAACATAGGGAACAGGGAAATTTGCAGGCAAATTTAATCAGTTTCTCTAAGCTACAGTCATTATATTTCAAGATTATGCAAATCCAAATTTCTTTTTCCTTTTCAAAAACAAATTACTGCTTGGATTTTGATAGCTTCTATTGTCTTTGCTTTTCAGCATGCCATCGACGTTGCCTCATTTCATTTATATAAATGTTTTCTGTTCATTAGGGCAACTCAATCAAAATTCACATTTTGGTCCTGTAGTTTCCCTGAGCCTGACAACAGCAAGCAGGTCAAGTCAGGGCACCAGGGCAGTCGAGAAGAGTCATAATTATTGCCTGTAATACTAAGAGTTCATTTTTATCCAGAGGATCTGTTTTCTCACTGCCTAATGATTTCTCAGTTCCATTATCTATTTCATCTAGTATGTGATGCTACAGTGGTGGTACTGCTTTTGTCTGATGATGTTTTAATATTATTTTTCTTTCAAGCTGTCATTAAATTCCAGACTTATATATCTCTTTTGTCCAAATCCTAACGAGTCGATATATTTGTGCTCATATTCTATCCGCCCTTAGAAAGGCTTTGGTCTGGAGAGCTGGCAGTCACTGAGGGTGGCTTTTGAGTGTCACATACAAAAAGTCATCTTTGCAGACTCTGCCCTCATGAGCTTTCACCCCTGATAGGAAGAGATCGTTCATGCATAAATTTCAAGGTCTTTCTTGGTGTCAGTTACTGTGAGAGATTTGGTCGCTCCTTGTTTTATCCTGTTCTGTATGAACGGTCACTCTGAGGCTCTGTCTGCACTGGTGATCTAATTTTGGGTTTCATCTGTTCAGTTATTTCGCAGAAAAAGCAGCTTTCATAATGCACAGTGTTTTCATTTTGTTATCCCTCTCCATTTGAAGTTTGCTTTTTGCTTTTTTTTTTTCTTTTTCTTTTTTTTCCCCCAGAGCAGAACAAAAGAGAGAACAAAGGAAAAGAGAGGAAAATGGACAAACTTGGGCACAGATCTCAGCATGTGCCTCTAGGTCCTGGTCCTCCTGTGTCAGCTTAGTCATTGCCTCCTGTACCGTGTTGCACTGCATGAGATAGACGAGGTTCTTTCTCCACCTCTGATCTCTCTCATAAATTTACTTTGGACCTGTAAGAAATCACTTCATCACCACTGGCCATAGTGCAACTATATTTCAACTTCCAGCTTTTAGCCAGAGCCTCTGCTTAGCCAGCAGAGAGGAAAGCTGAGGAATAGTCCTTGACAGGTTCCCAGATCCCATGACAAATTTTGGTTGGTGGAGTCATACATCCCTACTGTCCATATTTCAGCAAAAAAATAAAATTATTTGTCAGGTTTTACTCATACCTCTGCACCAAAACTAACAGTGTGACTCAAGAGGAACTCAGAGAGCTGAAAATGTGAGGCTGAAAAACTGATACTCCCTTGTTGTTGACTTTCCTTAGGATCCCTAACTGCTTTGCAAAGGAGGCAGGCCTAGGAGGATGTCATGATCTAGGTCAATACAGGAGTAGAACTTAGTGGGTGCTGCAAATTGCCAAAACCATAGCACAATCTTAAACATCGTTATTCCCTTTTGGGAAAAAAAAAAAAAAAGTTATATAATTTGAGTTTGCCTTTCCAACTCTATGGTGACAGCAGAATGCAGACTACAAGAGTGGAAAGGGTGTTTGTATTTTATTTTATCCAGTCATCCCCATGATAATTAGTCCTACCAGAACTTACACCTTTGATAACTCCCAGATGTCCTGGAACCAAATGAAGCTGTTTCTCTTCACCATTTGAAGGCATTAGGGATCACATCACTAATTTTTTATATCTTGTGACATGTACTAGGGATGTGAGGTGACCAGCCTAATTCTCAGGCAGCTGAAATCCATCTCACCTTGTTGGCTAGATTTCTGCTGACTATGTCAGAAGCTCAGGTACTTCAGGGTCGGTGCTGCTGCACGTACATGGGCATCTAGCATCATTTGAGTTCTCCTAGGGTATCCAAAGCAACTGCATGGAGCTGCTTGATTTGAAAAGAGGACCATGCCCTTTTGGAGCAACATCTGGAATTCAGAAATTATAGTCCAGAACATCCCAATGTCTTTATCCACCTGCAGGCACGCTATTAAATTGAGCATCTTGTTTACATGTAGACACCCACATGTAGATGCATAAATTCAGATATGTCAGGTTAAGTGTATATGTCTACAGCAAATTGTTCGGTAGTTCAAGGTAACCAACAAAATTCTTTCATGCCTTTTGATTTATCCTAAAATAAACATGTTGGTGAGCACCCAGCAACACTTTCTGCTGCTACTCTTCTTGAGCCAGCTGAACTAGTTGTTTGAAATCTGCCTGAGTGAGCTGTGAGATTCTTATTACAAACCCTGCAGTAAAAGGGCAATATTTTCTTTCTCTTCTCAAAGAAAACTTTAAATGGCTGCTGCTGCAACTGCCAAAATTTAATATTTCATAAAGAGTTTTAGTGGTAGTAACTCATGAGCTACAATTCTAGTAGAAGGAGGTTAAAACAGATTCAGATCATATCAAACAGGTGAAAGTATTTAGTTTCAATTAAATTAATAAAAATATGAGAAAATTTTTAAAACGTGTGGAGAAATTTTATTTTGTTGTCAAAAAAAATTCAAATGAGGAATTATGACTAGATATTTCCAGAATTTTCATTTAAAAAAAAAAAAGGAAACGCTTCTGTTCTAAATCTCATGCTAAGGCAGAAAAAGAAATCTAAATGTTCCGTACTGCAGAAATATCATTTCTGATCTCCTCCACTCATAAATCCTACTATCCACAGGTGTTTTTACAGTGTGAAAGCACTTTCCTTACTCTTCTTTTTCTTGTCTATCTTCAATGAATTATTTCCTTACAGTCAAGTCAAGTGACTGTCAGTCTGTAAAAACAAAACAAACAAAACAAAATCAAAATGAGAGAAATGGGTAAAACCTTAATTCTCCATTTTTTTTTCCACATCTGGTTGTCAACTGTTCTACTAAAAGGTAACATTTTTTGTTGAGAGGTGCCTAGAATGACTCATGAGTTAGTCATCAGTGATAATTATGATCTGGCATCTATTTGGTAAGCTCTTATTTTCTTAATCTTCCACGGGAACTTTTCTAGTCAAGGTCAAATTCTTTCAGTGTCTTCATCTTAAAGGAGCATGGACAATTTGCCTTCTCTCCCCCCTGAATGTTCAAAGACAGTTGGTTTTGTCACTTTTCTGAGCAACCTTCTGAAATGTGTATGTGGTGAAAAGAAACAACCACAATGATCAGAACTTTTACATTCAGAGGAGAACAACATGTCAAAATTCCTTAAACCATGATAAATGTACCAAAATCATCCAGCTCTTTCCAAGTAGCGGTGAGTGATGGTGATTTATGACTGTGGAGATTTTTCTTAAGCTAGTAGTTTCTGTAGAAGAAAGAAAGGTCACTGTAAGTTAGGGTGTACATAGCTCCTCTTGTTTTTTTGCAGCCTGCTCTTCCCTTTGAACTAATCCTTGCCAGATTATAGACCTGTGCTGGAGTACTATCATTAATAACCATCAAATATATCAATTATAAAAAAAAAAGGAAGAAAGGAATAGATACTCACACAGAGATACTTAACAAGCATTGTATTTATAAACCTTTTGACGCCACCACATACATAAATCCAATAGCTCATAGAAAAAAAAAAAAAGCAAATGCTAACAGGAAAAAAAATAGCTGATCCCTAAGCAGGGCTACAAAAACTGAATCAAAGAAGGCGAATGGAAAAAATTCAGCAATCTGCACTGTGTTAAAGAGATTGGTCAATCATTTACAGGTAACAGCAGTGCAATCCAAAAAATGATGATGGAAACTATTGTATGGCTAAGAAAGTGGAAAAGATATTTCTCCAGCAATTCCTGTCTCTCTGCTGTAGGTAATATTGCAGTAAGCCTCCCTTTTCCATTGCTCAACTTAGAGAATGCCTAGCTCCAAAAAGCAATGGGATGAAAAGACTTGGGTAGTCTTAGACCAGAGCTCTGTTTCATGAATATATCTTGTAGATACAGAACAGAAAGCCTTAAGCATCAGGGTCTCTGGTGCAAAAATTAAATTGTACGCTTACCATCCTCACACCATGGGTCTCTCCAGCCCATCATTCTGTCTTTGGTGGGACAATACTCCAGAAAAGATGAATTACCAGAAGATGACACTCTGGCCTTCCAGTAATTTGCATCTTCCTAAGTAATCTCAGATGGAGGCTTCAATGAGAATTTAATACGATTTTCTTTCCTGCCTCTCCGTTGTCAAGATGCTGCTGATTAAAACTTCATTAGGACTTTCTTGTTGCCTTTTTCCCCTNTTCACTCAGGCAATATGACTGATCTTTCCTTCATGTTGATTGAAAGCAAGACAACTGGTCTCAAGTGGAAGCAAGACCTAGGTGGGCAGGAGATACTAGATGACATTCACCACAACTGTTTCTTAGTGTGCTGGTTGAAGCAAATGGAGTGTGCTTGAAGTTAAATTGTTGGACTAGGAAGAACTGGAAAAGCAAAAAATTTTCTGTATTGTAGATAGAAGCATTGCCAGAATGAAGATCGCTGGAGACAAATAGCGGATGCCACATCAGAACAGTGCAAAATAAGGCTGGCAAGTTACTTGGTTTAATACCCTGACTTAAAACATGATCAACACCATGAATATCACCTTATAAATTGTGTCTTCAATTTTTTCTTTAAAATCTCCAATGATGGAGATTCTACAGCCCCCTCAGGCACCTGTTGCAGCTTCAGCTTTCCCTGATAGTCCTACAGGAGGTCTTAAAGAGAATGGAGAACGTGGGAAGATGCATCTCAGAAATCTGGGAATAACTCAAGGAAAGAGAAGAATATGACAGGAGGCTGAAAACTAGGCAGCACGGTCCAGTGCATTGTTTTGGTAAAATAAATGTGAAGGGCAAATCCATCAGAAAGAGTCACTGTGTGAATTTGGATTCATACAAACAAATAAAAAACCAGGAAGGAAAAAAAATACTTCCTCAGTTTTGAATTAAATGTAAATTAAATCAGAAATAAAGCTAGAAAAACTTAGTATAACTTCTATTGGCCTAAACTTTGTTACTATCTTTTGGCTCTCAAGCACATGCAAACCTAATTAAGACCTTGCACTGAATGAACCCGAAGTTTGCTTTGCGACTTTTGAGATAAATTTAATTTCTTTGCCTGTGGATACTTGTTTTGTTGTAGATTGTCTTTGGCTTTAAGCAAGGCTTAAACTATGAGTGGAGCTTTTCTTGTGCTTGGGGCACCTTTACAAGGCTCTGCCTTGTGTATTTTCTAGTGTTTGCCAAGATTTATGCTCATGTTTATTTTCCCTATAACTGCGGCGTCTGTAAGGTGTCTCATGCATTCAGCCTCCTATTTGCATGAAGTGTAATTATCTATGAGGCTTCAGGCTCTTCTGTTTTGGTTAATGCACTCAGAAGTTATTGGCAGTGCACACACAGACACACACAAGGTGACTGTGACCACCTAAGTTTCGTTTCAGTAGGAAAGCAGCCTCAGAACAGAACAGTTAACTAGAAAATGGATGGATGGATTGTTTACTGTGAGAAAAGCATGCAGGTCAGTTTGAAGAGGCTGGTTTAAAGGGATGATTTCAAAGAGAAACAGAGCACTTGAGAGCAAACTTTGAAGCAAGGTATTTCATCCTCTGCTACCAGCAGGAAGCATGAGAGAGTGAAAATGGAGGCAAGGGACAAGGTATGTGAGTCCTGAGGGTGCCCGAGCAGGAGAGACCCAGTAGTGCAAAGAGCTATAGAGCATCTGTCTGCCCCAGGAGACACACCAGCTGTGGGAACACATTCTCCTAAACACAACATGTGCATCAGGAGCTGTGCTGCAGGTGGGCTGTCCCCCATCACAGCATTATGGCAGAGGCTCTGGATCAGCAGGTGGGTGAGCAGAAGACACAGAGAGGGACCCACCTCAGTATCTGTTCTTAAAAAGGATAGAGCTGGCTGATACTTCAACAACTTCTTTTATGTGAAGGACTAAACCAAACAGGACTCAGGAGGTTTCAGTTTTGGTGTTACATTTTGGATTTTCCCATGAAATTGAAGATTTTTTTTCCTGTGAAGTGAATAATGTTTTCTTCATTCTTTTCAAAACTTTTGTATAGAGAAAACAAAGAAACAAAACTCAACATGTATTTATCACCTTCACTTCCGACACATTGGAAAATCTAATATACAGAAGCAGATTTTCCCTGCTATGAACTATTCCTAACAATTCAAAAGCATATATGGAGGCATGGAGAGCCATTCAAATTCATTTAACCTTTCCACATAAGAATTCTGGCTACGTAATGTAATAAATTTAAAAAATTAGGATCTGAGTCGATTCTCACCAAGAGAAGACAAACTTGACGTATTACCCAGGTACTGTGATGACCACGATAATTTTTTTTTCACTTCTAGAAATTTGTGACCTTAATCAGTCTTTTGCAAAAGTAGCATCAAGGCTAGCACTATCCATGTCCAGAACCATGTATCAATAGAAAAAAGCAGGATAATGACAGTGTTATTTGAAGACTCTAATTTTCAGGGCAGTCTTCATATGGTATGAACACAGAGGAATCAGTCAGTCTGCATTTAGATAGTTAATTACAGATATTAATGTCTACTTAGCTGCATTAGAAAAATAAATGTAATGGCTTTTCCTGCCAGGAGGGTGCTTCACATAATGGATCACTTTGCTGATGTGACTAAATACCTTTCTAGTATTGATCCACACAGAGGAGGAGAGAAAACTTAAAAAACCTCTTGAAGGTACTATAAAGCAGCTAGGGAGATAGCTCAGTGCTGTAGCAATGTAGAAAAGAACTCGTGCATTCAGAACTGATGCAAAAAGCACTTACGAAATTGCCAGGTCTTTTCAGGAAGAGCTGACAGGCAAACTAAAAGGAGCTGTTTCTTCATCTTGTAGGTGTCCTCAGCTCCACAGGTCCTTCTGGGACAGATGGATGATTCTTCACGTGCTGTGACCAAGGGAAGACCTGCTTTTATATTTGGATCCTTGGCGTATGTGTTAGTTACCCCTCACCTGGAAATGCTTGTTGTTAGGTGATGCTAAGCCTCTGGAATGCATCTGTAGAAGAGGAAGCTCCAGTCTGGATACAGCTGCCTCCCAGGTAAGTTTGCTCTTGGGCCTGCTGACCTGTTGGCAGGTAGAGGGATTCATTCAGTTATGCTGGCTTCTGCAATGCAGTGAATTTTAAGGTTTGTTGCATCTCTAAAATAGGTGTCTGCATTTTTATACTCTAAAACTCTTTGATCTTACTACTTTGATCTTCATTTATTCTAAGGAAGCCCAGGGCTACTTGCTAGGAACTCTACCCTGAGGTCATCTCAGGCTAGATAAAGTGACTTCTGCTGCAGGCTTCAACAATCTTTATTGTTTCAGCACATATTTATTATCCCTAGTATCTCACTGCCAGTGTCTAAAGTATAAAATTGAATTACAAGAGAACTGGAGACAATTAGGTCTGGTTCCCAGGACACTGTTGTTTTTTTGGTTTTTTGTTTTGCTTATTTGGTTGCTTTTAGGTGGCACATTTTCTTGTCTTGACATGCTTTCTGTTCCTGACTATGCCACTGCTTGAGAACATGGTCAGTTCTCATGCTCATGCCCCAGTATCCTCTTCCACCACCTTTGTACAATTTACATTGTAAACCTGTCAACATGAGAATATTTTGTAAAATAGGAGCTTCACTCAGTACCTGATATTCTAAAAACAAACTTTCTGCTTACCTGCCTCCTCATGGTTTTGTTCTGGTACTATGTTCTACAGGTAAAGACTTTCGTAGTTCTTGTGACTAGCTGTGATGCCCTTAAGACAAATCTTTCACTGAATGGTGGAAATAAGGAGGCACAGATTTCTATGATCTGCTCAGAAAAAAAGGGGTGGGAGCTCCTGTTTGCATTCTTATATGTCCAGTATCAAGTTACAAGCTTGGAAGCTTTGAGTGTATCTATTACATCTCTTTCCTGTATAGATTTCCAGGAGTTTGGTGGGTGATGAACTCAGATTGCAGATCCCTGTTTCCATTAAACTTTAAAGACCTTCGTGTCTTTGAGACTTCTCCCTCTGTAACAAGGTGGATTGATGCTGTCCAAGCAAGGGAAGAACAGACCAGCAGAGACACGCACAGAGCATCACAGTTTAGCTCTGCTTCCTTATGAAGCCATAAAAACCCTGTCAGTCCTTCTCAGAGACATTGCATTCTTGGCCTGTGCCCATCTCAGTCCTTTCCTCTTTTGTACTTTTCTGGGCTTAAAGCAGCGTGCCTTCGTAACGAAGTACCGAGGAAGTCTGGAAAAGTCCACTACCCTAGGCAGAAGGAGTTAATATATTTAATAATCTTCTCAGGGTGATAATTTCAATCTTTTAGATGTATAGAAGAAGGTGCCTGCTTCCCAGGTGAAGAATACATTAGCTGTTCCCATGCCTCTGGCTTTAGATCAAGCAGACTGAAAATAAAGCAAATGCAGTGTACAGAGAGTAGCACTTTCCTTTTTAGAGTATTCTCTCTTTCATTAGCTAAAGCTCTTCGGTGCTGTGGGAATATTTGCTGAGATGCTCTTGGGGACCAATTTGCAAATCAGCAGGGATGCTGGTGATGCACTCCTGTATGCTTTTCCTTTCTGACATGTAGAGCACAGGTCTGCTTAGCAGAATGCGGTTTTAGTATCATGGGTTTGCAGTGAATCAAGAGAATGGAATAGATCCTTGTGTACTAGTATTTAAAGTCCAAGTGATCTGTCCATAGTACTCTGAAAATGTGGAGAAGAGAGAGAGATATTCACAAAGAAACATGGAAAATAGACGAATATACACAAATGTGCATTTTTTTATAGACCAGACAATTAAATTTTAGAGTAGTAGGAATAGGATTGTGGAGTGTGAGTGCTCTGTTACCATTAAGGTTGTGATGATAATGTGTCTTTCATCCACTTAAAGATTCAGTCAGCTGCCCATCTTCTTTTGAGAACACTGATTTAGGGCTGGATTTGTATTTTCCTGTGTAGAAGATTTAGGGAAGATGTTGGCTAAAATTAAAGTGGAAATAAAATATCAAATATCACTGTTGATTGTAAGTACTAAAGGATATTTGCTGTTTGATCTATCCTAAATTTCCCCTTTTTTTTTTTTTGTAATACCATGAACAACCTGTCTCCAAAGGGAATAAGTGGGGTAGAGTTTTATTGAGATAGCTGAACAGTGAAAGTGTCAGGTGAGATTGGCTTTGATACTGTGCTTTTTCACCTGAGTTTATTACTGTGTTCCACTGAATACCTTTTAAGCATGTTGATGACTTTCAACTAAATTCGAGTTAGGTGTGGAAGTTTTAGAGTTTGGTGCCTCCTCTCCAAAAGCAGTGAGGATTCAACACGTTGACACATTAGTCAGCCCACACATGGTTGGCAGTGTTTCCTTCTAGTGTGGGCATCGTGGCAGGATAGGCTTACAAAGGGAAAGATCAAGAGAAAAGAGGACATGAATCATTTCTTCTGTGAACATGTTTCTTAAGTAGAATTAATGCTTCTTTATTTCTATATTTCACGTAACTGATTGCTACGCCTGATGTTAGTGACAGTGACCTCAGTTTACATCAGCTATAAAGCAGCTAAGAAGCAGCAATTAATTTGGGTAATTGCTATTATTTACTTCTTGAAAAAAATGTGTTCATGGATTCCGGATGACTCTGTTATCATCATCATTAATAACATTTATTGTATTGTTCTATATTTATCTACTTAGGTTTGAGACCCAATTATTCTGGGCAATATTACAATGCACAAAGCAGAGAGAAACTCTAGCCCAGGCTCCTCTTGAAATCAGCGGCTCTTTTCACATGTTGCAAAGCTGAGGGGTACCTCTCCTAACACATAATTTCCTTCCACAACTGTGTTACCAACCTCTTTTGCAAATATAATTGTTGAGTGATTATGGTTTGCTCAAGGGGATTAAAGAAAATCATACGTATACCTTAAATACCCTTCTGACGTACTTGCTTATAACCACACAGAGAACAACGGCCCACAAAGATAATTTTGGAGCAACTGAGAAATATTTTTTGTCTTATAAAGAATAGCTGATTCCTGTTTGCGTTATATTTCCATTGATCATAAATGTCCGTGGCCAGAGTTATTAAAAAAATTTCTAAAGTCTGCATTCACAGATACCAAGCCTATTATTTTGTTTTTGAAGTCTGAATTACCTTCCCCTGAAATTTAGATACAGAATCGAAGGTTCTTTTGTTCCCATTCAAACAGTGGAACAACTGTGATTCTTGGAGATATTATTTCCATTTACGCTCCCAGATGAATAATCCACTCCAAAGCAATGTGCTTGCTCGAAACCTGAAACCAAAGAAAGGAAGTGTCTTTTTATGAGACAATTCCAGCTGTGTAGTGTGGCAGCCAAATGCCGTTAGATGTGCTCTGTTTGCCCCATCCCATTAATCACAGACAGCAGAAAAGGACTCTATGTCCTCAGCTAATGGTTAGGACCTGATATTGGACTGAGATTTACACCCAAGTGGCTCTCTGCTTGAGAGCTTTTGGAACACAGCTTTTCTCAGCCTTTCAGAGGAGTGTATCACTACAGTGATACCTCAGTCACTGGGCTATACAAGTAGATAGCACGGACGTACAGACAGGACAGAGCTGAGCAAACTAAATGTGGGATTCTGGTGTAATTTGACATCCTTTGGTGTATCCATCCTGGATTTGACTCTGTACGTTAGATACCCTTGGGCCTGACTGATCTGCCTGTGAGAAACCTATACCAATGTGGAACAGGAGATGGAAGCAGGAATTATCTCATTAAAGTATCTGCAATGGTGTTAGGTATATGTCATTAGGCCACTGAACTTCATCCATGAGGACAGAGCAGGTAACTGTCTCTGTATCTGGATCCAAAGCCAAACTTGTTCAGTCCATGACAGCTGGCTTTAGCTAGCTGTATTGAAACGTTTCTCCAGCCTGTGATTTGAAGACTTTGGTAGAAGAAATGCATCTCCTTGTTTTCTGGCATTAACAGAGTCAGATAATGCTCTGGCATAATGATACTGGTGTAGATTAAATTTAGCATAAGTTTTTTTTTAGTTTTCAGGACACAATGCTACAAAAGTAGATGAGTCTGATCTTGTGCAACACATGCCATAACAGTACGCTGTGACCCTTTTATTAGTTGACATGAGTACAGGTCAACACTGATACTTCTACTGAAATTAAAGAGCAATGATAGAACGTGATGCTTACATACAGAGCAACAGATTATGAGGCTAAAGGATGTGGCTACAAAAATGGTTTAGGATGCAAGTGAAATCCTAATGTATAGGAGTTCAGGTACTGAGGTGATTAGCATGGCATAAGATTTGAACAAGAACAGAACATAATGTATCTTTGCACAAATGACAGAACTCTGTTATTACACTTGCAAGCAAAACACATATCAAACTGCATTACAGAACTCTCATTTGCAGCAAAAAGTACCTGATGACTTTAGCTGCCAGTTGTTCTAGATGCACTGCTGTGTACCAATTTACCTTATTTGTCTAAACTAAATAAATATTAATCTCTGAATCTCCTGCCATTTTTATTTTGTGCTCTCTCTTGTGTTAACAAATACTTATTCTATTTGCTTTTACCCCCCAGCATAGAAATATCAATACATGGCAATTAGCTTCTTAGGTGAGAGGTGCATATATTCCTCTTCTCTTTCTCTGCTGTAGAAGGATTTTTCTTGTTTTCCTTCCATGAAGGTTGCAGTTATAACTTAGTTCTTTTATGCTAGTCCTGGCACTTCTAATGTGTGTCCCCTGGATTTATGCGGATCTAAATGAACAACTGCACTGAAGCATCTCATAAGCTTCCGTATTTTCATTTTAGATTTACAACTAGTAATTACATGCTATGCATATAACAGAGGATCTAAAATCAATTGTGCACTTTACATTTTACTGGGTCCTTATTAATTTCAATATCTATCTCAATTTAATTGGCAATCCATGCATAAATAAATGTAGCTTTTTTCAAGATGCAGTGATAATCCATTAGTGACATTTATGAACGCTTTTTAAATGGCTGGTGACGCTGTGACCTGAAAGAAATAAGGAAATATGGGATGATTGATGAGGCACTCCATCTTCTCCTTGGAGAACTGACCTGTCACCTGAATTTGTTACTTCCATTTTTTTGCATTACAAGACCTGGAGCAACTCATTCTTGAAATGCACAAATGATGCCACAGCTTATAAAACAATGCTAGTACGAGTGCAGCCTTCTTTGATGGCTCATCCTCTCCTTTATTTTCCCTTTGCCATGGCTTTTACTCATGAACATTGATGCTACACTGGGCTGATGGTTGCTCATGGTCCTGTTGAGTCAGGAGGATGATGCGTTTTACTGCATGACCAGATGCTTTCCATGGCAGTGGCTGAGGGATGTCTGAGGAATATCACACTGCTGATCACATGCGCTGTGCTTTACTTGTAAGGTATTCAAAGCTCGGACTGACCTTCCTCTGAATTTGCACCAAGCTTAATATGATGCTAATATCAACTGCTAGCAGTAGATGGGAACATTTCCCATTTCATTGCTTAGGTATGTGCCTGTCTGCTGTTTCTGGGGGTGATGGATGAGCACAGGTTTGGTTTCATATTTAATTGACATTGAAAACAGGAATATTCAATCCTTTATGCTCCAATTAAAAGAGAAGCCTGACTTCTTGGGCAGTAGGCACTGTAAATCATGAGTATCCATGGACTCCAACCGTTCCTTCAGGAGGTGTTTATGGGCCGTTTTGGGCACTATTTTTCCTGAGAACTCCTCTGCTGTGGCCAAGGATGAGGTATAACTCTTCTTGCCAAGGTCTTTTCCAAATTCTTTCTCCACTTAGCTCGAGTTTAGCCCAACATGCATGAAACACAAGCAGTGCCTAGCCATGTGGTGTAGGGGAAAGTTGCATCTCATGGGAACAGCAATGTGCTTGCCATACTTAAGACCGATTGCCCCTTGCCTTCAAGTGTGTGGGTGCTTTTTTGTCAAACAATTAGGAAGAGAGTAAGGATGCATGTTCATGTGATAGAGGCACCTGTGGATTAGGGTAAAGGGGTTCACTGCAGAGGGCCATACTGCTTTTCTGTTATTTCTGAAGCCATTAGTGCTGGAGAAGCACAAACATCACTTATTTTTTTTCTTTCCCGTGTTAGTAATTAATAGCTACAGTTAATAATACTAGTATTTCTAGTAAAGCCATCACTGATGGCTCTAACTCTTCCCTCTTTGCCCTCATACAAAGTGAATGATACAAAATTCACTTTTTTCAAAAAATGATCATTGCTCAGACTTCCACATGAGGTCACAAGGACCAAGGAATATAACCTGATTTTGGAGTGGACAGAAATCCAAGCACTCAGATGCTGAACTGACTATTTTCAGCCAATAATTTATAATTCAGGACTTCTTTTTGCTTGTGTGTTTATATTTTCATTTTTTCAGATGTTAGAACTCATTGCTTTAGGGGCTGCAGAGAACTTGCCACACGTGTTCTGAGGACTGCTCTCTAAAGAAAATTGAGAAATGGCTGGCAATCCAGGCAAGTTCAGCTGAGGAATTATTAACTCACATCTCAATTAGTCACTCGTTAACAAGCTGTCCTTTCCTCTCAGCACAATTAACAGAAATCATTAGTTTCTATCAGCTGTGACCATATTTCCCAACATATGTGGAAGATACACAATCAGTTAAAAGGAAGCTCAGCAATATGGAAATCAGCTTTATAGCTGATCAAGAGAAAGATGGCTTTTCCTGGGGCATGTGAAAAGACGACATCATGCACCAAACATTGTTATTTCCACTAACAGCAGACAAAAAGATGAGAGAAATATGCATCCTGTGTGGATCCCAACCGATGTCTGCAAATTTCTCCTTCCCTTGTCCTGTCCAACCCCTGCTCTGAGTCTTTGCAGTGTCAAGTTTGGGAAATCTTCACACAGGTGGCTGAGAGGTGGAGAGCAGCAGCACTTCCAATAGCAGGGATGAAGCCAAATGCTTTCTCTGCGCAATGTTCATGGGAAAAACCCATGTGGACAATTACATCCCAAAAGCTATCCCTCCCTGGGTCACAGACAATGAGCTGGAATTGTGATCTTCTTGACTTCTTGAGAAACTTGTGTGTTGAAAGTCCAGGAACCCAACCTGAAGCTCATTACAGGCAAGGAAGACCTGGTATTTTAATTTTAAGCACTGTGGTCTCTTTAGATCTAACCTCAAATTGATTTTGTTTGTTTGTTTGTTTTGAGAGGAATATTAAACTCTCAAAGGAGATTTGAGAGGACTTTAAGACTTAGGACAACTTCTTGAAATTGCTTCCACATGGCTGTCTATGTGGCTCCCCAGCCTTGAACTCAGGTGGGTCACCTCAGTATTGCCATCACAGAAAACATAATCAAGAATTCTTCACTCTAAACCAAGATGTCAGAGTCTGATCCCTCACAGATAGTCTCTGGACAGTACCAGTGAGCTTCTCAGAGTATGACAAATACTGCTGTAACTTAGCTAGCTGAGATCTCATTTATTTCAATTTACTGCCTGGCTCCTGAAGATCAGATGCTCTATGACCATCTACGTTTTGTGAGAAAGTTTCTGTACCTGACATCCCTCAGTGAGACTGGCCATGAGGTTGTCCAAAAAGTGCATTAGTTTTAATCTTAATTCAGGTAGAGAGACAGAGAATTGTCTGTGACTCACTTTGCAGACTGAAGAAAACTGGAGGTACCCTTCGCTGTGGAGGGAAATGAAAATGGAATACGAAAATGTGGATAATGTACTACATGAATATTGCTTTGCTACAGTCTTGAAAAGTGAATGACACAGTTTTAATGTTGCCAGTTGGAGCTGTTATTGAGTATGAAGTTGTCTCCCAGTCATGGTGGGCAGAGTGACTTCCTATCTGACAACAGAACATCAGAATGAGATCCTTCCCCACATTGTTTTGTCTGTTTTGTCTTTGTAAAGCAGGTTGCTGTTTCTGCCCTGGGTTACCCTCCTGGTAGATCTGAAAGCTGACAGTTGCTTACCTTCCCCTTTGGAAGTGTGATGAATGGCACATCAAGAAATCCAGACCAAAGCTTTCCAGTCAAGGGTCAGAAAGTAGAATACGTGATGTCCCCTTCTCAGTGATCTCTAAAAGCGCAACAGACACAAAGCTAATCTAAGTCACCGAGAGGGGCGACTTTGAATAATGCCTCATGGTTTTTGGAGGTTGCACTGGGTGCTTTCCACTTCGCAGGCTTCCGGAGCTGTGTAACCACACGTTAAGAATGCCAATGCAGACAAAGGCTATGAGGATAATTTAAAAATCGTGGAGATTGCCCTGGTAAAATTTCTGTTGATGGATGCCACATTCTCGAGCCTTTAGGACTTGCCACCAGTTTTGCCCCTTTCTACTTCCCTCCTGGGGCATGGCCTCAGGCCTTGGCATAAAACAGGTTCAGTTCTGCTTGCTTTGCTGAGAAACTTTGAACTCTTTTTGCTGACGACTGCGGGTAGTAGATTTTGCAGAGAAAGTAAGCTTGGTTGTGGTACCAGCCAGACAAGTATTCATCAAAGTAAAGCGGCAAGTAGTGATTAAAGCTCACAGGAGCAGGATAGTGGAGAAAAGATTGTTTAGATGTTGTTGTGAGTAGGTCAACCCTGCAGGACTAAGCAAATCTTTTGGAATATGCTGACATACAGGCCTGTGAGTTTACAGTGCCTTTTAGTTGCTCTCATCACTCTCATTTCAAAGAGATTCATGGATTTTTTCTCACAACTCTCCAGTGAAGGTTGTGATGTACACTGCTATCTCTATTTAGCAGATGCATCCAGAGAGGCGTTTTGTGATGGACGGATTTACCCAAGGTCACAAAATCCATTGATGCCAAGCCCAGAGATAGAACCTGATCTTTTTGCATCCCTTTGAAAAGTTTTCCTTACAGGCTAGGTAGCATCAATTCTCAAGGCTGTACGGCTTAATGTATTTAAGCCTTGAGCTGAAACACTGCTTGAAAAAGAGAATTGTGGATAATAACTAAAGTCTTCACAGGACTTGTAAGTCTGAAGACATAGAGTTAGTGCAAACTTCAGATGTCAGATTCATTTCAAACAAAGGTAATCATTTAATAAATGCTCAGAAAACTATGTTCTCATAATGGACGTTGGTTTCCAGATTTAGAGTTCATGTGTACAAAGTATGTCTTTCTGGGCCAGACTGTAGGAATGTTATGAGAAAAAAGTTTTGTGTTTGTAGGGTGGAGGCTGATACATTTATGGATAGGATGATATGACCTAGTGTGAAAGGAGAGCTTTTCCATTTGGAATGTTTCCTGTTTCTGTGTATGCTTTCTTCCATTTCTGTGATTTGCAGAATAGTCAAGAGCAGTACCTAGTTATTGGCATCACAGTTTCTCCATTCCTAAAACAGACGTGATACTGTGAGTCCTGTGAAAGGCAGATATTCGCTACAGTCTAATTTTTCATATGCCTAACTAATTTTAGAAAGTCAGCTGAAAAAAAAGGAGAAAGAAAGCTCCTGTGTGTAGGGTTATCCTCAAGCAAAGAAGTGGGAAATGGTGTAGTTATTTATTCCTTTAAAAAATCTTTTAAAAAGTAATAATAATTAGTGCTTAAATTTATTAATCAGCTTGAAACAGAGAAGTGGAGAAATTCTGCTCTTTCTTCAGTTGGGTAATATGGAAATCCAGCTCAGGAAGACTGAGCTCAGTTTTGTTTTATACATCTTTTGTCTTTCTCCACACTTCTAGGTATCATTTTCCCCTGTAAGAAATCAGAAAAAAATATGTAACTGTTCCTCCTTGATATATTTTGTCTATAAACTCTTCTGGGCAATCACTTTTTCTTGCTATAGATGTGGACTGTAAATAGGATAAGAGTGGATTTTAATCCCCAAGCAAAGACATTTACAACCAATAGATTTACCTTTGTCTATTATATAACTCATTTGATTGTATAATTAAAATGTAACTCAGTGGGAGGAAAAGTCAGTGGCGGATGAACCAAGCTGTAGCTGACCTTTGTAGATATACACCACAGCCTGTCCCAGCCCTGCAGGACCAGCATTAACCCAGTACCAAGACTGCAGACATGAAATGGGCACAATATTATGAAGAAGGAATAGCAGAAAGACCAGGCTAGCAGTAAGCATGGAGTAAATATAGAGTAGCCTGGTTATACTCTGGGCTAATTTTAAGATTTTCAATGAATTAAACACTTAGGCCTCTCCAGTAGCAATCAGGAGCAATAGAGCAAGAACATGTCATAACTGCCCAGAAAATGGAAGTCAGGTAGCATTTTGTGACCAAAACATTATTTTTTTCATCATAAAATGAAGGGTTTATCCATAGGGTTTCAGTGCTGATGGGCCCAAAATCTTCCAGAGGTGGTTGAATTTGAACAGATTTCACAATAAGAGATTCTGAGGGCAGTGGTCTCCTGCTGGCACACCCTTTGCATCTTGCCTTGCAGTGACTTAGGCAGGGATTTGCACTCATCAGTCCTGTTTTATTTTACATCCACCTCTGGATGGAGGAGGGAGGAATCCCTCTGACAGGTTGATTTTGGATTGCTTCTGCAGCTGGAGCTGACACCCAGTTCCTGAGGTGATTTATACAGTAGTTTGGTGGCAGCTTGTTTATAATGCAATGTAGCCTAAAATGATTTTGCTTACATCTTAAAGTAAGCATTCATCCACCAACATACTAATTCACTTTCCTGGCCCCTGTAAGTGCATTTGGAAGGTGCCTTTTCTATTAAGGTTCTCTGCTCTGTTCACACACGTTAGCTAGAACATTACGCCAGATTCTCAGCTGGTATCTTTGAAGAAGTTCATTGCAATAGCATAGGTGAGGGCCTAGGTTTCTGAATTCTTCTTGATTCTTATCATTTGTCAGAGACCTCACACAAATCATGCTTTAAAGAGTGCTTTAGAGTATCAAGGGCCTCATGCTGGTACTAATTACTCAGAAGTGCTCATGATGAGAGACAGGTAAGTCTCTAGAAACACAGACTAATAGTGAGGGAGGACCTGGCTGTCAGAAGTACCAAAACTTCTGCAAAGTCCAAAGACTGTTAAAATAAAACGTATGTGTCCATACTACATCTGTACACATTTTCCCAGGCTTTTCTTTCTTCTTTCAAAGAAAGATGATAACTGAATCAATACATTCATGCACCAAGACTGCAAGGGTATTCAGACATCAGCCAATTTAGTGTGTAGGTGTTCTGCAAAGATTACTGCCTAGTGGAACTCTCGTTTGCCATTGCTTAAGCATCAGCCTTACAAATCCAGAGCTTTCAAGTAATTCACAAGCGTTTTCGAACTGAGTCATTTCTAGGAGGGCATTGCCATGTCAGAGCATCATCCTAGCGCAGAATGACTTGTACTTACAGTCTAAAGAAAATGGGCAAAGCAGATGGAAAACAAAATGTAAATTCTCACTGTGAGAGTGTCCTATTTCTCTTGCAATTGGTTCTCATCTACAAAGAGCTGCTACTTGGCACAAACCATGCTTTGAAAACTGCATTTTTCAGTCAAAGGACTCATAGCATTTTGGTGATACACTTGCCCTGTGATAGCCCATCTCAGCCAGATGAAATGAGATGTTCCTGCTGTCACCAAGATCTGTGTGTGGCTTCAAGAATGACATATTGTGAACTCCCATAACCGTCATGGTATGTATGTTTTCCCACTGAGGATGATGGCTCAACACTGTTGACTCTGTGGGACCAAAATGCCACCCTAGACTTGGCACTGAACACCCTGAAACTCCACTTCTTGACTTTATCAGTTAAAAATATGATGGTCAAAAGGAGAGAAGGTGCTTGGACGGAGTACAATGAATGAGTAAATAAGGTGTACCAGCACAGTGTAAGTATTTTGAAAATGGATGGAAATTGATATTTTGACTTATAAATTATTAACAAGACGTTGCCCATTCACACATGCAGAAAGTATTTTAACCAGTTCTTATTGACTAGATAAATATTGCTAATTAGTGTCACTGGATGTCTTTACCTAAATAAACTTAATTCTTAGTGCCCACTAATATTTTTCTCATTTCAGTGTTTCTGATTCTCACTGTATTAACTCCTTGAATTTGTCTTTACTCTCCAAGGAAGATAACCCAAGCTCTGAGCTCCCACAAAGTGCTTAGGGTGAACTGGAAAAAGACAGAAAAAAGTAGAAATATTTTGCCACCGACACATCAAGACAGTCAGAAAAAAATGTTCAAGAAACTCAGATTTAAATGTCTAAAGTTTGGAGTCAGGACCATGTATAGAATCATGCAAAACCCTCCAACTGCTTTGAGACAACATTACCAGGATTGCAGTGAAAATTAAATCTCTCCCCTATTCTCAGTTGTGGATGCCTGAAAGGACCATTTCAGCAGCAGATGTCTTGTCAGGCTCCATAACTCATCCTGTCCCTGGTCCCTCTGTAGATACGGTTGAGAGAAAGCTATGCTCAGCCCACTCCCAGGATAGAAAGGATGGTTGTCACTGGAGATGATGCCTACAATGAGACATGCACAATTATCCCTACCTTCATATCTGTTCTTGTCCATAAATAACTTGCGTCTGTTTTGCTCGAAAAATCATTTGTAATTATTCTTCTCCTGGCTGCAAGTGCTGTAATTGTTAATCAATCTTCATTTTTATGTGGTGATTTGTATTTGCTTCCTGGCTAATATTTTAAATAGATATTGTGTTGTTTTGTAATTATTAATAATGATATTGTTATTTGAGCACGATGATCGTGATTAGAGGTAAATGCAATTTCCCACTGGAAAATTATTAAGCTAAAAAAGTACCAGCTTCATCAATTTCTATAATTTATGGGGGCATCTTTGCAATGAATTCAGCAAGTGGTACTTCAAATTAAAATAAAGAACTTCTATTCCAGGATTTTGAGATTCATAAACCTCTTTTTGTTGTCATAAAGTTGTGCTAAATAATTAAGTGAGCTGTTTTAAGAACAGGTTATTAGTCATTGTCTGGATCACTGACGTAAAGAATCATGTTTCTTACTGAACAAAAGTTTCTTAAGGAAGATAAGTGTGAGTAAAGAACAAAAAATGAGTCCACAGAACTCATGCTCCTCCTTCTCTCCATTTGTTTACCAAACCCTGGACCACCTCTACAGTACTCAGCATCATGCAGTGACATCTGGTGTCTGGACTACATACTGCAAATAAATACATAATTAAAGTCTTTGCCTAGGACATCAGACAAAGACCAGAATACTATTTCAACTCTCACTCAAATGTGCCATGAAAGAAGACAATTATTACTAGCTTGATGCTTTAAATTAATGTTGGCTCCTATTATTTAAGGCTTTGCAGAGGATATCTCCTGACTATTGAGGACTGTTTTAGTCTCACTGTCTGATGCAACATTAGTTCTCAGAGATACCCTTGTTATCCATTGTTGGGGCTGAAATTTCAGGAGCTTTGAACACCCCACACTAGAGTGAGACATTAAATGGCATTTTGAAGATATCTCTTATGCTGTAGAAGACAGTGTCTGAAGAATGAAGTAGAGATGGAAGATGTTTCTCAATACGATTTAAATATTTAGAAATTGGAAAGAAAATGTGGCTGTTCTTAATATTATTGAATAGTTCTTCTACAGTATGAAACAAAGGAGATGAGCCCTTTGGGACTTTTTGCAGAAATATCTATACAACCATACTATGCCATCAAAGGAGTTTGGGATAGAAATGATAAAATTTAATTGATAGACAAAGAAAATCAGCAGTTGAATATAGTGCACAGAATAAATAATGTGTCATCCAGTTATGGCAAGTAAATAGAAAAATATGCAAATTAATTTTATCAAAGATGTCTTCACTTATAGGAAGGAAGTGGAGCTTACATAATGAAAACTGGCAATCACATGTGGAAAGTTCTTTGAAACACCCAACTTATGAGGTCTTTCATAACTCTCAGGCTGTGAATGTCTGTTCAGGCCCAGAGATCTGTATGATGTTCATTTTAATATTATCTTTCTTCTCCTCTCCTTCTGTTTCCGTGTGTGTTTAATATTAAAAAAAAAATAATGACAGAGAGAAAATTTAATATTTCCCTCTGCCAATGTCATTATAAAGAATTTTCATTAAATGTGTCAATTAGTCAATTGCTTCATCAACATGCACTTGTCACTGGAGATGTTCACTAGGCTAGACCAAAACACAATGAGGACACTAAGTGTCTAGAGAGTCTTTCAGCCTTGCAGCTGTTTGGGCTTTTCAATTCCCTAGCAAGAATCTTAGACAATGTATTAGAGAAATTGGTTAATTAAAACATAATTCCCAGGTATGTGGTGATAGATACTCAGGCTTGCTGTGTTTCTTCTGCTTGTTTGGTTTATAAATCACCTAAACGATATAATTGCTTTCCTCAGCATGTGTAGAGGTGAAATAATTTTTATAGTAAATTTATTGAGAAATATTGCAGCAAAAATGCAACATGCTTTATTTAAATCCCAGTAACTTCAATTCCCAAACACTGGACTTGTCTAAATGAAATTCTGAATCCCATTTGTACTTGTGAGAGGAGGAAATTGTTGGCTGGTGTCTTAGGCTTATTTTGTTAATTAGTTGCGTACTTTATTCAACAAATCATGCAGTACAATTACTGACACTCACAACTACTTTCTGTCAGGAGAGGGTGGTCTGGCTTTATTCACTTTACATTCACTGTGGCCGGAATTTTTTTTAAAGAATCTTCAGAATGTGTAATTTTTATTTATATGGCTTTTTAGACAACTAAATAACTGTCATGCACAATTGACCATCTTCAAACCCTCCTGGAAAAAAATGGGTAAATATCAAAAACACCAACTACTTTACAGATGAAGTAAGGCTTCAGAGGTAATGCAAGAACTCCAGAGCTGTCTATCAGTTAGGTAGGAGAGAGCAAACACCTGCTTTTTCTTGCTAAATTAGAAATTCTCAAAAAACATTATTTTTCACAATGGCCAGAATTACTAATGAATGGATCAACTTTGGAAAGATTGTCACTTAAACAAATGAACAAGGAGCAAAATGGAAAGTGCATTTCATTTCTGTGGTTCCTAAAATAACTTTTTTTTTACTTTTATTCCAAAAATGCTGTTTTCTTTTGAGAATTATCATTTTCTTTTAGGAAGAAAGGAAAATGATTATAGATAGTCTGAAAACAAAACGCTCTATCCCAATTTTGATCAAAAATTTTTCATTCAAGCACAAGAACTTATTGTACCGTTTAGATTTCATTAACAGACAAAACATTTCAGAGCAAAATGAAACCTTTCTTATACCTAAACACCAGGTGATCTGTGAAACAAGACTTGATTCGACAACTCTCGTTCCATCAAAAGGATTGCTGAACAACAGATTTAATGTTTGCTGCTCGCAATTGAAACAAGAGCTTTGTTTGTTTGTTTTCTTTTTCTTTTTTTTTTTTTGTATTTCTATTAAGATGCTCTTTTTGCATCCAATTGAAGCTTTTCTTACTTTTCCCATTCTGAAATTCAGATGTCTGTAACTTACGTCCAGCTCTGTCCTTTCCAGTTAGGAGATTATAGAGCCCTTCCTCTTTGCTTGCTGATTTGATAACTGAAGGCCATATATTTTCAGTGTGATGCCCTCATTAACCCCACTCCTTCCACGGTACACGGCAAAGTTTGTAATTTATATATCAAGGTAGTCAACCAAAGGTTAGTACCTATGAAAGAGCAACTGGACAGCAATTCATCTTTGCTCTGACCAACCGTATAGATGGGCCTGGCTGGTCTAGTGGCCTGACACTTTATTTTTATATATGTTACACAAATTATCTGTCCAGTCTGCTTTTGCCTGGTTCACAGAGCAGTAAGGACTCATTATTTGCATGGCCAGATGCCTTAATAACACTGAGTACACCCACCTTGACTTTGTGCTTTTGCTCTTTTCAGTGTGGGCATCAGGTCAGCTCTTGGGCATTGCCCTAAGGAAGATGTTGGTCCATCAGATTTTCATCTTTTCTACCTCATCTCCTTAGTTCTGCAAGAAAGTGACTGCAAGGTTGGAGCTTTCCGGTAGAAGGTTAATAGAAAAGAATTGCATTTCCAACATATTTTTCTTTCATATGGCAATAAATTCACAGATAAATTAGACACCTTTTGAAGAATCTTTGTTTTAACTGTGCCTTGTACCATCTTATTTTGGTATTTCCTAGGACTTGTACTGGAAAAAAAATAAGCATCTAATCATTACTTCCTTTCCCCATGCCATTTCTGATTTTGTGGGCTTATCCTTTGTGACCTCTATGCATGTAAGTATGTGCGCATGCCTCGCAAACTGAAGAATCCTAGTCCACTTCATCTGAAGAACTCTTCCTTTCTAAATTCCTTATCTGTCTATTGGACCATGTGCAAGTTGACTGATTAGGAAATTAACATAAGAAGGTAACACTTCCATGTTGAGTCTGTGTTTTTGCACAAACAAGGGGCAATGTAATAGTTCATCTCATTGGTGTTCGTCATGTGCTGCACAACATCCTTTTAACTATTATCATAAATAATTGAGAACTACAGAAACTGCAGCCTGCTAAAGGAATAGCATAAGAGATGCTGTAAATATAATAATTGCTGAGCCATTTTACTGATATCATTCTTGACAGTATATTTTTTTGGTATGGGAGTTACCAGATGTGTGTGGCTGTGGCAAGGAGCTGTGCTGATTCTCTGCCAGCCTTATTAACCTATAATAATTTTTGAGACACAAGGTTTTTTGATGTGTTTGTTTTCGCATTCTTTTTGTCCATTCTCCAACATGATAGATATAGAACTGATCCCATAGACTGATGGATGCTGGAGCAATGGAGAGTTGTTCATTTTGACAGACTTTTTCTCAGCCAATATTCTTCTGACTCATAGTTTAAGCCCATCAATTACAGACTTCTCTGCACAGGGAGTCCAGAGGCAGTACCATGAGCCCATACAGTCAAACCATGCATAAGAAGCTGCACAAAGAGAAAAAATGTCCACAGATGAACAGTGGCTTTGTGTGGTCAGATGAAACAACATTTCAGCAGCCAAGCAGAGTAGAGCTCAGTCACAAAGAAAAAGCACGATAAAGATTCTTGATGATGCTGTGGGTTTACCAGTGGACAGGAGATCTCTGAGTATTTACCTGGTCCTAAAATAAAAAAGGCAGCTATACTTGTAATTTACTCCTTTCTTGGATTTCAGGATAGCTTTATACCACTTCTGTTGTCCTCATATGCTCTTCTTGTTTTCCAAAAGTGTTAATAAAAGTAGTTTCAGGTTTTATATACTCCTTGCCTGTAGTTTCCACTGGGAGATAAGGCAATGCTTATTATAGGCTCCGTGGTAGGAGAATAGCCAGTCTGGAGCCTCATCTTGAGTATGCATGGGTGTGAAAGACAGATTTTTTAGACCTTGCTGTACAGAGCTTCAGAAAAACAACAAATGTCTTTCCAATATGGGGGAAATTCAGCCAATAATTTGACTGAAGGTAGGTAATGTTTTCCGAAACAATGAGTAGTTTTATTTCCATGTTGTGGAAAGGAGTCTTTGTAGTACTTCATTTTGAAACAGCATCTTTTTTCCTGTACAAATTGACTGAAAGAAAGAGAAAGAAAATCTTGAATGAAAAGATAAAAAGAAAAAAGATTGAATGACCTGAAAAAGGAAGTTTAGCTATGGATGAATCAGAAATTAAAACAAAAAAACAAATGAAGCTGCAAACCTGTCCAGTAACATTCTCCATTGACAGTGAGCTGTCCTTGTTCGCTCCTGTTTCAGCTCTCTTGCTATCATGTCTCCATCAGCCTGTGTTCTTGGCCAGGGACCATGACAGTTTCCATTGCAGCACAGTAATGTGAGGACTCAGATTAGGATGAAGAAGACAGCCTGTTACACAAGACCCTATGCATTATTTTGAGAAACAAAGCTCTGGCTCCAGCCCTGCACCAACCTTTCTCGCCAGTGTAACTAAGTGGGCAATTAAAGCATTTCATTTCCAATATCAGCATATGATCTGACATTTGGCATTCCACCCACTGGGACTTCAGGAAGCTGAGAGGCATTTTTCATTCTTCATTCTCAAAAAAGGTGTGCCAAAATCCTAGAAAAGATATTGCAAAATCAGGGGAAATAGACCATGAAATGCCTGGTTTTAGATCTGGAAGTCTGGAGAAAAAGTCATCATTTAATTCTAAAGACAAGATGCATATAGAATTTTGGAATATCAGCCAGATACATCAGCAGGAAAGTACTTAAAATGTTAATAATTCTGTTTTCTTCTTGTCAACATAGCTTTGCGAAAACCAACAGAAAGAGGTGTGGATATCCGTCAGCAGGGGTGTGGATCTCCATCTGTAGTCTGTAATAAGGAGGTGTTGTACATTGGACAAACAATATGATTTATATACAAAAAGAGAGAGATGCCACACATCCTTGTGCTCTCAGGGACTTTAATTTATTGCCTAATTAAACACTTGCTGCCAAATTGTCCATCCTGTCGTTTTTAATTCCTGATCTAATATTCTAGACAATAGAACACTTAAGAAGGCTACCTTCTACAAGTGAGGCCTAAATGAATAAAGATGTTAATGTGCATTTCCTAATCAAAGTCAATATTCTATCAGGAGCAATTATTCTTAGGCAGGTCTGCTCTTCTGGCACCATGCAATGCCTGTGAATCTGCCAAGGTCTGTTGACATCTCGTTCCCTTGCTGTAGAGGAAGAAGGCAAGGGCAGCTACTTAAAACTGAGCAAAACCTTTGGGAAGATATCCAGGTCCAAAACCAACATGTTTCTATTTATCCTTGAACTGGCTTTGTTTTGTTCAACGGGGTGTGTTGAGAATGAATGCCAATGGGTCCTGAGGAATGAGAGACCTTAGGACATAATGCCTTAGGCTCCCAAGTGACTTCACTGTCTTGGATGTACTTACACTTGCATCAACTCCTTTAAGATGGGGACTCCATAGTTGATAAAATGGGGCCAAGTATTGAGCTGTGCAGAATCCCAATTCTTTTGTGTGTCTTTCCTAGAGTTCTTGAGAAAGATGCCAAATAAGTAGAAATTCAGACTGATTCTTGTGATCTGAGTTACTACTTTGGTCTGGCACAAATGAGATTTTTTTTGACTGTGTTTAGTTTTTATGGAGTGCTGCACACAATCTCTAGTTAAACAGGAGCATCTGAACCAGTTGTCTCCCACTTGTATGAAACAGTCAATATTGCATCTCTCTGAGCCTAAATGTTTTAGTGACATTGTTTTCCATTTCCCTAAGTATGCCATCAGTACACCTTTTCTTGTAGACTGAAGGGAATGAGGGAAGAGTGTGAAGAAAAAGTTGTGAGACCATCAGAAAAAAGCTCTTGAGCCATTCAGGATCAGCTTTGCTTTGTGGTTGTTGTCTCTTCTATTTTCAAAGTGCACCTTGAAGAAGATTCTGGATCAGCTCTCTCCATCATCACACCTTACATAGCTGAAGACAGCTGTGTGAACCCCTTATCCTGCTCAACTCCAGATCAGAGAAACCCAACTACCCAATCCTCAGCTTACAAGTCTGATGCTCTAGCACTCGAACATCATAGTGGGCTCCTCTGAACTCTCTTCAGTTTATCAATTTCTATTCCACCCTGAGCGGAAAGAGTCCCAGGCTGGACAGAGTTCTCCTAGTGCAATTCTACATGTGCAGACAGAGGGGACAAGTCACCTTTCCAATCTGCTGGATAGAAATACACTAATACAACCCAGTACATGGCAGATCTAGGGCTAATTTTCTGTATTTTTTAGTATGGCTGGACTTGATCTTGACTTGATGTTCTCTTTCAAACTAAATGATTCTATGATTCTATGTTATCCAAGCTAGCAGGATATTATAGGACTACACTGAAAGTCTTGGAGCAAATGGCACCCCTATTTGCCCCTTTTCCACACAGTTGGTCATCTTATCACTGATGGCAATCAAGCTGACCAGACACAATTTGCCTTTGATAAATCTATGGTTGTTGTTCCGAGTCATAACTTTACATTAAGGTTGGATGGGACCTCAGAAGATCTCTATCCCAAGCTCCTGATCAAAGTTGGGCCAACAGAAAATTCAAATCAGGTTATGGAGGACCTTGTCTGGTTGGGTATCTGGACCAAATCTATGCCGATACCTTTCTGAGGTCCTCTTCCCCTGTTTAATCATCCTGGGAGTAAATACATATATATTTTTCTTGATATGCAATCAGAACATCTCCTGTTTCAGCTTATGTCTGATGTCTCTCACTTTCCTACCATGTACCACTATGAAGAATTTTTCTGTCTTCTTGATGACCTCTCCATGGTGGTGGACAGGCTGCTATTTGTTCCTTTTGAAGACTTCTTTTTCACAGGTGAAACTAATCCAGTTTTCTCACAGGTCATATGATCACCTTCTTGTCCTTCAAGTGCCTGGAAACATTTTACGATGCTTTGCTCTGTAATCTCTGCAAGAAATATTGTCAGGTTTATAATCTTGTAGTTCCCTACATCCTCCTTCTTACCTGTTTTGAAGATGGATACATTGATTCCTTTCTCCAGGTATCAACAGAGTTGTAAAAACCTCCTCACAGCTTCTCCCACCTGAGCAGGAAGGAGTCATGACCATGGATCCACATCTCTTTGGAATGAGAAAATTGCAATAGCAGGGAAAAAAGTTTGCCATGTTCGGGGCAGCACTGCCGAAGGTAACTACCCACTTATTTTTTTGGTGCAGCATCTATTTCCTCTCTCTCTCCCCTTATTTATTCTTCCTTCCTTTTTTAGCTCTTGTAATTTTATCCCTCAGATTAGTGAAATGATATTTTCTGCCTATGTTTTATTTGGAAAAACATGAAGGCTGGGAATTTATGCTGCTCAGATAAATCCAGTAATATCGTATGACAGAATTTGTATCCTTATTATAAAGAATGCTTATTCACAGTGTCTCTTAGCGATTGTTGCCTCTAGATTGTTTTGTAAAAAAAAGGTAAGCAATGTCATGTACATTTGTGTCTGCACGTGAATGTGTATGTGTGTATAAATATGTTTTTAATCAGTATTTTTCCTGTAATTTCATTTCTCTAATGATATTTCAAGAATATAAAATAATTCCGCCCTTCTAGTTATATTATCTTTGTGCCTTTTCCCATCAAAAATCTGTTTGTCCTTTTCATCCCTGCTTAAATCTCAGCAAGAAAAGTAGCAAAAAATGCCAACACCGCCCTTATTTTCCTTACTGATGGCATACAAGTGCTTTTGAAATAAAGATTTCTTTTGTTGAAAGCTTTGAAGACCCCTTTAAATTGGCAGAATTGTTACTTTTTCTAGAGTAGAACTCTTCAGCATGTCCTTCATATCCATGGTTTTAGCTGAGCATAAGCAGATGTCTTCTTTATGGTGAGATAATCACTGACTGGGTCTCAAGTCTATTGCATGAGCAGGGGCAAATAGGTTCATGTGAGATGATGCAGAGAATCTCCCATCTCTCCCAGCTCAGATGCCTCCTGTAGGTACTTTGTTCATTTCATCATCTCTGTGCCAGCACTCAGATAAATTAAGGTGTCTCAGATGACAATGGATGCTTACATACATCCGAATGAAGCAGATCCTGTTGTCTCCACTTATGTAATGTTTAGACACCTAACACACTTGCAGATCCTGTATTTAAACACCTATTTTATGTGTATGTCTCAATGCGAATCCCACTTAGATATTTGCCCTTGTGAGGCTACATATGGAGTACTGTGTCCAGGTCTGGGGTCCCCAATACAGGGAAGATGTGGAACTGTTGAAGAGGGTTCAGAGGAGGGCCACAAAGATGATCAGAGGGCTGGAGCAGCTCCCCTTTGAGGACAGACTGAGGGAGCTGGGCTTGTTCAGCCTGGAGAAGAGAAGGCTGTGGGGGGACCTCGTTGCGGCCTTCCAGTATTTAAAAGGAGATTATAAACAGGAGGGGAACCAACTTTTCAAAAGGGTAGACAGTGATAGGACAAGGGGAATGGTTTTAAGCTGAAGGAGGGAAGGTTTAGGTCAGACATCAGGGGGAAGTTCTTTACCAGGAGAGTGGTGAGGTGCTGGAACAGGCTGCCCAGAGAGGTTGTGGATGCCCCAACCCTGGACGTGTTCAAGACCAGGTTGGAGGGGGCCCGGGGCAACCTGATCTAGTACCTGATCTGGAGGTTGGTGGCTCTGCCTGTGTCAGGGGGGTTGGAACCTGATGATCCTTGGGGTCCCTTCCAGCCCAGGCCGTTCTATGATTCTATGATTCTATAATCTGTGATTCTATGATTCTATGATATTTAGCAGAAACAGAATACAATTCCCTCAGTTTCTATGGTATCCCTTTTCCCTGGTCTTATATCTGTCTTGCTTCCATGAATAATCTTTTCATATTAGAATATTCTATCCTCTGTTCTGGAAAGTGCCTGTCTAGCTGGTGCGCAACAGAATCTTGACTTCAGCTAGTCTTACTGCAATGGAGATATTTCATCCCAATGCAGTCTTTGTTCTATCATTTCTCTGTCCTCTGTTTTAGTGCGATCTTCTCCATTTACAATAAGAATCTTATGAAATAAGGCTTGACTTGTATACCTTGAGGAAAACAAGGTGCTATTGAATTAAAAATGGATTTTCACAGAGAATTAGTATTACATTTTCCCCTTCTCTGAGTCATTAAAGGGAAAAAAGAATCTTTCATCTCAGCCCTAAGGACCTCATCCAGCAGACTATGGAGAGAAACCAACTGTAGAATTGGAGTTAACAGGGGAAACGTAAGACTGAGTTGTCCAGGCTCCAGTTATAGTCAGTTAAGAACTACTTAATATACAGTTCACCAAAAAACGTGTCAATGTGAGGATGGGGAGTGATGTCACCTACTCTGTTGAGTCTGTTCATTTGCTATCTGACTTCCTCAGATGTAGATTCTAACATTGCAGACCACTGCAGTTAATCAGCTCAGTCATAACTCTCACAGCAAATACACTTGGGGGTTGCTTTAGAAGGCAAGGAAGATATAGATTGACCCAGTATATCCAAACTCATTTTCCTGATGCCTAACTAAATCCTGACGAGAGGCCTTTTCTTCTTATTGCCAACTTGTGCTGGAAGGCCAAGAAGCTTTGTGCCTGCTGAGAAGTCCCTGGAGGAAGCAGAAATCCTTTTAGCACTCTGAAAAAAACTACCTTTCTTCAATTTTGCCAGCTCTTTTTGGGCTAGCTGGCTTTTTATTCTTCATCCTCCAGATTCAGCTGCTGGTAAAGGAATTCCTAAATTGCCACTAGACTTTGGGGTTTCTTATCACCTGTAGTACAGAGATAAGGAAGGTGCAGACACCAGATTCACTCGCTTATAAATTACCAGTATTGAAAAATACACATTTTCCCCTTTAAATTTTTACCTAAATGGTGATCCAAGAGTGGATACAGAGAGCAATACACTGCTCTGTTCCTCTCACCACTGAAATGATACTCTGCAGACTTACAAGGAACAAGATAGTGTGGATCTAAGAAAATAACCAAAGTAAGTGAGAGAACTGTGAAAAAAATGGGTGTATTGTGACTGGTGAGGTGTTCAGAAAGGAAAAGCGCCTAGAGAAGCCTCCAACAAAGAAGGAGTAGACTAAAGTTAAATTGCAGTTTAAAGATGACACAACACAAAATCTTTGATGTCCTCTGGAATATAACTGCATAATGGTGAGAAGATTGGAGTTATTAGTTTAATTTACTTTTGTTTTAATTATCCAGAGGAAATTATTTTGTGCTAACAGGTAATTTTCATTCAGGGCTGTTATGATAATTCATGTAAGTTCTGAGTATTGAAAGATGATGCTGTGAATAAGATAATCAGAAATATTAGTGGAACCCATCGACAATAATGTAAGGAAGAAAAACCCCAGGACACAGCAATGTGACACTGGTGAAGGAAAGCAAGTGTATGAAGTTTTGCAGAAATGTAGAAAATGATGTTTTGTTGGACAACCTGACTTCATCATCTTCTCCTTCCTTACTGTGCACATCAAAGCTGTCCACTTCCCCTGCCTTCACAAAAATGATCTTTTACAATTTCCTTCCCACTTTGTTGCTCCACAAAATCCTGATTCTTTCGACCTTCAAGACATGCTGCAAAACTTCAGGTCCATTCAAACTTTGGAGATGAGTTGTTATAGATGTAAGAACCAGACCTACACACACTCCATGCCTTTGCAGTAGGTGCAGGGATGCTGTGAACATCGTACCACCTCCAGGAACTCAGCAAGACTTACTCGCAGAGGTAATTAGCTGATAGCCAAGTTTTTAGCTCAGGTGCAGACATATGCTGACACATCTTTGCTACTTGTAGTCTGGAATTAATTGCTTAGAATTTTTTCTCAGTGTTCTCTGAATTCCCCAGCTTATACATCTCTTCATTCAAAGCTGTTGCACAGTAAAACTCTTTCTCTCTTTTTTTATCTTTTGACTTTTTTTTTTTTAATAATAATAATAATTATTATTATTATTTCCATTGGAAACGTCAGAAAGCAAGAAATATCAGACTGGTCTTAAGGCAATGCTAGTTTTGTACTACAACCTATCTCTCACATTAGTGAGAATTGGACATTTCAGAGGAAAGCATAAGATGCAAGAATCAGAGATACTTATTTTGCCCAAGTCTGTATGCCAAGGGATAAATCAGAGAGGGAAAAAATCCTCTGAGATACGGTTGAGAAAATACTTTCATGTGCACTTATGAGGTGTTGCCCTGTATAAGCAGGAGGAGAATACTTGAAGACTATAAATCAAGACTGAGCTTTGCTCTGGATTTCTAATATTCAGAAAACTCTCAGTGAGATCTTTCACACCATGGGTCTTTGTGGTGAGGGAAGGGAAGGGCTTGACTCAGGAAAAATTATTCCTAAATCAGCTGCGGGAAGTAGGTTTTGTGGCCAAGTCACACCATCTGTTATGGATTTCCATGAAATCCTATCTTCACTTGAAAGGCATGCTTGGGGAAGCACCATTAGCAGCACTCATTGGGTATAAGCAGCTATATGAATTTAGCCTGCCAAGTGGAGAAGGCAGCTTTGTAGCCCTAAAAACCCATTTGTCTGCAACAATGGACATGACAGCTCTGTAATTGTTAAGATAATGGCTGAAGCCCATTACATCATGAAAACGCCATTCATTACATTCTACCAACTTCAATTTTGTGCCTTGTTCTCAGAGGCACTATGTATCAGGGTGCATCGCTACTGTGAAGAGCAAACTGTGCCATTACCTCCTGGATAACAATGAGAAGAAAATGAATAGAGGATGAAATATGAAGTGCCGTTATAGGAAATTGGTTGATTATTAGCTTATGCTTGCTAGCGAAATTACAGAGCTCACATCTGTACAAAAAAATCAGAAACACAGTTAGTGGCTAAAATTTCAGATGCAGGTTGGTAGCCCATGGGTACCTGTGTAATTGGGTTAGGGAGTCCCCATGGACCTCCAGGCTTCGACTTTGCAATAACTTGGTTGATCTGGAAGCAGCAAGCTGACTTTAACTTCTGTGACTCTGGTTCAGCTCTTAACTTTGTAAAATAAACATTCTGTGTGCTGAAAAGAAGCTCCCTGTTTCAATCATATGCTTTTGGGGAGAAAGTATTTCTCAGTGCGTATTTGTACAGCACCTAGCATAGCAGGCATTGATCTCAGATGGCATTTTGCTTTAATACAGTAATTAATGAAACAGTAGCGATATTTCCTTTGTGCTAAACTGCGTGAGCAAGGTTTCCAAGGCAACAGTCAGTGCACAAGCTTCTTGCCTGTAGCAAGTGTGAAGTTATTTGAATCATTTTGATTATTTTAAAGAAAGAGGACTGATGTAACTTAAATTAACTCAGATTTACTGCAAGACAAAAGGACTTGCAGAAGCAGTTACCTCAGGTCTGTTGATCCACAGAAACTTTTGTCCTGCAATAACTCACTGACATATTTAAACCCTCCATGCTACCTCAGGATCTTTTATCTTAGAAATATATATATTTTAGCTATATTTACTTTTCTTCTCTCTAGCCATTTTCTGTCAACAGAAAACATGTCTGTTTTACCCTGGGATAGCACTCTGTATAAGATCTTCATCTTCATAGATCTAAAAGGGAAGGAGAGCACTGAATCATAGAACCACAGAATCATTAAGGTTAGAAAAGACCTCTAAGATCATCAAGCCCAACAGTCAACCCATCCCCACCATGCCCCCTCATAGAATCATGGAATCATTAAGGTTGGAAAAGATCTCCAAGATGATTTATCCAGCCATCAACCCAATCCCACCATGCCCACTAAACCATGTTCCTAAATGGCCCAGACTTCTTCAGCAGCTGTAACAAATGAGCAGACATTCCCTTGGCTAAGGAAAGGACAGAACAAACTTCCTGCTGCTCATCATCCCTTTCCTTCCCTGGGAACCAAGGTCTGCTCTGGAAATAGAATCCAGCTGACCTGTTTACTGGGGTGGAACACACTGGGGTTCCAGGCTCAAAGCATGCAGGTCTGTGAAGACTCAGACAACAAAACAGATTTAGTTATTTTGAGTGTATGGAGGGAGAATAAAAATAGCCAAAGAATATGATTCTATGATTCTATGAATTCAGTAGTTGCAAGTGAAAAATGAGTGGAATAGGAGACTTCTCATTTCAACATACATGTAAAACTTCCCTGCAAAGTTCTGCTGGCCTACTGTAAGGCCAAGGAAAGAAGAGGGACATGGGACCACACGTATCATGATTGGTTTTGGCTGCTGTATGTCCCTTCTGCCAAAAAAGAAGTTCCTATGGAACAGGTTGTGAGGCAGTTCCAGAAGAGAAAGTCTGGGCTGGAAAAAAAGTATTCCAAATCCAAAACATTTATAACTTATTTATTGTGGCAGCAGGGACATTCATAGTCATGCAGAGGAAAAGAACTAAATAGCTTCTGGAGAAAAAGAAAAAGTATTAATTACAAAGCAGAGCTTTCAGGCATTTTCTTTCTAATGCATGAAAGTGCCTCAACAGATCATGAGGCAGACAGTATCAACAATCACCTGACTTCCCTTCCAGAGGGAAATTCTGAATGCATCACTGTGAATTCATCTTTAAAGGGCTTCACTACCTGATTCTTAGGGCAATTCTGTACTGCAGGGTTGTGAAATATATTGAACTAATTAGGATCTCAGTACAATTCATGTCTGGGACCTGGTCTGCATTTGAATATTGGAGCTGGGTAATCCATTATTATCATCTAACATCTGAAATGAAAACATGGATTAAATATCTTGGTAACTTGGTGAAAGAAAGCTCTCAGCCTCTCCAAAATATAAGAACATCTTCAGCTAAGTAATGGATTTAAAGTCAGACTTAGCTGAGACCAGAATAAGACTTATGAGAATATCAGTTGATTTGTAATCTGTGAACCATAGAGATCTTACACCACTTGTATTGCAATATTTTAGTCCAGATCACTCCTGGAGACAAGGCACTGGACCAGGAGTGTGGATCTGAGCTACAACAATAGGCTCATTTTTCACCCACCTTATGTCTGGAATCTTGGCACACCAGATTTAGGCCTCAGAGACGTCCACATATCAGCATCCCTGAAGAAAAGAGAAAGCTAAGTTATTAAAAATCTCCTACAGCCTTTGTTTTTCAGGTCTGAAAATACTTTTATATAAGAGACTTCAAACTGCTTTTTTGTGCTAAACACACATACAGAAATCTCATTGTGCCACACACATTATTTCAGTAAAATAAATATTGTTGCCTTTAATATTTAAAGATATTTTTGAAACAGCCACAGAGGATGAAGAAATACAAGCCAGCAAAAACGTTTCATGTCTCAGAGCCCTACAGAGGCATATTTCAATTCTCCTGCTTTAATTTCTTTAGCTCTTAAGGAATTCCAAGGTCTCTGAAATGGCATGCTGGGCAAGGAAAACAGAGCTGTTATCCCCAGGGCTACTTTGGCTCTTTATTATTCACCAGCACAGGAATTTTTGTAAAGTACAGGCTGGGGAGCTGCATCATGTACTCCTCAGAGCTGTTGGACTAGCAAATATGCCACGTCTGCTGTATGGCAAATAACAATATCAAATCCTTAGGGTAGGTCAGGGGACATGGGATTTCCTTAATCCTATCTATACCATCAGAGTAGAGTTCACCATTTGTTGAAGTTAGTAAGAAATTTGCTGCTGGCTTTACTGGGATGAGAAGAACTGATGTGAAAAATGAGTATTTTGTATTTCTTCAACTGATTTCAGATGAATCACAGAATCACAGAACTGCAGGGGTTGGAAGGGACCTCGAGAGATCATCGAGTCCAACCCCCCTGCCAGAGCAGGTTCCCTACTGCAGGTTGCACAGGTAGGCGTCCAGGCGGGTCTTGAATATCTCCAGGGAAGGAGACTCCACCACCTCCCTGGGCAGCCTGTTCCAGTGCTCCGTCACCCGCACTGTGAAGAAGTTCTTCCGCATGTTGGTGCGGAACTTCCTGTGCTCCAGCTTAAGGCCATTGCCCCTTGTCCTGTCCCCACTGACCACCGAAAAGAGGTTCCCCACCTCCATTTGCCTCCCGCAGCTAAGATACTTATAAACATGGATCAGGTCCCCTCTCAGCCTTCTTTTCTCCAGGCTGAACAGACCCAGCTTACTGAGCCTCTCCTCATAGGGGAGATGCTCCAGGCCCTTTATCATCTTTGTGGCCCTCCGCTGGACTCTTTCCAGGAGGTCCCTATCTTTCTTATACAGGGGAGCCCAGAACTGGATACAGTACTCCAGCTGTTCCTTGAAGTTCCTTGTCAACTCAGTTCTGGAGCTGTGTGACTGATCCTGCCAGATCTGTCCCGCCGTGATGCTTAGGACACGGCCAGGTTGCCATGTAGTACATAGGAAACTTGTCATCCAAACATCCATCCCTCCAGGTGGATTCCCTGGGACTATCAAACAATATCAGGTCCTTTCTGTGCACGATGTGCACGATCAAATATAACTCAGACATTATGGCCAGTGAACTTAAGGCTGCATCACAATGTCCATTTAAAGCAGAATTCAAATCCCTTTATTGCAACAGTGTGTTCCCCAAATATTGTATTTCATTGTAATTATTTATATTCCCCAGATCTGACATGATAGTCTTTCAGAAGGATCATTTTCTAACACTCATTCCCATTCAACAGGGAAACTTCCACTCTATTCAACAGGGGAAAGGTTTTTTAAAAAACTGTTTTGAGGACTGTCCATCTACTTGGTTTTCTATGCACTTGCACTCTCACAATCTTATAATACAAGCAGCTAAATTGGGTTAAAAGTCTCTTAGTGACGTTATCTACTCCAGAAGCCTGCCCTAGGGTGGAATCAACTATCGTCATAGACCAATAATCAATCTCTCATGGAAATTTCTCAGAGTGTTTCTCACAAGGGGCCAACAGCACCAACACACGCTCAAGGTCAAGATTTGAAATCTTCCTTTTCTGTACATTGAGCAGTCTGCTCTCAGTTCACACGTCAAATGCTAAGTGCACATTCATGTTCAATCAGTCTGTGACTAGAAAATCCTCTGGTTTGGTCATTTCTCAGCTAATTTAATGTACAAAGTGTTTTTTTTCTTTTCAGTTTTGATCATATTTCAATGAATCACTGAACTGTAGGGGTTGGAAGGGACCTCTGCAGATCATCTATACCGGGCACGTCCAACTAACAGCCTGCAGGCTGCATGAAGCCCAGAAAACCCCTTACTGCAACCTGCTTCCTGCTGCTGAACCATCATGGTGGTGGATCTTCCCTGTTGGGCAGCCTGCCCTGGCCCTGGGTGCACACCCATCACTCAACAGCAACCAAAACATCATTGTACTATTAGCACTGTCTCAGCTGAAACCAAGACAAGGAGAGGGCACAGTTCAATGCTAACTGCACCTCATGTACCTGCTACACACACTCAGTCACATTGAAACCCATGTGTACTGCATGTGGTGTGCACTTGTGCCACTTGTTGAGTAAAATACAGTGATTGCAGGTAATATTTCAACCTATCTAATGGCATCTCAGAAGAAAACAAAACCCCAAAAAAGAAAAATCATGAGTGAAGGAAGAGTGTTCAATGAAAAATGGGCAGATGAGTATGTTTTTGTAGAGACAAATAATATGGCAACATGTTAAATTGGTAAGGAAATTGTGCCAGTTTTCGAAGATTACAACATGAAAAAACATTATATGCAAAAAGATGTTGCCAAATTTGATGAATATCAAGGAATATTTCACAAAGACAAAATAGTGGAATGGAAAAAAGTCTGTCATCTCTACAAATTTTTTTTAAAAGAGTTACGACTCAAATGGACTCTATTATAGAAAGAAAATTATGTGATAGCAAATACGATTTCAAAAAAAATCGAAACTCTTTACTGATGGTGAGTTTATTAGGCAATGCACAGAAAGCGTGGCAGATATAATTTGTTCTGATAAAAAATCAGTTATTTCTAAAATCAGTTTTTTCTAAAATCAGTTTGTCTCACCAGACTACAGCCAGGTGAATTGAAGAAAGAGGAGCATCTATTGAAAGAAATTTAGAGAGTAAAGCTTCTAATTTCAAATTTTATGCTTTGGTGATAGATGAAAGTATTGATGCTACAGATATGGCTCAACTTGCCATTTTTATTAGAAGTATTGTTAAGGAATATAATGTCACCGAAGAAATGGCTTCTTTGGTGCTAATAAAAGACACAACTAAATCTCTTGATTCATATGAAGCAGTAAAAATTACATTAAAGCGATTTTCTTCAACCTTTGTCAGCATATCTGGTATAGCTACTGATGGTGCCCCAGTGATGGTTGGTAAAAAGAGGGATGTATAACATTAATAGAAAATGATGCAATTGTCACTGGCAACTCATGTCTGATGAAGTATCACTGTATTACTGAAAACTTATGTGTGAAAGTTTTAAAAATGGATAACATCATGCAAATTGTCATCAAAGCTGTGAATTTCATGAAGTCCAAGGGACTGAATCATTCCCAGTTCAAAGAGTTCATTAAAAGCATGGATGCTGATTATGGAAACATCATTTACTTTTCTGAAGTAAGGTGTCTAAGGTGGGCTAAAATGCTAAAAAAGACTTTATGATTTGTGAAATGAAATCAAGCCATTTATAGAATGAAAAGGAAAATGTGTGCCAGAACATGAAGACCAAAAATGGCTCAGCAATTTAGCATTTTTGTGGATATGACCACACATTTAAATGAGTTGTATGTGCATCTTCAAGATGAAAATCAACTTGTCTGTGCTATGTTTCAATCCATGACAGCGGTTTGGTGGTGAAGCTGGAGGGTGAGGACTGAAGTGGAGCCCCTACCCAAAAGGAAACTGTTGTTCAAAATGGTGTTATTTATAGGGATTGGTTTGGCTGCCTCTGTCACGTACAATAATGCAGTGGTAGGAGGTCCTTGCATTGCTATGCTAGGGAATACTGCTTGCTGCTGATGTGACAGTAGACCTGGGATGTTAGGAGACAGGGATGTCCAGGCTGCATCGGTTGTGCTGCTGCAACAGCAGCCAAGTGCTGCCATGCAGGGTGCACACTGAAACATTTCTCCATGCTTGCTGCATTGCTATTTATACAGCTGGTGCATCCCCCTCTCCCTGCTATCCTTCAATCCTGCTGCCACAAAGTGTTGTCAGAGAGGGACTCAGCTGGTTATTAGAAATCTACCTCACAGCTTTGTTTCTCCAGCCTTTGCCTTTCCTGCTGAGCAGCCTCTCTTGCTCTTGGTGAAATGATGCAAATTAAACTCCTCAGCCATCTCCTTACTGGCCTCTTGGTGGTAGTCTTAACACAGCATATTCACTAGCTGCTCTGGCAGCCTTTAACTAAAGGCATCAATCCCACCCCACTTCAGGAGAACTAACGTTTTAAAGTAGATACTAAATATATACAAATTTTATGGACACAAAGCAAGACATTTAAAGGATTTGCCAGAGATACAGAAGCTCTGCGTCACTGATCCATGCTGACCCACTTCAGGGCTTCACCTGTTCTGCTAAGCTTGGTGCTGAGATCTGTCAGATATCCCCGAAGCACAGATATTTGGGTCCGGAGTGTACAAAAAGGCAACAGAAGCAAAATGTACAGGGAGGCTGTCATTTGCATACAGCAGGTTTTCTAGTGCTAGGCAGAAAAAAACAAAAAAACAAAAACAAAAAAGAGAATTTTGCTGCAGGAATGTGATCTAGTGAGTACAGTGACAGGTTTAACTCAATGTCTCCTTTCTAATGAAGGAAGGCAGGAGACCCAAACGGCCAAGGAACAGCCTCAAAGTGCAGAAGGAGGTGCCATGTAGAGTCTGAGCTATTCAAAATGAGATTCGTTAGCACCTTCCTGCAAGAATCAATCCCATGTGTCAGAACAGGGTTAAGACCTATGCAGGTACCTAGAAACGTGTTGTCTCCCAGAAGCATATAGATCTGGGTGATAATAAGGGAAGCCAGTCAAAGTCAAAGCATGGGATCTAAACTCGTGTTACAAACAACATAAAGCAATTGCCCCAGGCTCAGTTCTTAATTACAGGGAAGTTGCTGGCAGATTAAACTGACCTCAACAGTTGGGATGTTTGATTGAAATAAGTAGAATTATACATTGCAAGTTAAGTTGACCTAATCTTCCCATTTTGGAGCAGACAATTTTTTTTCTCTTCCTCCCTCCCCCCAAACATTTGCTGGTTGTTCAAAAACTTAATGAGAGAGCATGGATCTGCTCTCAGTTCTCGTTGGTGGTTGTTTTGGACATTCAAGTTAGATAGAGCTTCTGCTCTGCAATGAGTTAAATGAAGGTTTTTCTGAAGCAGAAAATAGTTAATAAGGAGATAATACATAACCAAGATATATATAAAGATATTTACTAAATACTGAAGATATCTATTGTGGATTTGTTTAGGCTGGCAAGGAAGACTGTCCTCTTCCTTCTCAGACATGACAATCTCCTTCACAGACTGTTTCTCAAATTACCTGGAACAGACTTCAGGTCATGGTAAGATACCTGAACAACATTCTTGCTGATAGAAGACCTAATGAACCTAAAATTCACAGGCTGAAGAAAGGCACTGCGCCTTTCAAATCAGCCTGAGCAGGTATGGAGCTGGACAATCTTTGAAGCAGGGTTATTTTTATGTTCCTGGTGTAGATCTTTTGACAGACTCGCATCTGTCCCACATTCCAAACAAGTTGCTTTTTGCAGATGACACCAGATGAGGGTCAACAGTTTTTGTATCAACATTGTGTGTCCTAAACTGTCAGATTCACCAAGATTTACTAAAGATACAACACAGGTTTCCTATTTTGAGTTCCTGGGAAATCACTTCACAGAAGGTAGCTTTTCCCATTTTTCCATTTTTCCCATGAAGAAAAATAAAAAGAAAGACAAGGGGGAGAAAATAGAAAAAGGAAGAAATACAGACAAGATAGAGATACCTAAATGAGATAGACTTCACTGTCACAGAATTAGGAACAAACATCATTGTGAATATACTACAGGGTTATCTGCATCCTCTGTTTTTGTCCTACTAACCCTGTCAGCAATGGTTTAAAGGAAGATAAGTGGTTCTCATATCCTTTCCTATTCTCTGAGACCACTAAAATAGAAAGCTTCTAACACCTGCTGCAAGAATATTAATAATCAGATGAAAAATTGATGTCTACAAAGCATCAGAGCTAACTCTACCCTTCAGCCATTGTCAGTTAATAAGAAAGAGGAATGCCTGCAGGAAGAAAAAAGACCTAAATATCTGCCCTACGAGACAGCTTTAGAGTACAATTGCTGGTAGGGGAGCGATTAGGACTTGGGGTTTGGGGATCTGCATCATAGCATGCAGTGTTTCTTACTGGAAAAGCTATGAGATGCAAGAAGGGGACACAAAGTCGCCTTCTGCCCGTCCCATTGCAGGACAGGCCACCTCACTGACCCGCTGCTCATCACATAAGGGAGCCCCTGGCTCCCATCCTGCATTGTAGCCCTGAGGAGAGGGACTTGGGGGTGTGTGTTGACGAGAAACTCAACATGAGCCGGCAGTGTGCGCTTGCAGCCCAGAAGGCCAACGGGATCCTGGGCTGCATCAAGAGCAGCGTGGCCAGCAGGTCGAGGGAGGTGATTCTGCCCCTCTACTCTGCTCTCGTGAGACCTCACCTGGAGTATTGTGTCCAGTTTTGGGGCCCCCAACACAAGAAGGATGTGGAGCTGTTGGAGTGGGTCCAGAGGAGGCCACGAGGATGATCAGAGGGCTGGAGCACCTCCCCTACGAGGCCAGGCTGAGAGAGTTGGGACTCTTCAGCCTGGAGAAGGCTGCGGGGGGACCTGATAGCAGCCTTCCAGGACCTGAAGGGGCCTACAGGAAAGCTGGGGAGGGGCTTTTTACAAGGATAGATAATGACAGGACAAGGGGTAATGGTTATAAACTGGAAGAGGGTAGATTTAGACTAGATATAAGGAAGAAATTCTTCACTGTGAGGGTGGTGAGACACTGGAAAAGGTTGCCCAGGGAAGTCGTTGATGCTCCCTCCCTGGAAGTATTCAAAGCCAGACTGGATGGGGCTTTGGGCATCCTGGTCTAGTGGGAGGTGTCCTTGCCCATGGCAGGGGGGTTTGGAACAAGATGATCTCTAAGGTCCCTTCCAACCTGAACCATTCTATGATTCTATGATTCTATGATTTGTCACTAGCTGGGTCAGGTTGGCCATCTGTCATCCCATGTCTCTGCCTCAGTTTCCCTTACTGTAAGGGTGTTGGGTAGGACATCATTTTCTGTAAATGCTTCAAGCAGGACAGAATGAAAATGCACTCTTTGACTGAGGTTTTGCCTCCATTGTTCATCGTAATCTTAAAAATCAATATTTTTGCTGGTCTCCTTTTATTCCTTTAATTCCTCACCCCTTCTGAGCTGAGCCTTTACACCTACAGCACTCTGTCTTGGCACCAGTCCATGGAGTGGATGTGCCAAAGCTCAGGGACTGTCCCCCAGGTCTGTGCTGCTTGGGCACAGCAGAACTCCAAACACAGTCTTCTTTCTCGGGATCCCATTTCCTTTTGCATCCCGTGTTGTTGGCTCCTGCATCTCCCCTTGGAGATGAGAAGAACCATGGTGAAAGCATAATGAAAGCCATCAGTTTTAGCACATTCTGTCCCAAGAACCTGTTCTTATCTGCTGCTTGCAGTCTGCCTCTGTTGCCTTGGCAGACCTCAGGCTGCCCAAATATGAACAATGTGAGCAAGATCTTGTTGGAGCCAAGGAATTATGTTTATTCCATCTTTTTCTGGGGAAAAGCTCTTATTATCTGGTGATTGTCCCTTCCCTTCTCCTGTGTTTATGCAGCATGGAAACAGCTCTGAGTTTGAAACCAAAGCCTCCAAGCTTCCCCTCATCCCTCTTGGCTTTTCTTTTGCAAGGAAACAGGGCAACAACCCTCTATGGCCTCACCAGGGACTGAGAAAAGCCTCGTGCAGAATTGGATGGTAAGTGATGTGGGAGCAGCATGAAAACCAGTGACTTTGTGAGTACCCAGCTGAGCTGCTGGAGGAATGAAAAGTTGATCATACCTTTTTCCTTGCTCTCTGCCTTTACACTTTCTTCTCCTGAAACCTTGGAGCTCCAGCAAATGGGTGTTGTTACATACACCAAATGATTTATGGTGGCAGAAATGAAGACAGGTGCCTATTAAGGGTTACAATTGCCAGATAAGCAGAATCAAAATATTATCTTGCTCAACTACCAGTTATCCCTCACTTAGCAGCAGCAGCAGCAATGTCAATAAATCCCTGCAGACTAACAGACATAGGGCAGCTTTCCTTCTTCATGAATTGCAAAGGCTGTGCCTCAGGAGAACTGGCAGCAGATCCTGGGCTGCCCTGTGATGCTGCTAACAATTGTCATGTTGCAGGTGTCCTAGGCTAATGGCAATGGAGAGTTTCTTTGGTCAATGAATGGCTACTTTGCTGTCTGTGTGTGGGCTGTGCTGTTTACATTCAGTTCTCCTACAAAATCCTCAAGTGAACACGGTAAAGTCAAGTGCCTCAGTTTCTCTTCTGTGCCAAAGAAACTCTTTCTTTTCCGCCAAGAAAAAAAAAAAAAAAGAGATACAGGAATAGCATCGCCCATACTTGACATGATTGCTTTGAAGATGTTTTCAGAGAATGAGATGTGACTGTGTTATTTTCAAGCCTCTCTGTGATGAGGGATTTTGTTTGTTTGCTCTGTATCAATTTTTGGCTGCAAAAGCAGGAATTTCACATGAAACCCCATTCTGAGAAAAGAATCATCTCCCATTTAGCTCATCTTGGCTGCCAAAGGTAGTCTTGGAATTGTATGTCTGCACTGGACTCCCTTCAAGTATTGGCCATTTAGATAAATGAAAAGCCAGCTGAAGCTAGCACAGCTTTGCCAGCCAGGTAGGGCACATAAACATTGCAACACTATTTTATTTTATTACTACTGTTCTTCATTTTTCATGTGTACTTGGTCTCTTATAGATTTCTGACTTGTGGACTAGTTCTTGCGTGGACTTTCTGATATAGAGTGAGATTTGAGTTTCCTACAATGCAGGAGTTAATAAACTTTTTTTTCCTCTACTTGCCTATTTATTTTCATGAAACTTGTAAGACAATGTATTTGAATCTTCCATTTCTCTTTCAAACTTGATTTAGATTCACCATCAGAAAAAAATAAACCATATCTGTGCACAGAGGTAGAGGATTTGTGTTTATATCCTGACGTACATAAACGGAAATAAATGCTTTCTTTTTTGCTAGGAAAAAAAAAAGAGAGAGGAAGGGGAAATGTGCTTTCTAGGAAAAGGAAATTCGGTCCACAGCACAGCTGCCTAGGAAAGTAAAGCCAAAGCCTTGTCCCAATTCACAAAGCCATGCTTGCTGAAATAGCTGCTGTGCTGCCTGAGCAGCAGGAACATGTGCTGTGTGCTGGAAGAGGCGGCCAGGCAGAGGAGAACAGGAAGGCTGAAAACGAAGCTGCCTTAGGTACTGCTGTGGCTGTGAGAGCGACTCTTTGGGGGCACTCAGAAGTTCTTGAACATCTGTTTTGCAGGTTTTTCTACCCAACTTTGTCCAGCGAGAACACCGATCTGTTCCTGGAAATGCTCCTAGAAGGCGCGTGCAGTGTTTGCTATTGCAGCTGGAATTCCATCTCAAATTGGGTAAGCAGCTCAGGTAGATGCTGGCTTAATGCAGTGTATCTCCACAGTGGGAGGTAGAATAATTCGAAAAGTCACCACTGGTAGGGAATTGTAAAAGTCAGTGTGACCAAAGGGTATCCTTTCAACACGTAACACTGCTTTAGCAGTAGCAATCTTGACACAGGCATTCATTTCCTAAGCATGCTTAATTGAGATCCCATAAATTTTTGAAGTTCATTTGATCTGATAGCAAATCAGTGGTTTCATCTTGTTCGTTTGTTTTGGGTTTTTTTTTGGTGTGTTGTTATTTTTTTTTTTTTGATTGTAGTCATTCTCTATTCTTCATTATTTAATGAATATTTCATATTCCTTAGGCTAAGATGGTCATAGAAACATAGAACGGCTTGGGTTGGAAAGATCACCTAGTTCAACCCCACCACCATGGGCAGAGTTGGCAACCACTAGATCAGACTGCCCAGGATATGACATACCAGACATCACCTGATCATACTCTGTGTTCAGTCTGTGTCCAAATCTGCATAACTGAGTCATCAAAACACCTGGTAACCTTATGATCAGAGTCTTTCTTTGTTAAACATCTGTCTTAGTTTGTTGGTTGTGTTTTCTAAATAAAATACTTCATAAAAATTGCAGAATAAATATAGTCACTGCAGACAAAGGGGTTTGTCAGATTCAACTGTGACCCTTTCCACCACTAATTTTCTTCTGCTAGTTACTCTGGAGCAGCTTGATAAGAAAGGTGTAATTTCGTTTTGAATCTGTACTACATTTTACTTCTAATAATAAAATGCTCTTTTGTGAGCAGCTTGATAAAGTTAATAAAGACACGGTTCTGGACAGCTGTAGCTTCTGCAAAATCTGATGTTGTGAAATTTGCACTAAAGCCTTTGGGGAGCAGATCAGTGTAAATGAAATTCCTGCTCATGGATGGCTCTTCCAGAGCAGAGGGGCCACTGTGCAATTAGGGCTTCCTTGCATTATTCTCTGTAACCACAAAAGAAGGCAGCATTGTCCCCTTAAAGCACCCATTCATGGGCAGGTGGGAGAGAATTGTGGAAAGAAATAAGGCTGATAAGGGCTAAATCATTCTGTGTTAAAAAAGAGGATTTGGGAACCGAGAATTGAACTTTGTGAGCCATTCTTGCTCTAGTAGTACTCTGAGATTTGCACAAATGGGTTTTTGCATGCATAGTTATCCACATTTTGACATTTCTTTTCCTTTAAAATTTAACATTTCTTCCTTTAAAATTCCTTTTCCAAACTGTACCAAATCAAACAAAAATGGCCTCTAACAGAAAACTCTTGTAATACCTAGCAGGGATGGAATTGACTGAAGTTTGTATTATTCTAGACGTATACATTATTTAAAGAATATTCCTTGTTTTATTTAGGACTCAGTTTTAAAAAAATCATAAGTTGTCAAAAAAGGATATGATTATATATCAAGGTCTTTTTCAAGTATGCTTTAGAGAAAACATCCATAGAAGCATTTTTATTTTCTATTAAACTCTGGTGATTTTTTTCCAGCTTGGATTGTAAGGACTCATGTATGCATACATTGCTAGCTGTGTAGCAGTTTGTATTGAAAATGTTTGGATAATAATAATCCAAAATCTTACTTAGCTCAAAGGTGCACACTTGTGTTTGCTTGTACACATTGTACTCACTTGTACACCATTGTGTCTGTGCACGGATATGCGTGAAATAAACTCAGCAGCTTCTAAAACTTTCATTTCAGGACTTGGCTATGAGCTGCCCACTTGAAAAACAAAAGAGGAGTGTTCACATCTATGAAAATAATACATAGAATAAAATAAAAGAAGTATTCTGCATTACCTGTTTAGTGATCAGTAATGAAATCTCAGTGAGGATAGATCTTAATTTGTATTTGGTGTACCGCACTCACTGTGTATACACATACACCTCCTATCATCTAATTCTAATCCACTATATCAATTAGATCACCTTCTTTGATATTTCTGATTCATGGAAGAAAACAGTTGATCTGCAAGGGAACCACTGAGAATACCAATCACGCTTTGCATGGGAGACTTCCCCTGACTCAGAAGTCTACCATCTCAGACTTCTGAGATGCACACTGGCTTTCTTATTACATTAATTCCCCCGCTGCTGTGTCTCCAGAAGGAAGATGACAGATCCCTCCAAACCCTTGGGAATGAAGGTGTCAGAAAAAAGATTGTACCAAAGGTTCATGCTTTTCAGGGCTGAGCTGCTCAGCTTGTGTCCACTCAGCTCCAATATCAGTGCATTCAAAAAAGCTGTGCTGAGCAACATCAGCCCAAGGCCTGGAGGCAAAAGCAGCATCCCTCGCCTGGCTGGCATTTCAAGATTAACAGCATTCAACGTCGTTCAAGTTTATCATGTTTTACCAAGATTGGGGAAGAGCCAACCTTTCTCTTCTCATGCACATTCTGGTGATGTTAACACCTTCTGCTGTCCAGGCAGCCTCTTACTAGCAAACCTACCCAGTACAAGATATATTCCAACAGTTCCTAGTACTCCCTGTGACACTGTGATCAGTCTTGACTTTGATAGCAGTCAGGACTCCTCCTCTTAGACAGAGATCTCCTGGAAGAGACAGAAAACCATTTTACTTTTCATTACTGTCATTGTCAGCTGCTGCTGGCTCATGGCACAGCGAAGTGGCTCTGAGCTTTGTGAACTCTCCTACCTCTTTCTCTGTGTAGGATGAGTTCTGTGTAGGTGGCTCAGAATGGGAGTTTCCCTATGGGGCTGATACCAGCACAGTGAAGAAGAGTCATCAGAGTCATTATCTCCTTTTTGCGTGGGTAGTGGAAAATTCAGGGCGAGAGGCAACTGGTGTTCAGTTCAAATGCCCCTAATCCAAATGAGAGTGCTAACCCTAAGGAACAGAACTGCCTTTTCTATGGTAAACAGACAATAAATTGGAATAAGTCCAGAACAGAAGACTGAATGCGACATGCCCCAGAAAACTTTGTAATGCATATTACTGTGAATTGCTTCTTAGGCTGGATATAGATGAGAGAATCACAGAACCATTAAAGTTGAAAGTCATTAAGGTTGGTCACTAAGCTCATCTAGTCCAACCATCAACCCATCACCACCATGCCCACTAAACCTCATTGCCACATCTCCACGTTTCTTGAACATCTCCNGGAAGTTCGTGGTCACTTTTGGAAAATCAAATGCTGTTGTTGATATCTTTCTTACTTAATATCAAATAGAAAATGATGCTGCCTCTATAGCCTCTTTAACCTTTCCTGTAGTTAATGGGGAAAGAAAAAATAATAAAATAAATTCATTCAAAGATTGATAGATTTTAGAATGGAATAAAGTTCCCTCTAGAGATATCTGTTTTTCTCACTGACTATTTCAGAAGCTGAGGGTAACGTTTCAGGGAGTGACAGTTAGTTAGATATGTGCCAAAAATAGTTTTTAAAGGCTAACAGCCCCTAATTCTTGGGGATCTGGTACCTGGGATGATGTTTAGATGCTATCTTCTGAAGATATCTCTGGTCCTTCAGTTCCCTTCTTCGGGGCTTCATACCTTTTTGTTTCCTTTGTTCGTTTAGACTTTATTTGGGGTCAAAAAATATTTCCTTATAAAACGTAAGTATTAGAAGTCTGTATTTTGAGTTGAGAAGGAAGAACTCACCTGCACCAGAGTTGAACTTTTCTAATTTCTACCCCGCTATGATTTTCCAGTTTTCTGTCTCTGACTTTCTTAGGGCTGGGATATTCCTCACTGGGCTGACTTCTCCCTCCCTGGACACATCCTTTATGACTTCTTAGCTGAGTGGCTGGTCTGGCATGGAATGCAAATTAGATGATGTGGCTGCATGTGGGGAGGTGGGTGATGAAGCAGACCGAAAGGTGCACTTGGCATCACAGCTGCAGCTCCAGCCTGGCGGTGCCTCTGCAGTGCTCGCAGTCAGGGAGCAGAACCAGCCATATAGAGGGGGAAAAAAAAATAAAAAGCAAAACCTTTGCTCTTGGCAACGCTGCAAAACCTACAAGGACAGGATTAGATCTGTGCTAAATAATTCAGGCCTGGATCCAGCTGTCTGTCATGCATGCTGCTTGAGCACAGTGGCTGTTCTTGGCTATTCTTGAGATACTGCTTTGAGGAAGGATGCTGATTATGATTAAGGTTTATATTATAAGCAAAGAACAAAACTTTTATAATTTTTTTTGGCACTCAAGGCATTACCTGCTCATTAGCTTTTCTTACAGCCTTTTCCTTGATTTTGGAGAGATTTCTTCAGTCATTGATGAATATTTCCTATTATTTTTACAGTAATTAGTAATTTCTGTGATACGAATACATCCTGTTTTCCAGAATACCAGATAGCCAGGCAAAATGACTACAGTAAGTTGACCAAATGACCTGCATATGGATAAACTGCCATGCTTTTCAGAACAGGCAAGGAAAGATTATGTATTTAAAGTAAAATTCGAAGTTACCTACAAACTCAAATAGGTGCAATAATCATCTACTAAAAGTTCATGTGCAGTTTGTACCAGTGAATTGTCAGTCACCAAGGACCCATGGGGAGTGACATATAAGAGTGCCATTCAGGGGCTATTTTCTTTTTATAGCCTAAATCAATAAGCTGATTGAGCTGCTCTGGATCGATACTTTTGAGTTTTATTTACAATTAGCCTTTCACAGTTAATGCAGAAGTGCTCTATAGCTGGACATACTACAGCAATTCTTTTTGAGGCTGTATATCTTCGGGTCAGTCAGCTGTTTTCAATGTGTCTATAATAGCAAAAATGAGCTTTAGCCTTTTGCTAAGTGGGGACCTCTGCCAGGGTTTGTAAGATGTAGGAAACATTATTTTTAGGCAAAGGAGGAGAGAAACCCATGTTCTGTCATTATTTGATGGAGAAAAAAGCCAGCCAGATGGCTGTGCACAAGGGCAGGCAGTGCAAGGGTGATTTTCTGAAGGGGATTCCATTTGATTGTTGGGTGAATATAAGAAAAATCTGCTGAACCCAGTCTTGGTCTTTTGTGAACATCTTTCTCAGTGCATAGCCTTCCCTTAATGAGCAGCCTCTCCTAAATGCAGTCTGATGGTGATGGGTTCATGGCTGGACTAGACGATCTTAGTTGTCTTCTCCAACCTCAGTGATTCTATGATTCTATGAATCCCTCTTCTTCTGTGAACACCTCTCCTATTTGTGCAAAGCCAGCCATATCTGCAGTCCTGTGCTGATAAGCCAGCAGCTAGGGATGAGAACTGCTTGAAAGAAAGGTAGAGCAAGGAGCTAAAAGCCAATGTAAAGTAGCTGGCTCCAATTATCCCTGCAGCTCTCACCACCGTAGATGAAGACATTTGAGACTTTTCTGGGAAGAGGTCATTAATCTTTCCATGGCAAAACTCACTCTCCAAAACGGTCCTAGTACAACCTTTATTAATTAAAATGCTAGGCCAGCAATATTCCAAAAATAGATAAATAGATTCTGATCTCTGTTCTGTGCATATAAATCTGGGTTATAAGCACAGGTCTCAGTTCCATAAATTTGTGCTTCTCACAATAAGACACTTGTCCATGTTCTGTAGATAAGCAAAGAAGATGATAGCCTGAGTAAGTTATTTGTATTCATACTTTCATGCACCTGCTATTCAGAAGCCTGAGGCTTCTCTGTAAATTTAAACCAATTTATTCCCATGTATTACAAGGGAATGAATTACAACATCAGGATATCATGTATCAGATCTACAAGGCTCCCATTTTACAGAGAATGAAACTCCAGTGTAACGAATGTTTCCGTTTGGACTAAAATTAACTCTTCTGGGGACTTGAAGCGTCTTGCCAAATACAACGTGTAAGACAACAGCAGCCAAGAATAGCTTCAAGACACCCAAGCACTGCTTATTTCATTTATTCTTTGCCATTTAAAATCTCATGTCTCTCAGTGAAGGTGAAATCGTTCTTAATTTCCATACAGTGGCTACAGAAGTGAGTCTAAAGTTTAGATGAATCAAAAGAAGTTCAGATCTCAGTCCATTCAAGCCAACACAGAAGGTGGTTCACTGGCTAACGACTCTTGATAAGTGTAAGGTAAATACTAATGAACATTCAGACTTCTGATTTTCTTTCTACAAAGGAGAACTGAAAGATTATCAACCCGGGTCATGCTCCTTTTGAATACAGTGAAAAAAAGTCACAAAGCAGTAGTTTGCTTTTGGTTTATAGAAAACTAAAAATGTTTCACAGGAATGTATTGATTGTGATAATTTTTCAGGATATTAGTAACATTGCAATAACATAGATATATTTCATTTTGATTTCATCATAGTAAATACCATGCAATAACAGCAAGTACAAAGTCAGTAGCAGGTGTGCTGGAAAACAAGAATTCCTTTTTATTTTTTTGTGAAACCTGTTGGTTCACAATTTGTTTTCATTTTGCATCTGGACAGAATGGTAACTTTAGCTGTTATAATTTTTCATTACAACAGACTGATTGATTCTCCACTTGTTAGAACATTTACCTCTTATTGGGAAGACTGAAGTTCAGATTCCTGCTTTGAATCAAATAAGGCAGGTGTGTGTCTCTTTCTGCTGTACCTTCTATTTTTTAAAATGCTATTGATTTTTTTTGTTCTGAGCTGACATTCATCTCCATTTAAATTCCATCCTATGTGTGAGAAACCTTTTTTGAGAAAGGTTTAATAGAATGTTGTCATATACAGCCTAATATTTCAATATTGGCATTTTCTGACTGGAGGAGTCTGTTTTGAAGAATTGTAATGATAATGTAGACCTCCTACTCTGCTTCACCAAAATAAAAACAAACAAACAGAAAATAAAAATAAAAGAAAGAAACCTGACTAACGATATCTTTCTTTTCTTTTTTCCAGTGCCCATATGGACCTTCAGTAAAAATGATTAGAAATATGAGAATTATCTAGGAGGATTTCTGGACTATATGGAAACTCCCATCTGTTCTTTGCTCCAGTTTCTAAAAGAAAATAGTGATTTTTATATGAGAACTTGACTCTTGGAACTGAAGATTTATGAAAATAATAAGCCAAATTCAAATAAAAATTCACCAACACTTGTAAGTCTCTCTACTGAATTGATGAGATCCTAAAGCTGTATAAGTCTCTTCCTAACTAACTACAAGGTGTTTCCCAATATGCTCAAAATGATCCCTAAGGAGAACTGCTTGCTGTCTCCCTGTTACATTTTATGCAAATTCTCTACAAGTCTGACCTATTGAGGAAGTCCAATCAGAAAGGTTATTTGCAAAAGAATTCTCTAATGTTTTTTTTTCCTTTTTGCTTTCTTTCTTGTTTTCTGCTAACGCAAGGAAGATAATTTTGTCGATACATGGAAAGGAAATAAAATACAAGATTTCCTTTTAGAAACTCACATTCATATTTGACTGAGGTTTGTAAAGCACAGGCACTTGGTCTGACATGTACCAAAATCAGATTTTTCTTTGATTAAAAAAGCTTTGAATTAGTGCCTCATTGATGTACAGTTCCTTAGAAGTCAAGTAAAGCAGAATCCCTGCCCTAGACCAGCTCCAACTCAATCTTATTTTCTGAGAGTCCTCCAAGAAATTCTGGAGGAAACAGTTCACTTTCTGATCTCCCAACTGCCTGATACTTTCAACACCTTGAATAAATTGCCATTTGCTGACTTGTTTATTTTTGGAAATCTGTTGATGCACGCACAATAAATGGAGCAGAGCACAGGGTCTTATCTGTAGATGGGAAGAAAATTGGGTAAATAGAAAATTATTTTTTGCACGTTTAGCAGATCTGGCTCTGTGTTTTTTCAAGAGATTGTACCACTTCTGCACAGTTGATTGTTCAACAGTTTTCACATGATTTTACTTAAAAATGCAGAAGGAAAGAAAAATTTTGCACTCTGCTGGTGTGCATGACTGGCTCTGTCCTTTTCAAAGAGGAGAAAATGAACATTTTCACCCCTGGTTCCTACGCTTAGATAAAATCCCCTTCGTTTATCTGCAATTTTCCTATGTGTGGAAACTGCCTCACCTCAGACAGGGTGAAGCAGCTTTTATTTGTCCTCTCCTATTCTTGAGGAAATAATCTGTATTCTTTGTATTGCAGGAAGAAAGAGGGAAAATTTGGATTAGCAAGTATCTACAGCATGCAGAGACTTTTGGAAAACAGCAAACTAATGTGTAGGGTACCACAAAGAAAATCTCAAATAGAACCAGATAATAAGGGAAGACAGCTGAATGCAGTAGAAGGCGCCATTTGAAGACCTTTAACAATCATCACAACAGAGGAAACAAAGTCTTTCCTTCTTGTGATTCTCAGTATCTCCTGCTTTACACACCTTGTTGTGCCCATGTAATGGCTTTTTGGGACTTCCTTTGTGATTGCAGTAATTCATCTGTCAAAGAGTTTGCTTCAATACAGAACTAAATCAAAAATGGAGGAAAAATAGCCACAGTGCATGGACACACTTCTCTCCCCTCTTGGTATCTACATGTGTGCTGGAGAACTTCCCTTTCACCAGAATACCTATGGCATATTTTTGCAACTCTATGAACTGTCTGGCTCTGCACAGACCAGCCTTCTCCAAGAAATATGACTTTGAAACGCTGATGACAGCCTGAATTGCATCTTTTTGGGAATCGTTCTTCTTCTGGGCATCCTGGTGTCTGCATGGAGTCAGTCCCTGCTCTACAGACTGTACCTTTCAACGACAAATCTGCTGACCTCAATGACAGGAGAACATTTCCTTGTGAAAAGCAATATGAAGAATTGAAGTCTGGGGTCATCTTTAATATGGTCAATAAATCCATCCCTGACTGACTTTCTTTATTCATCTTCAGGCACTTGTAGTGAAAGAGTTATAATCTCTGTAATAAATGTGCTCTTGGTTTTCTGTGTTTTCAGATCTTAGTCTATGAGAAAGCAATAGTGAATATAATTGAATTTACCATTGAATTGTAATATTTATTTCTTCCTCTGGTAGTATCTCTGTAAATGGTTAAAATGAGAGAGCTGTAGCGATAATTCACTGAAATTTATCATTCTAGTTCTTTGTCACTGATAACTGGAGGTCTCAGACCATTTCTTCCACCAATAATCTTGTACGACTGTTAAAATAGCTCTTGGTGTTAAAATTCTATTATTTCCTCTCTTTTTAATACATATTTTATCACACTAATCTTTTCCAAAGTAAATCCAAAGCTGAAGTTCTCTCCTTGTTCCCTTCTTATCTCCTTCATTGTCTGGGTTCGATCTTGAATTTTCCTTTTTCTGGTCTGGTCCAACATTTGATCTCTTTCTACTATCATGTTGCATCACCCTTGAGGAACTCCTGACACCGTTAAAGGTGTCTTTGATCCCTTTGGATTCAAAACTTTACACTGAATACCTGGTTATTCGTAAAGAATGGTAACTCTTTTATCTATGCAGCTATTTCACTGCTACGTGCATGTAGCCAAGTTGTAAGCTTAAATTAAATTGAAACTCTTTAAAAATTCCCTGGGCTCTAGAGAAGATTTTTCACTTTCGCTCTTTCACATACCCCGTGCCAGATACCTTGACTGTCCTTCTTGGCCTTTCTTCTATAAGTTTCCCCATGCAAACCCACGAAGTGACATGAGCCATGCGCAGAATCATCAAGTATCATGTATTTAGCATAAGGTGTCATAATTCTCACATTTCATGCTTGCTAATTTCATGAGTACAGATGGCTAGGTATAAAAAAGAGGAACCTTGTTAGTGGTTCCCGAAGAAAACTGCAGAGCGAATTCAATATGCATAAACCAGCACAGAATCAACGTGAGAGACATTCCTAACTCATTTGCTCATCTAATGGGACGTAAGAAAAGTGTAAAAATTTCATTTTTAATTCCTTTGAATGAAGCTTCTAGTGTCATTAAATATATACACTTTTTTTCCCCAAGTATCTCTTGCTCTTGAACAGTGCATTGGTATCGGTGTTGCAAAGGCTTTTATTTCTGCTATAAAATTGTTCTATGGCTCCAACTGCCCCAGCTGAAGAAGCTATCTTCAGCTGCCTCTTACCAGAGGCTGCCAGCTCCTCTTTTCTTCCAGAAGAGTAAGTGATCTTGAATCCTCTTCTCTCAATGTGAGGAATGTTAGGAATGATCTATTAGCTGCATACTTCAGTGCAGTCCATCTTTGTTTTGGATAGAAATTTGCAGAGGAATAGTCAAGTGCACCACTCATTCAGCAAGGGGTTGGGACATAGGGCCCTATTGCCCTTGTGTAACCACAAAGCAAACAAGGAACGAGGGTGAAATTCATTTCAGCACGGCTGTTTTGTCATTTAAGCTGAGCTCTTCTAGCAGGGTCATAACTGAATGCATTCTGAACTTGTGCTGAATATCATTGCTGAATCCCATTTCTTTCCCATTCAGTACTAAAACCAACCAGAATAAAAGCCAGCGCAGTTCAAATGGGGATAATCCAGGATGCAAACCGGGACAAGGTGGAGTTTAGGAGGAGCAACTAATGGTCTATTTCTCATGTGAAATCTGTGCAGTTCTTAGAGCATCGGCAATAAGAAATTTGGGCCAGATGAAACTTCTGTAGCTGGAATAAATTTTGTACAGTGGTCCTCTGAGATGCCTAGCTGGAAAGCACTGGGCCTATTCAACCTATTTTAAATCTATAGGAAGAAATTTTTCTGACAGTCAAAAAAATGTAAAAATAAATGTCTATAACTCACCTCCCTTTGAAGAACTTCGGGACATGATCTGTGATCCTACCTTAGATTTTGGGCATTGAAATGAAGACTGTTTGATGTTGGCACAGTCACCTTGAAAGAATGGTCAAGCTTATTTGCCTTCTGCTTAGAAACCTATCAAAAATGCCAAGAATTAAACTATAGGATTAGGAAGCCTGCCATTTCTAAGATTTGTGGCACTAGCAATTGACTTAATGCCTTGGCGGAGAACAGGCTGTGCATGGATTCACTCATGTAGTTTCTCTAATTGTACAGGAAAGAATTTCCTCAGTCCTTGTGCAAACCAGATAGAGTATCACAGTGGACCTGAGCTTTAGATTCAGCCCATGCCAAGCTCAGGAGCACTTTAACACCAGTCACTGATTGTTGAATGCCTCTCATGCTTATGGTGTTTTACAATGCTAATTCTCATACTGCTTTTACAACGTGTTTTACTGCAAGTTTTGGGAACCCATTTCCAGAAGCAATGCTACAAAGAGGTATGGGGTAAGGGAATAGAAGACTTAGCTCTCAGAAACCTGCCTCTAATGCAACCCACAGACAGATGTTGGGTATTTAAGTGTCTTTCCTGCTAGTTCAATATTCCATGGCAACATTGAAGACTTCCTGTCAGTGCGGTTAGCAAGACACTGGCTGAGTTGAGTTTCATGTGCTCATATATATGAAGTTGGGACTGCCAATAGAACAACTGTGTCATCACAAAGGAGGAAATACCCTGAAAACATCAAACTCCCTTCAGTCGTCTTCTTTGTCTCAACTCATGTTTCCCATTCTTTAAAGGTCCCTTCCACATCTAAGGATTCTATGATTCTGTAGATATCTCAGACCAGCCTTACTGTTATATTAAATTTAACCAGGGCTTGTTGTGAAACAACATTTTTGCCTGAACTTTCTCAGAGAAATCTTCGTGTAGGGCCAAAAAAAGACATCATGTGTTCATTGAGATTTCAACAGTCTACTGGAAGAGTGAGAAGTAGTTTCTTGAGGAGTTATTTTGCTCTGTCAAAAAGCCATATTAAAACTACATCTAAAACTATACGGTGCATAAAAGAATATGCCTTGCCCCTCTGCCTAGGATTGGTCTACATAAAGAGACAAAAGAAGCTGAGCAACAGAATAATACTAAGAGTATAGCATTTCAGATGTAGGCATCAACTCGCATAACTCATAACAAAGATGGTGTGCTTCTCCCTATGAAACTATCTTACAAGGAAATGCATTTGGTTGGACTGGTTTTTCCCTCTGAATTTTTATTCCATGAAGGAAGCTCAGCAGATAAATGTTAGTGCAATCCTACTGCAGTGCTGGCTTACAGCAACAGTGGTACATCCATTTGTACATGTCATCAGGGAGATATTTCTCTGAGGACAGTAATATTCCCTGTCCTCAAAGTTATTGTGAAATGGAAATTGCTGATTATAAAATTCTATGAAACAGTGGGATGGAATAGACAATGCCTGATTATATTGTTATACATTCTATCTATTCCATCTTGACCTGGCACTCTGTACTCTTTCCATTGAAAAAAAATCAGATCAAAGTAAAGCAAAAGTTGACTTTAATAAATGATTTCAGCAAAAACCACAGTAGGAAGGTTTGTTCTGTGATGTGTGTGTCCACTGTAGACAGACCTCCCTGTACGTAACTTTAGATACACCAATCAGTTTCCATTAATTTGATCTCTTTCTTGCAGAAAATTGAACAACAGCAACAACGACAAAAAGAGTCCAAACGAAACAAACTACAAAAGAGGCCAGAACAAATGCCTTCTGAACTGAGTGCCACTGAGAATTTTTCTTTCTTCTTGGCTACACTGTGTGATATTTTTCTCCAGGTTTTCTGCTTCGATTAAAAACACTTTCATCTTCTGTGATGCTAGTAGTGCGTGGGCCTGTACAAAAGCACGCACACAAATGAAGACTAAAGCTACATCTCTGCTCAGCAGTGTTGGCAGTTTACCATCAATCTTGTCTCTGTGTACTATAGAGAGTGGGACAAGAAAGGATGCATCATCTCAGCAATTCAGAGCATATGTTTTCAATGTTCAAGTTTAAAGAAAGGCAGAGAGGTGAAAAAGAAAGACAAGTAGAATTTCAGTCCAAAATTTGGGCAATTAATACTCTCACTAAGCTTCAGTTTCACTGCTGTTTCCTGATGTCACGTGAAAATGTCTAAAGCTACAAAAGCATCTGAAAATGTGCAGTATGTGCATGCACTAAAACACTGACTGTAGTTTGCCTTATCCATCTGCTCATACATGAAGCAAGTGGGATCTGAGAACAAAAGCTTTGCCCTTTCATTTCATGGGACAGTCACCCTATTCTTGGGAACCTGTGAATAAACTGCAAAAATAATCAGGCCTGATTGGATAGCACTCTGCTATTAGAGTGTTTAGCCATAAAGTAGAAAACCAGCTTCTAACCTCTCTCCAGCCACCCAAGAGAGTACTTGGTCAGTGTTATAATTTAACTGTTTGCCTCTTAGACAGAGCTGATTTAGGAAGATACTAGATTGGCTGGACTGAAAATTCCCAAGTTGCTTAGAGCTTCTTGTATGTATTCATTTCTGAAAGCTAACATTTATGATTGCTAAAAACACAGCTATACATTTAGGAACAAGGAGCACAACCTGACCTGCAAGGCAGAGAAAGGCACAGGAAAACACCTACGCGGCACAGTGGATGAGCCACTCATTTAGTGTTCCCAGGGCGGCTGAGCTCACAGAAAAAAAGTGCTAATGAGTGCACAAGCATGGAGCTTGTGAGCAGCTGATATTATTTTCCAACCCAAAGATGAGGCAGTGAAGACACAGCTCTGAGAAGTGACCCACAGACATAATTTGCAGTGATTTAAAGACTTGGCTTAAAGAACTTAATATTTTTAGTTTGTAAAAGAAAAATTTTTTTTTGATTGAAATGTATGAAATATTTTCGCAAGGAGAAAGTACTGTGCACTAAAGGACTCTTCAACCTAGCAGGGAAACACATTGCAAGAAGGAGCAGCAGGCAGTGACAGCCAGGCAAACACTAATAGCTGGCATGTTTTTAACAGCAGAGGCTATTAGTCACTGCAGCAAACAAGCAAGGGAAGCTGCATGCTCCCTATCTCTTGGTATTGTCAAATTGCCTGAACACTTTTGCGGAAACATGCATTTGTCACGCAGAAATGTGAACCAGCTAGAGTAAGGAAAAAAAAGCAGAGCTAAAAAAAGATTCAGAGAAGGACAATTCATACTTCTGACAGAAAGAAGCTGCCTTATGAAGAGAGACAGCAAAGTCAGAGACTCTTCAGTTTGAAGAGAAGGCTGAGGGGGATATTCTCAAGCCTTCTGAAATAATAATGGTGGTGGATAAGATGAATCTCATCCACTTACTAGAGAAAATTCCCTGCAGTTACAGGAGAGCAATTTAAAACATAAAACCAGAAAGTAAATATATATATGTATTTAAACAGAGTATCAATGAACTTCTGGAGTTTTGCTACCAGAGAAGTTCTGAAGACTGAAAATATCAAAATAGCATGGCCAAAGTCATGTATGGGGCTTTCTAGGAGTACAGTGAATAAGTAAGAGTTATGTTCTTTACCATTCCTAAGGCAACTGTGGATTTTGTAGAACTGCAAGAGTAAAAGGGCTGCAGACAGTGGCTAGGCTTGTGTATCTTCTCCAGATAACATCTCCTCTTGATGCACATTACTGGTACAGTCAGACTCAGCCCAGTAGGATATGCTTTATATTCATACAGTCTTGTGTTCTTAAGGACAGCAGAAGAAAATAAGTGAGAACTTGACCTATTTCTACACATGGTCAGATGATGGTCACCATTTCATTTGCTGTTGGCCAGGTCAACAAGATGAGGCAGAAGCAGCCTTCAGGCTGTGCCTTTGGGCTTGGGCTGGGACAAATGACGTCAGTACCAGGGCAGACCCTGTCCATTCAAACCAGTAGTGTCCTATTCGCTGTCTTGATTTGGGAGAGACATGGTCCCTACTCCATGCTGTAGCTCTTCTGATGACAGCAGTGTATCTGGTTCCATCCTCAGATGTTTTCCTCCCGTGGACTTGTATTCTCCTCAGAAAATCTGTGGGTTGTCTGAACCAAAGAGAGGGACTCATCTGGGAGGAGATCACCGCATGGTGAATTCAGAGGTCTAGTAGAAGTCAGAAGAAGCAGAGAGGCGGCCCAGAGCTGTACAAGGGATCATCCTTTTGCTTCAGATGCCACAACATCTTGCTAACACCATGTGCTGAGAAGCAACATTTTGCCCTCATGACAGTCAGGGCAGTCTCCTGGCTCCTTGCTTTGATAGCATATAAAAGCTATATCCACATATGAGTGTTTAAGGATTCCTTCTGATTTCAGTCTCAATGGAACTGAGAAATGGAGATCTTTGTAGTATGCTGCTGTCAGACATGGTAGGGAAGAGTTAAGGTCTTCACACTATTTTTTTTTTAAAAAAAAAACTTTTAAAGAAAAAAAGTAAAATCCTTCCAGAAAAAAAAAAATATATGTATATATATAAAATCTTTCATCCTAGAAACTACAGAGTTCTGGAGAAAGCCCTGTGCTACACATACCCTCACCATACCATGATTATTCCTACAGGTCTTTTCCTCTGTTTTGTCTGCAGAATTTCAAGCACAATTTTCTATCAGGTTTCTCATAAACAGCCAAAACTATTTCAGTTTAATTTCAAAATCCACCAAGCCCAACACTCGATGATGTTGTACCAGCATGTTGATTTCCTTCCTCTGTCACAGAGCCATCATGTCACATTTTACTTCACATTAAATCACTGAGATGAAAAAAGAGTGTGCTTGTGGATTAACACATGACTTAGCCCTAGGAAACATTGGTTCAATTCCCATCTTGGTCACATATGCAACAAACACATCACAAGCCTCTTGATCTATCTGGAATCAAATTTGCTGGCAAAATGGCAAAGAAACCTGCAGGTCTCATTTCTCTATTTGTATAATGAAACAATCATGGTACTCTAATGCCTTGGGGAATCTGAGGACAGTCATTCACCCCAACACCCAGATGACCCTGATATTTCCTTAGTATTACATAAGAATCTAGAGAGAAAGACTAATCATACATGAGGTAAACAAGTAGCAAATGGATTATAGGAGAGTAATTCCATAGAGCAGCATGGTCTAATAAAATTAGCATTTGAGTGGTGACAAAAAGAGAGCCTTTGGGGATGAGAGTACTGGAAACAAAGAAATATTGTAGAGTTTTCTCAGAGGTGAGAAATAAACGAAAATGAACTCAATTTTTTTCTGCCTTTTCCATTTTCCTACATTCAAGACTTAATTGGGGTTGAATAATAAGTGATGCAGACAAAGAAAACCTGTCTCTATGCCAGGATTCAATAAATATTGGCCACAGCAATATATGGAGCACTAGAGAGGGTAGAAAGGTAAAGTAAATACAAAACAGTGAATAAGAGAAATGACATTTTATCATAGGCACCATCACAAGAGGTAGTTTCCCTTTGGTAATGAGAGCACTGACATTCTGACTTCAGATGTTCCCATCTATACAAAAAAATTGACCTGTGGAAGGAAGGAGAGATGTTCTGGAGTCATGGATCAACCACGGTGAGACTGAGGGCAACTTTGTAGTGAAGGGATGCAGAGAAGATCTGTGGATGTCAGAAGGAAAAGGTTTCACAGACTTGTTCTGTAAGCATTGTAGTTCTTACTACTTTTTTTTTCAGTACAATCCACTGCTCAAGTTTACATTGGATATGACTGCACACAGACGTACACATAAAGATGGTTTTTTTGTAACCTCTAGGGCATGAAAGGAGATCATGTCCCAGCAGCCACATGACAATTCTTGAAAAAAATCATAGAAACATAGAATCATTAAGATTGGAGAAGATCACTAGGAATGGAAAAATCCACTAAGACCATCTAATCCAGCCATCAAATCATCTTTACAGATCTTCCTAGGACGTCCTCATTGCCATGTAAAAATAATGGCGCTCATACATAGCTTGAACTCAGGCTGCTCTTCATATAGTATGAGTGTACTGTATCTATACTTCTATAGGAATGCAGGAGCACAGCTTGGTTGTGTCTGTTCTTCAGCCACTGCTCCTTCAAATAATGACAATAACCATATGGTGTAAGGGAGGCTTCGTTGCAGGAGCTTTTTCTCTCTTGGTTCCCAATTTCTCCTGAGATCCTCTGATCCACGCTTCAGGGCACTGCAAGTTACTCCTTTGTTACAGTCAGACACTTCTCAAAGTGCAGAAGGCAGAGGGTAAGTTCTGAACCACTTGGAGAAGAGCAAGTCTCCTAGTATGATCAAAGCTGGCCATTAAATTGGTTATGCAAGGACATTTCGTGAAAGCCACACAAAATCTCTCTCTCCCATTCTCTGCAAGCCCAGATGCTGTCATGAAACGCAGAATTCTTTTCTATCAAAAGTTGGAGATATCAAAGTTTGATTTCGTTTCATATTAAAAGTAAAAAAAGCATTTGAGATCCTGGAGGAAAAGAATTCATAAGAAAATGCCAGTTCCTACCTCCTGCCAAGATTTAGAGATAAGGAAGGACAGGTTCTCATTTGAGCCAGTGCCCAAACAGCCAAACCGTTGATTAATGTGTTTCTCTAGGCTTCTTTTCCAGAAGATAAATCTATGAAACAAAGACACTTTCCTATAATTGTACTTCATTAAAGTGTAAGTTTATGGGGGGAAAAAAAAAATCAACTTCAAGAAACTGTGTTTCCATCCATCACAGCAGAATTGACTTTTGTTAGAGGTGGAATCTAGGACAGACAAAGGACTGTGTGGTGCTGCGCAAAATTGCTATATCCTGCTCTCTTTTCATGTAGTTACCTTCATTTTGGTCAAATCATCTTTATCTCACAGCAGATATGACTTTAGTTTAGCAGAAGAGCACATGAGAGCTGAGCTGGCTTCAGGAGTCACAGCATTTCTCCCAGTAAAATGCAGACATTTTCTGGGGTACTTACCAATGCACCTGACTCACTCTTTATTGAGTACAGGTGGACCCCAGGATGCCTTGCTCATGCAAAGACTCCTTTGCTACAGGTGATCATGGCTAGTTGGATGAATTGCTTGTTGAGGAATAGACAGCTGCAAGTTATCTGTGCCTTCAAGAAGCTCCCCTGCTGACTGTGTAACTCTGAATATCCTAAGGGGTTTCTGCAAACCTGTGTTCCCTACCGAGATACCTCTGTTTGAGCACAGAAGAAACAATGCGTTAGCTGATGAAAAGATATTTATAATGCAGAGAAAGGTAAAAAATTTTTCTGCTCTAACATAACATCCGTAAGTTGTTTGGAATATTTGGCCTGATTTAGTGTATGTACCCAGCAATGCATTGACTTTGATCAAGACATTATTGCAACTGGTATCGATTTCCACTGATAACATGTGCTTCTGTTAATGAGATCACCTGGGTTGGAAAGATGACAACTGTGCATTCATTTCTAGGCTGTTCAGATATCCCCTTCCCTTGTGTGCTGCCTCCAGTCACAACAAAGTCAAAGTAAATATACTTCAGCCCAGCAACATTTCTCTGACTTTCCCCTTAGAATTACACGTTATTTGCATTGGCAAATGGCATCAAACAAAAGAAACAAAAGGCCAGGGGGAAAAAAAAGTTCACTGTTCTTCAGCTTTTTCTTTGTGTCATGAGGAACAAAGGAACTTGAAATAGTGTCTTTGACTCAGAGATGCTGATAAAACTACTGGTCATTATTTTGCCTTTCCAAGGGCTTAGGGGAGTCATGAGAAGAAGAAATGGCAATTCCCAACCATCTCATTCCTGTACAGATTACAGGGTGAACGAAGGTGAAAACAGCTTAGACTATAATTTTGAGTTTTTCTAAATTATGTCAGCAGCCATTCAAAAACTCATCAGCAACTGGGAACAAGACTTATACAGAAAATCCAGTGCAACTCTGATTACAATGTTTGCAGCAAGAAAATTACCAGGAAAAGAATGAAGTTAGTGTAAGGTTTGAGTTCTCAGGAGAGACCCCTAGAAATCCATTCTGCTCTTTAAATGTTCATATTGTTATGGCATCAGAACAACTCTTTGCAGTGCATTAAGCAATATTGTTAAGTATGAATAATATCTGTGATGCTTGATGTTAGTGTCCTCCTTTCTACTGTTTTTTTCCAGGAAAAATTCTATGGGCAGCACAGAATTTCCTCTGAGTTTGATTGATTTAGTGACTTTAGTCTTGTGACATTGGTGACACTGAGCATTACAGTGTAGAAATTTCACTAACCCTGAGATAACCCTGCTCAAATATTGCTCAATAAATCCTAAAACCAACAGGGATGCTGAGGGAGGCTGTTTAATCTGAACAGTTTGTTCTCTGGCCCCACACCTTTTTCTTCCATGTGTCCAGGGAGATGTCTACAAACTAAGCTTTGATGATGTGTTCATTTGTAATGTGAAAGGAGAAGGGTGAAATTCAGTTGGATTCTGGAGAAAAAATTCCTTCAGGGAGGATGAGTCAGCCCTCCAAAGGTGCTGTCTGCATATCAAAGTGATACTGTCACTGCTTAAGCCAGAGGTACTCCATCTGCAACTGTTGTGAACAGGAGACAGCTAGGAAATTTTGCAACAGGATAAGGTTTCCTATACTACAAGAGAGCCTGGGGAATCCTCAAAATCTACTGAGAAGCTTCAGCGAGCCTTATTCACAGCCAGAAAAGCCTTGTGTGTGAATGACGGAAGATGTTTAGGGAGGTTGCTTGTTCTGAATGGTAACATGCAGGTGGGGGAAGTGTTATTGGATCATCACCTTGGAACCCAGTGCAATGGAGTCCCACAGAAAAATCGAAAGCTAGGAAAGGAAACAGTAGTCTCACTTCACTTTTTTATTGGTTTTTATGCTTCTCTCTTTGTTTTCAAGTTTTGCAGTCATGTTTCTAAAACCTTGTTTGGCAAAGATAAATCTCTTATCTTCCTTATATTTTGCTGCTGTCAGAAGCAATCTCAGATGAATCTGACAAGATCAAGGTCCCTCATTTCCCCCAAAAATAAAATCAAAAACAAAATAAAAAAAGACAAGAACAAAACTAACCTCTGTAATAGGTCTTCTTCAAACCTTTCTGGTAGGATATCAGAGAATCACAGAACGGTTTAGGTTGGAAGGGACCTTAGAGACCATCTTGTTCCAACCCCCCTGCTATGGGCAAGGACACCTCCCACTAGACCCGGTTGCCCAAAGCCCCATCCAGCCTGGCCTTGAATAGTTCCAGGAAGGGGGCGTCCATAACTTCTCTGGGCAACTTCTTCCCATGTCTCACCACTCTCACACTGAAGAATTTCTTCCTTATGTCTAGTCTAAATCTACCCTCTCCCAGTTTATAGCCATTATCCCTCGTCCTCCTGCTACATGCCCTTGTAAAAAGACCCTCCCCAGCGTTCCTGCAGCTGGGGGATATGTTCAAGGTCTGACAAATTTGGGGGAGAAATGATCCCCATTGGGTATAAACCAATGGCTGTTACAGGCAAGACAACTCTCATTTCCAAGTAGCCACATATACTATCAAAAAAATGCCCAGTGTGAATCATTCTAGTGAGGAAATATTTTTCAGCCCAGGAATAGGAAAAACAGAAAACTATTTGTCTGTGTTTCTTGAACAGAAACAGTACCACAATGCCATGGCCCTGGTATGCAGAGTAGCAATATCCAGGGATCAATGCTGCCTATTATTTGAAAAATGATTCCACTTCTGAGCTTCCAATATTTACTGTCAGAGATAACAACAAAGATGTGACCTTGTTCCATGTGTTCCCAGAGGCAATGGGAATGGCAGAGAGAAGAGAAAAGGGAAAGGATTGCTCCCTTCATCCACGTTGTGCTGTTGAGAAAATCATGTCAATGACTTCTATCAGCATGTACCTTGAAAAAAAGAGCATACACCTGCACATGTGAGAATATAGGTAACTGTGCAACAAAGAGGCTAGTCGATTTCAGCCAAGTCTTTCATAGTCCCCAAAAGCAGTGTCATGAAACCGCCAGTTGGTCTAATTCTATAGGTGAAAAAATCAATGAGATTTCAGAAGCGTGGAGTAAGAGAAGGATCTTTTTTTCTCCTTCCACATCCCCTCCTACACTCATTGCACAGCTTGTATCTGCCTCTATGGAGTTGGAGTTTGAGTGACTTCATGTGATGACTGAAACTCCAGAAGAGTTTCGTGAAAAAGCCATACAAAGATCTCTGCTTGTTATAATTGTACTAACTACCTTGACTGTATACTTCTAACCTGCAGACAGCTGAAGTTAGGGAAAATTAATCCTGTCCCTCAACATTGTGCTTTGGCTTGCTTTGGTCTTGCATATATTTTCATAGCAAAATTCCCATGATATTCAGTGTTGCATATCTTCATTTGAAAGCAGCCATTCTGCGACTTAACAACACATTACAATGAAAATAACTAACACTCCAGGCTGCAATTTCTCTTTATGGGTTTCACATTCATTTTCTATGGTGACATTGTCAATGTTATCATTACCATCCCCTCTTCATCTCCAGGAACAACCCCAGTGATCTAGAAGAAACAAGTACAAGGAGAGAAGAAAACACCAGCCCCACAAGGGAATCAACCCTCCACAGAGCTCACAGCAGACTGCAGAACACATACCCATTTTACAACTATACAAAAGAAAAAAAGAATATTTTTTTTTCTGGAAAATAACAGCTGAAATTAAGAATAACATAAAAGAGGCACTAAAATCTGATATCCTGATCATGCTTATGATCTAACCTCTCAGCTTTACCAACAAAACAGGTAAGTAACAGCAGTATTTTGAAATTTTGTACTGAGTGCATTGTTTCCTGTAATCACTGAAGTATAATTTATTATTGCTCTCCACAAGAGAGATTGTAGTTAGATGAGTGTCAGCCTCTTCTCCCAGGTTACTATGATAGGATGAGAGGCAATGCCCTCAACTGACACCAGGGGAGGCTCAGGTTGGATGTTAGGAAAAATTTCTTCTCAGGAAGAATGGTCATGCATTGGAACAGGCTGCCCAGGGAAGCTGTGAAGTCACTGTCCCTGGAGATTTTCAAGAAACGTGGAGATGTGGCACTGAGGGACGTGGTTTAGTGGTGATGGGATGGCGGTTGGACTAGATGATCTTAGAGTAATGATTCTGTGATTCTATGCCTCTGCTTCTGCAAGTAACTTCATGAGTCATGAACTCCTTAAAAATGTTTGGATCAGAAGGATTTCTCAGGGGAATGAGGATTCCTTGACTAAATGCCCTGTATTGCTGGAAATTTCCAGTCAGGGACCAGCAAATTTCAGATAAACACGAGAGCCGAGTAGTCCCACTGTATATGAGAAACCAAGTGCTGAAGTAATACATTATATGAGTGAAAGAACAAACAAGCACAGATTATTCACAAAGTAGTTTCCAGATGTTAACATGGCAACAGACATTCCAGACAAGCGTTTATTAGAGAAAGAAGGACAATGTTTGCCAGAACTTCTGTGTGTGTGTGTTCTCCTTTCTCACTTTTTCAGTCATTTTCCAGCAGGATCAAAATGTCTGCAAAAATATAAAAAGTGTCTTTCAATCTTTGTTTTGCTGTTCATCTTCAAATTAATTGCTTGTGTTGAGTATCAAAGCTCTTATGTGATGTATTATCCCTTGATACTTGTTCCAGGTGTCTTTCTGTCACATCCTGATCCACTTCTTACGCTATTATTTCAAACTTGTCAAAGTCTCATTATGATGCAACTTTCCCTGTGCAGCTAAAACTGCAGAATCATCTCTGCTCTAGTTCTGTTTCATGCAGAGCAAGGGTTGCACAGGAAAGGGGATATTTCAGTTCACTGGCTGACCTACAAACAAATAATTAATTTTAGTTCAAATTGACCAGAAATGACGAATTTTTCAGCCTTGTGGAAATGGCTACTTATCCTTATAATTAGAGCAAAATCAAGGCAGGATGAACATATAGGATAATTTCCCTGTATTAGACAAGGGATTTTAGTCCCTGTTTCCCATCTTTGACATGTTTCATAGCCTCTCATCTTTTGTTTTGAAGGAGACCATTTTCCTTCTGGTTATATAAACTGAGCCCTGCACATAATTTCTTCACTCAGTATTTTGGATTAATTTAACCCAGAAACATTCAGACTTTAGCAACCTACTTGATTCACTTCCAAACACATTGATTTAGAAAACTACAGATACTAAGCTTGTGTCAGAACTCAGCCAGAGGAGTGACAAAGTTAATTTCCAAAATGCCATCAGAACTGAACAAGTGTCAACTACCCTAATCATTTTATTTTATTAATTAGAAAGCACATTGTTTTAATTGAAATAAATTTCAGTGCTGAAAAAATGAAAACATTATAACAAAATAAAGATTCAATGTATTTATATTTCCAGTCCACGTGATTAACTTCCAGGTAATTATTCTGCAGATTTGGCTTAAACTCTATCTTCTATTTTCATCTCTTTCTTCTTTCCACTGTCAAAGAGGGCAATTTCATTTTGTGGTGGATATGACAGCATTTCAGTTCCTTCATGCCAGAGTCTTCAAGAACAAGTTTGTGAATAAAGACATAATTCTACTAATTATTCTATTATTCTGCTATTCTACTATTTATCCTACTATTCTGCTATTTCTACCCTAATTCAGAAATGTGTAAACAATTTTTTTCCAAGTTTTGTAACTGAAGACAGTTCAGTTGGTAGTACACCTTCCATGATGAGAAATGTTTGGTGCCATCTTGTCAGAGCACATGTTCAGGAACAAGTCAGTGGGGATTTCAAGGATCACAAGCTACATCTTGGGTGTTTCTTCTCTGCATGTGTTACACGCTCTCACATTAGGCTAATGAAAACTTTTGTTCTTTCCCATTTTGAAGGACTACTGCTTGCACTAGAAGTCATTCCAGAGAAACAGGTCAGGCACAAGAACTGCTGGAAATCTGTGAGTTGCTAACTGCTATACTTCACTTTTCATACAAGTGAGATGTACAAACAGGAGTTACTTTATTAAGAGGTTTCAATGGTGAGTCATAAAATCGTAGAATAGATGGGGTTGGAAGAGACCCTTAAAGAACATCTAGTCCACCTCCCTGCCATGCCCTCAGTCCGAGCCATCTTCTCCTGCAATCAAACATTTTTGCAGCCTTGACCCTTGACTTGGATCATAGAACTTAATCATGCACTATTTCTGAAAGGAAGCTGCTAAGCACTCTACTCTTTCTCAAACCAATCACTAAGCCCTTATTACTTTTCCAAACTATCATTGCTCTGAAACTTTTTCAATAAGAATGACTCTGTAGATCAGGAGGAAATACTCCAGCCTCCTCATCTGCATACAGAATTTGGTCTTTTCCTCCTTTAGAATGGTAAATAAGAGAGACAATCTCCAAGCTGAATTACTTGGAGTTGTGACTCAGCTCACAACATAAATACAGCTGGAATGTACACAAACGATTCTGCTCATTCCAGTGGTGCAATTTCCCATTACTTCCAATTAAAGCTTCATCTTAAGAAATCTTACTATCTGAAGAGCTGCAGGCTTGCGTTCTTGTTACTACAAAGGGAATAGCAGTGCGGACAAGGGCTGCCCTGTTCTTGCTGAATACATTCAGTCAGGCATTTCCCTTGCACTGTCAGACCGATCCTTTTCCAGAATCTTGCCTTGCTCATGTGCACAGTGATTTCTCACTTCGCTTCGAGCAGTGACATTCCCCATATGAGTCAAGATTCACAGCATTTTCTTTCCAAAATATTTTGCGGCTAGGGAATAAAGCAAGGAAAGAGATCACAACTGTATATGCTGATACATCGTCACTACAGGAAATAAGCAAACACCTGTCTGGCAAGAATTCATATTCCTTAATTCCTGGTGCTATAAAAAAAGGAGCTCCTCATGAAAGATCATTTTCTTCCTCTAGTTCTGTTTATCATGATACATGAAGGATAATGTATCATGTATCCAAATGAATCAGTGAATCCAAACATTCCATGCTCATTCTCTCTCCCTCTAACACAGAGATATCAGACCCATCCATGTCATACTGCACCATTGCACCTTTTCCAACCTACTGGTACCTGCTTTTTTCCTCACTGTCTCTCACAGCACCAGACATGGGTTTGAGACTCCTGAAAGTAACTACCAATCTTTGGATTACTTCTGAGGACTGGGATGTAAACTTGGTCTCCGCTGGCAGAACCAAACTGCTCCAGCTCTACTTTCCTTTCTCTGTTTGCGTTAGGACCTACCCCAGCTAAAGCTAAGCAAGATTACAGTTCTGTCTTTGAGCATCAAAGCAATAATAAGATCTTTTTGGGTAAGAACTTTGCAAACATCCCACTGACTGCATTGAAAACATTCAGAGATGAAAGTGTGAGGTGCTACTTCACTTTTGCTAGGGCAATAACAGATCAAACCTCTGCAAATCAGGAACGAAAAGAGACAGATTTTGCTGTGCACTCCATGGCAGGGACTGCAGGAAGGCTTAGCCTGCTGTGCATATCAAAGTTTCTCATGTATGCCTTGTCTCATTGCAGCTTTAAGAGATTTCTGAGGAAGGGAGCTGCCTTAAGAGCAAATTGTACCACTTCTAAAGCTGCATTTGTATCGCTCACACAGCAAGAGCACTTGTCACATGGAAGCCATCAAATCAAAACTCTGACGTGGCAAGAGAATAAGGGGAGATAATGAAATGAGAAATTAAGAGCATGAAAAGTAAATGCTCTAGAAAAGCTGACACTTCATAACACCCCAAGTGAACAGTTGCCTGTATTTCAAAGTCGGACGATAAGAAATTATTTGCTTTTCTTATATAACAGAAATAGATAAAGGATTCCGTTTGGATAGGAGAAGATTCCACTAGGCTGCAATTTACGTATGAATGCTCAATATTTAAGGAAATTGCTTCTTTCACTTTGTCAACTGGCATAAATGTATGCTAAAGAGGGATTCATTAGAAAAAAGCCATGCAATGCATGAGCTCAGCTCACATAATCCTGATCTCTCTGGGCAGGTGTTTTGCATCCTATTAGGAGATGGCACATTGAGCTGCAGAAGGTTTACCACGAGTTGTGTTGTTCTTCCCTGAAAACATAGTTCAAGAATCTCACCTCTTTCCCTTATAACAAGATGCCATTTACTGTATGTGGACTTATTATGGAGAAAGGCATCCTAGTTAACACACCTGCAGTTGTCCAGAGAGTAATGTCTCCCAGTTTTGCATAAGAATAAGATGGGAACCATGGAGCTCCTCTCATGCACTCTATCATCCATGGCTGGCTCTGCAGGCTGCTGCAGTGTCCCAACAGCCTCTGATCAGCATCAGCAGGAGGTCCCTGTGCCCCAGAGGAAAGCTGAGAGCCTTGCAGGACACAGCTGTGTGTAACTGACAGCAGAATTTATAGAAAAAGGTAATAATTTCTTCTGCCATTATGGCATGAAGGCTTTGTGGAGATCTGAGGAGAGATCCATAGAAACACTTACAGCAACTTAAGGCAGAATTCATATGTACAGATCCAAACTAATCTGTCTGGCTTGAAATGCTATCTGAGAATGTAAAGGCATACATATTTTTGGGTTGTTTTTTGTTTTTTGTTTTTTCTTTTTTTTTCCATCTTTTCCTAGAAAATTTACTGTCCCTCATTTTCTGCTACTTACTATATCAAAGTGGTTGTCACCTTTTCTGACCTGAGAAGATTGATTTTTCCATCTTGTCTGAAACTGTTTTAAGTAGATTGGAGAAGTTTTATTTAATTAAGATGCACTAAAGTAGATGTCCTCCTTGTAGATGAGACCCTTCTGTGTTCTTAGAAGCTCCTGAAAAAACACAGCTCACTTAACATGTTGTGCACCATTCCCTTGGACCTCAACATTTTCCTTCTCAGCCACAGAAGGAGGATTTGCACCCTTTTTAGCACCAGCACATCGGTGGTTAGGGCACTTGCTGAGCAAATGGGAGACCTTGGTACTAGACTTCCTCTGGCTGAAGAGTTTGAGTCCAAATTTCATTTCTGTGGATTATAAGGACAAAAAGAAAGTTAATGGAGGTGTGCTGTTGGTTAACACAAAAAAAAAACGGAATCCCAAGACCTGTAGCCAGGCATCAAGTGGATAAGCTCTGATCCTCATCCATTACTTTTATCTACAGTGAAGACTAATCCAATATTTCAAATTTCTCTTGTTGTCCTGCTACATGGAAGGAGCTTGTGCCACCTGGATGACATTCTCAGTGATAATCTATGCTGCTAAATGAGATGTGGCTGTGTGGGGCACTGTGTCTTTGTTTATCCATACCACATAACTTACCTCATTCCTCAGCTCCAATTAACTTCTGAAAGACACATCTGCTGTAGAGGAAGATAATGGGAAGCAATGATGTTGGGGAGTACAGAGGTGTCAGATTGTTCACTCAGGGTAGTCCTTGAAATCTGCAAACATAATACCTGCTTTCAAAACTGTTGTAGATCCACCATCACACAAAGGAATGATGTAGATATCCTATCCCCTGTTGCAGTCTGTCCTTTCTCAAGCTAGGTAGTGTCTCTTGGACAACATACCCTGGAAAACAGTAGGAAACCAGGCATACCTCTGGAGGTGGTTGGAAAAGGATAGATGCTATTGGCACACATACAGGGACCTTTCATTCATACTTCTGGATCCAGAGCCAAAGTGCTCCACTGCAGGAGACTGTGACTTGGGGAAAATGAGACTCAGGTGAATGCCATGAAAGTTCTTCATACTGTATGAGAATGTGCTTATATGCTTTATGAGAATATGCTCTGGTGTTTCAGACAACCATCCAGAAGGAGATTCATTCAAGTTCAAGTTCAGCTCAAGTCTGTCTAATTCTGGACAGATATGTTTACTTGATCATATCAAAGGAGAAGAACCATCTTGAGTCCATTATAAATGCTAAGGAGTACTTCTCTTAATTACAGCCTGCAACACAGAAGGTTTTCCAAGTGTTCACTTAACCATTTCATAAGATTAAGTTCTTTTTTGACATTAGATGCCAATACAACATGTTGAATGGACTGAAGAGGAGAGGAGTTGAGGAGTCCTTGCCAGCAATCGTACAATCATAGAATCCTTAGAGCTGGAAAAGACCTTTAAAGGTCATCTAGGCCAACTCCCCCACAACGTGCAGGGACACCTACAGCTGGATCAGGTTGCTCAGAGCTTGGTTCAGCCTGACCTTGAATGTCTCCAGGGATGGGGCTTCCACCACCTCTCTGGGCAACTTGTTCCAGTGCTTCACCACCCTTACTGTAAAAACTTTTTCCTTACATCTAACCTAAATTTCATCTCTTTCAGTTTAAAGCCATTATTATTTTGAAAGAAAAAAGAAATTTTGTTTTTCCAGAAGACGTGCTTTTGCCACACTTCCCCAAGAGCCAGTTATAAGTTGAAGTGTGCATGGCTCAGAAATACTTACATTTAGTCTTTTTACCATGCTGCTAACGAGGTGCTATTCACACTCATTCTAAACAAAAGAAAAGCTTCGGTATATTGGCACCAACAGTTTCCTTGCTTTCTAAAATATTGTTCATCCCACTGAATCCTCCTCACTAGCTCTTCAGCGCATATGGTAGATATTTTATCAGGAGTAGCAAAGTACCTTGAATAGAAGTGTCATAGTCACTAAAGAGGAAAGGAAAAATCAGAAAAAAATGATCAACCCTGAAAAGTTTTATAGATAATGTGAAAGACTGGAACACTTCTTATTTCCTACAGAGATTGCTCAGTCATTCAAATAGTCTGAACTCCTGACAATAAAGTGAGATCAGAAATCACTTGTTTCATGTAGCTTTAGCTGCTTGAAAGGAACTATGAAGTTGCTGGTGACAAAGTGATCAGAAATGGAAAGGGAGTTAGTTTTTTAGATACTCCCAGGATTTGAATTATCTTTCAAAGGAATATTTACTCTTAGAAAACCTCAGATCTCTGCAGGCAAATAGTGTCAAAAATTCAGTAGACAGAGTAATAAATGTTAAGAGTTATTACTCTAGTTTTCGTGGGCCCAGCAAAAAAACAAAATAAAAATTTTTTTAAACAAATTCTTGGAATGTGAGTATCTGTAATTTTTTTTGACAGACATCCCTCTGGTGTTCATCACAAAGTTTCGTATTACCAAACGTAAGAATTTCTAAAATGTCCTACTCCAGGCTAAGTCGTATCTGCTTGCAAGTACTCACTCTTTGTCCCGAAACCTTGGGAAGAGACTCAGTGAGGAGGTTAATCAAAGAAAGATGATGATACACTAATTGCTAGATGGAAATAAAGCATTCTCCCTGGTGCTTTCAGAAATAGCTGAGATTTACATTAAAATAGGAATTTCTAGCCTGACTCCTGAACGTTAAATGTAAATTGAGCATCTGGAGTGGTTTTTACATGGGCATTTGAAATACAAACAGAAATTATACACTTGGATGATTTTTATAAATCTTTTAGAAGTCGTTATTATAGTTTTAAAATAATAATTATAAAGCACTTGGAGACTCAAGGACAATTTTTAGATTTTTGCATTTGTATCTTTAAGGTTCAATTCATCTCTCATTATGCCTTAGGTGAACTTCCGGATTTTTTAGGTAGAAGATTAACTGGTGAAGCATTTGATTATGCAAAAACGGCCTCAATTTCTGTCTCCTATGACTTATATCCCAAGAAGTTTGTGTGTGATGAAGATGAAGAGTCTGAGCCTTCTCATAGAGCTGACTGTCTTGAAAACTCAACATGGTAATTGCCAATCTTATTTATTTATTTATTTATTTATTTATTTATTTAATGAGTATTCTGCACTCATTTCTAGGCCTGGGAGACAAAGAACTATGAATATGCTCAGGGGAAATGCAGAAGTTATGTCGTTTAATGGTCAGGAAAGGGCTTCAGTACAGAGTTATTATTAGACATCAATATTTTACTTTAACCTCTTATGCCCAAAAAAACTCTTCAGATAATCTTGTGCAAGCAAATTAGTCTTGTTTGTCTCTCTGCAATTCCAATCTTCTCTATTTAAATGACAGACTCCCTGATTTTATTCTTATTTTATGTTTACAGAGTTGCTGTTATACAAGGGACTCTGCTCTTCCTCAAGACCTTGAGGCAATGCAATTTTCTAACTCTATTCAAGTTTCTTTCTACACAGGGTTCAAAACAGCAATTCCAGCTAAATGGTACTTTACGTTTTATATCACATTTTTGGACTTGAACCTGGAGAGGAATGTGGAGAGCAGCAAAAAAGACTTCAGTGGAAAAAGGAACACTAGGAAAAACATGGCCCTCTGCTGAGTGGGTCAGGTCCTCTGGTGAAAAATGATATAAAAAAGGTCAAGGTATTTAATGCCTCATAGAATCAAAGAACCATCTAGGTTGGAAAAGACCTTCAAGATTAAATCAAACCATCAACCTGACCAGCTGTGTCCCATCACTAAACCGTGTTTCTTATTGCCACATTCACACATCTCCTAAATACCTCCAGAGTATTCCTTCACCTTTACTGGCAAGACCAGCCCTCAGGAATCACAGGCTCCTGAGACCAGAGGACAAGTCTGGAGCAAGGAAGGAGTGGAGGGCAAGGATCAATGGAGGGCGATCAGGTCAGGAAACACCAAAACAATCTGGATGTAACCAAGGTCATGGAATCTGAGAGCTCACACCCGTGAACACTGAGGGAGATGTCTGATGTCATTGTAAAACAACTCCCAAATATTTTTGAAAGGTCATGGCTATCAGAGGAGGTTCCTCAGGACTTTGCAGAGAATAAAACACTAGTAGGAGTGGTTGATGAATCACAAGGTTGATACATGAGATGGTTGGTTGGTGATTGAATATCTCTGAAGACAGACACAGCCCCGATGAACTTGCTCTGGCTGACCCTGATCTGAGCAGGAAGTTGAACTAAATGATATCCAGAGGTACCTGCCCTCCTCAATGACTGATTCCATGTTATGACCTCTGCAGCTCCCTGGAAAATGACAGATTCCTGGATAAAGTTTGGGAGAAGAATTCAAATTTAATTTCCAAGCACTAATATGATATTCCAAAGTCAAGTTGGCTTTCTCTGCCACTGAGTTTTATGCTTGGTGACTCAGCCATGTTGGGCCCATGCCCAAAGGTGGTGCATTGTAAACATGCAGCTCTGAACTTGCTTTGGTAGATAGACTTACTGACTTTCTGTCTTTGTTATCTCATTGATTGTACAGTGCAACATAAATGTACCTCTCAGTTTCTTGTCTGTGAATCACTGGCAATTCATCCTCAACTTCCAAGGGAGCTGTTGAAACAAATTGAGAGATTTCTTGTAAACTACTTGGATTTTATCTTCTAATCTGCAGGTTATATAACTTCCCATGCTTGCTTTGATAAAGCAGCTAACTCCTTTCAACTCTCAAAATGAATATCCCCCAAAACATACTTCCCTGAGTGGTGGTAGAGGTGGGTGAAGCTTAGAAATAAAGGGCATAACAGCAATAATAGAAGCTGCATGGTGCTTGAGTTAGTTCACTCAAGAAAGAGAGAACTATTCCCTTCATGTTGTCCCCACGTGCTTGCGCTTATAAATGAAGCTTATCATTCATACTTGCTTGGGGATTTGACCAGCTGCATTTGTTGATAGCTGAGAGACAAGAATTTCCATCAAAACACTATTTAAAAGCTTCAGTCATTCAAGGAACATTAAGCTCAAGTTCTGGGATTTTAAAATACATATAAATATATATTTTTATATATGTTATAATTATATCTCTTTGGCTGCCTTCTATATTTAGCACATGTACTGCCTTGTCAGGAAAAATATAAAGTCCTCCCATCACTCAGACTTAGTCACAAGTTGCTCAGAAAAGACAAAGCTTTCATTTGCCTGTTTACCTTGAGAATTACACATAAAGGATCCTGACAACTTGGGAGGCTTTTCTGTTTTTGGTCTTTTTTTTAAAATTTTTTATTTTTTAATTTGTATTATTACTATTTCATTCTTGCTTGCCTACTGCGGAAACTGAAGAGAACTACAAGGGATAAAACTTCCATCTACTCTAAAGCTTAATGTTCTTCTTTAATGGTTTAATATGTTCTGAATTGGTTAACAGGGAGAAGTGGTTGGAGGCTGAAAGAGTGTCTTGCATGTTGTTGTATATCTTTTATTACTGTACCATGTTGTCTGTGTAAGGAGTTGTTCTCCAAACCATCTGAATGCCTGTTTACCATGAGGCAGCAGCTGTCCCCATTGTAAAGAAATAAGCAAGAAAGAGACTACATTAAATTCATTCATTTCTAGCAGAAAGGAAACAAAGAAAAGAAAGAATCTGTAAGCTGCTGTTACCCATGCTTGGAAATAAAAATTCACTGTTCAGAAATACCTGGAAAGTAAATACATTGCTCTGGAACTCAGATAAATGTACTACAAAGTGAATTGTCTATGTAAATTACTATTATTAGGAATAATTGTGTATTGAAGCACATAGAAATGGATTTCTAAAGGTGGTATTTCTGAAAGCCACCATTTTAGGCAACCACTAGTGAAAGGTCCAAATTACGAATCACTAAGTAATAACCCTTGGTCTGTGTTATGCACACAGGTGAACTAGAGGATAGATAGATAGGAATGCCCTACTAGCTTCATACAAGTCTCACTTTGTGAGCTGGTAGGTGGAGGAGATGCAGGGAGAGCCCACAGCAGATGGGATAGAGCATCTCTTCCCCTGCAATGAGACAGGGCTGGGGCATGCATGGCCCACTCCAGTGTCTGCAGGCGTCTCCTGAGTTCCCTGTGGCTCAGCTACACCAATGAGTTTGAGTTGTCTCCACCATTTTGAGAAGCTGCAGGTGAAATGTGTACATGTATTTTGGCAGGAATATTTACCTTGAGTGCTGAACAGGAGAAACATTAAAAAATAAATTCAGGGAATGTTACTCAAGAGAGTTTTCTGAAAAACAACCTTCAAAACTATTTATTTTTTTTAACAACTAAATATTATCACAAGTTTCCCAGCCAGGCCTGTCCCAGAATACACTGTGTATGAGAAATGAACCGAAGACTGGAAAAGGCTTTTCCTGACTCCATCCAACTGTATATTATGGGGTGAAGAGTCCTGAGCTGTTTTTGCCTGTGTTTACCTGGGTACAGGAAGTGTGGAGTTTGTGGCACAGAAAACCTGAAGCTGATGGGCACAAACCTCATCCTTCCACTTTATACATCATCCTGTTAATATGCATAAGGAAAAGAGATGAGCAGCTGAGGCACAATGGAGAACCTACACAGATATTTTGCTGCTAGACTTGTGGATGGCAATATCCAAATATTTGGTTGCCTTGCCAGATCAGACCAAGGTGTCACTCAACAGTTTTTCTTGTTGTGATAAAGAAATTCATTTTATTGTTCTACTAATCTCTTTAGCTATGTCAGGAAAACTGTCTCCAGTCTAGCAAATCAAAAACTTCGGAGCACACCTCTGGTCTCAGTACCTCTTGCTGTACTTGTCACAGCTTTCTTCTGCTTCAGACAAGGTCTGGGAGCTTCTGAAGATCATGAAAACCTGCTGTGGGGCAAGGAAGGGCAGATTTTCAGTTTCCAGGGAGTGACTGAACAAACTCAACAGAGCATCTTATTCCCCTGTGCTGAACTACCCTTTATCATCCTCAGAGATGTTGAACTCACTAAGAACCATCTGCATTTCCAGCAGTGATACTTCAGTGCCTTCACCAGAAATTCAGAGAACAACAAGGACCACCTAAACCAGGCAAAGTCATATGATTAGTGGCACAACCAGTCTGACAATCTGATTACAGCCAAAGTCAAGGATGCTCCTTGAAAAACTCTTTGTTAACTACTAGGACTAGAAGAGAATATAGTGAAAAAGAAACAAACCAAAATGAGTATTTACCTTGACCATTCAGAAAGTTTTTTGACATTTCTCTGCAGTGCTAGCATCATACAGATCCAGAGCAAATGAATTTGCTAGACAGGAAAGCAAATTATTATAGTGATTTAATCGTGTTGGATGAATCATTTTAGATGCTGAGTGGGTCATGGGACAAGCTAGAAGGTAAGATGACTTGTCAAGGTTATTTCCAGCTTAATTTTCTATTTTTCTGTGATTTGTAGCATTGGTCAAGTTCATTATCAGAATCTGAGCTTTTCATCTGGACTGTCTTGTAGGCCTGGCAATATTTTACTCTTTCTGTGCTGTCAGCAAGTCCTGACTAATTGAAGACATCCAGAGGACTTCATATAATTTTGAGTTAAGGGTTCTTTTCTTCTGCTTTGACCAATGACATTTTGTAGCAAGTCTCTCTTACATACAACTTAATCTCTGCCTGTATTTCCTTACTAAATCAATCATCCTGGATGCTTTTTTTCATTTCTCCTCACACTGCTTTACACCATTTTCAGTAAATACAAACCAATTTAACTCAGGAAGGGGTAGGAATATGCAAGGAGAGAGAAAATAAGGTAATCCATTAGAATTAGGTTGTTCACATCAGAAGGTTTGCATAGAGCCTTCAATAAGTTACTAAATATCCCTGCTAAAACATATTTTACATCTCTGCCAAAACCTTCTGCTCTTGCAATGGAAGCATTGCAAGAGATTCATCTCTTTGAGCTAAGAAGGATGCAGTTATCACTTGTGCAATGGATTGACCTTGGCTGCCTGTCGGGCGCTCACCAAGCCACTTCCATAATCCTCCTCCTACTCAGTAGAACGAGGGGAGAAAATAAGTTGAAAAACAGCATGGATGGTGATGAAGACAGAGAGATCACTTACCTGTTACTGTCATAAGCAAAATGCAGTTGTCTCAGGGAAGATTAATTTTATTTATTGTCAATTAAAAATTGAGTAGTAGGGTGAGAAACAAAACTAAAATCACCTTTCCATCACCCCATATTCTGGGAAGAATATCACTTCACTCCTTTGTTGCTGACTCTTTTGCCCCTCCTCACCTTGAGCTGTGCAGAGGGAACAGGGCTTATGGCCAGTTCATAGTACTTCCTCTCCTTCTCCTCCCTCCTCAAGTTTTTGTCCCGCTCCATCATGGGGTCCCTTCCATGGGATGCATATTTTCATGAGCTTCTCCAAAGTAAATACCTTCCATAGGCTGCATTTCTTCCAGAGTAACTGCAGCAAGGGTCCTTTCCATGGGGTTCAGTCCATCAGAAATGGACTGCTCAAGTGTGGATCCCCCATGAGCCACAGCTCCTGCCAATATCTTCTCCACTGTGTATTCTCCACAGTCTGCAGCTCCTTCAGGGCACAGCCACCCATTGTGGTACAGAGTCCTCCACAGACTGCAGAGTATGTATCTGCTCTAATATGGTCCTCCATGGGTTACAGGGGGACAGCCAGCTCTAACATGCTCTTCTGCATATGTTGCAGGGGAATCTCTGCCCCTGTGCATGTAGCACCTCCTCCCCTCCTTCTTTGCTGACCTTAGTGGCTGCAGGGTTGTTTCTCTCACCCTACTCTCACTCATGAATCTCACAGATGCTATGTGGTGTTTTTTTCTTAAAAATGTTACCACAGAAGTGCCACCAGCATCACTCCTGGGATCGCCTTTGGCCAATGTTGGTCCAATGTTGGCCAATTGAAACTGGCTCTGTTCAACATGGGGAAACTCGTGGCCTCTTCTCACAGAGGCCACCCCTTCAGTCTCTCCACTGCCACAATCTGGATGTTAGACATGTATTACAACCTGGAAGAAAAAACTCTTGAAATTATGTAGTTTTTTATTGAAAATCTATTCTTAATCCCTGTGTTTGTCTCAGTATTTCATGACCTCCACCACAGTACTTCCTTTTCTTCCTTAGCATCTCTCTTCATTTGTCATCTGGATGTCACACTTGGCTCTGAACTTATAAGCGAAAAGCTGCATTTGACAGCCCTTTCCAGATGTGCCTGTTTGACTCCAGCTGGTGAAGTTGTTTCTGAAGACTTACTTCCTCTCATTCATGTTCTTTCACACTGAACTATAATATCAGTTCCCAACTCCTCATCTTTAGGAAAAGTGGCACCGTTTTGAATTTCTTATGGCTTTCAGCTTTAGCTAGACGCCAAGAAGATGAACATCAGGAAGTCAGTGAGAGAATCATTTAAGTGTATTGAAAATGAGAGTTGGTTGAGTGTCAGGGAGTAATTTGTTTTCTCAAGGCGTAATAAACCTGCAGGATAAACTTTCATCTTCACTGATCACAGCAAGGTGGTGGTGATAGTTAAGAACAGAAAAGCAGTTTTCAGTGTAACAGAACATTGCTGGAAAAGCTAAATGAAAAGCAGTACTTGGCATTACCATTCAGGGCAGATAACAGGCCAGATCTTCACTGAGCTGAGAAGGCAGCAGGAGCTTTGGCAGGTTCAAGTGGAGTTAAATCTCAATATTTATGTGAGTGATTCACCGTATCTTTCTGTTTTGCAAAAGGCACTGCTGAACTCTTAAAAGAGGTCTACACATGCCACAAAGACCTCTATGTACATTTCTAGTGCTTCTACCAGGAAGTTTCAGGGAAAATATCAATTCGTCAGCCCTGTAATGTTTCCTCTGAATCTTGTTAGGTTTGATGAACTTTGCTGAATTCAAGACAGGGTTTCCATGGAAACTTTTCTGGTTTTTCAACAGTATGCTGTGAGGTTCACAGCTCTGAGGCAAGTCAGTTACATGGATTAATCAAGGACCAAAGACTCTTTTCCTTCAGGGTCTCCAGCTCAGGGAGGTGCCCTCTGTGACGACAGCTCCTGAAATGGAGAATTTTGGGGCACTGAGCTGGTGATTTCCAAAGAATTGGGATGGTATTTTTACTGAGTAAGGTATATATATATTATATATACAGTGATTTTCTGCTCTTACTCAGGTTTCCACAAGATGGATTTTCCCAAGCAGGTTTTGTGAGGTGACTTTTATGAGTACTAAGATTTCCAAATTAAAAAAAAAAAAAAAAAAGTGGGTCAAATTCTTCTGTCAGCATTTACTAATTCTTTCTGCTTTTTCTTTTTAATATCAGTTTTAAAATACTTTGTTTTACTCATTTACAAGCAGCTACTACATTTTTAGTAGGTTAGGGAGGTTAGAATAGCATCTTCAGGGAGTGCAATTACAGATTTATGTTTGAAAGCAGAAAGAAAATAAGTTCTTAGGACCGTTTCTTTTACCTGAATTACCATCTCCTGGGAAGAAGTGAGGTTTAGAAGAAATGATCAAATTAAAGGAAAAAATAGTATTCTGGTAAGACTACGGAGTTTCTGCAGGACAGTTTCTGATGCAGTAGACGTGCAAGTTATTAAGTCCCTGATGTCACACCATGAGACCCAAAGGGTCATCCATAATGACATAATTGAGGACACTGAGTCTGTCCCCGTGTGAAATGAATCAGAGGTCAGTGGGAAAAATGTTTGTGTCAGAAAGCCATTGAATGGGATCTTTGCTGGGAATTTCAGTTGAAAGGATGAACTGTAAGGAAAGTGACTACAACCCACAGACAAAAGCTAGCTGAATCTTGGGGTCTATACAGAGATGAAAGTAAGTTGTCTGTTGGAAATTTGCTTTAGATCTGTCAGGATACTTTCTCTTCATGCAAAGATTTTCATTCTGCCCCTGTATCTATCGTTTGACCAAAAGCGTTCATGAAGTAACTTTACCTTCAGATCCAACAGAACAGAAGACAAAAGTTGCAGGGACAAAGTACATTTGAAAATCAAGACAATACTTTCGGTCTCTAAGATTACACTTAGAGAAGAAGCCTAATCTGAGACAATGCAAACCAGTGAATACTAGGCCAAAACTTTATGTATTAATTTTCCTCGTCTTCACTGTGAGAATGAATAAAATACTTGCATATTTTGCCCATTGTTTTGTAATGTTTTTTGACATCTATTGGACTATAAAATTTACATCTAAATATATTTAATATAACATCATTTTTCCCATCCAACATTTAGACATTTTATAGTTTGTCTGCTTTGCATCACTTTCCAATATTGTATAAAACTCAGTACTTTTAGGTTTATGGAAAATCACTGGGGACAAGGTCAGATTGGTCTCCTTTGTTCATGCAGTCCAGTTTGGATACCTATCCTAGGAGCATGGTCATCCAAGGATGTCTCAGGAATCAGTGGAGGTATTTCCAGTCAACAATGTAGTCCATCTATTACCTTAATCACAGATGGAGTATAAGGTAATCCTGTATTAGGTAGGACAAATTCAGGATGTGCTCTGAAGGAGGAAAAACATTTAGTGATATGTTATTCTGTGCAGAAAAGCTGGCAAGACTGTACAAGCTCCCCTAAAAAATGGGAACTCATAGCATTATATTTGCCATGTTATCCATATGCACAGAAAAGCGAATGATGACATCCTTAATTCTTGATTGCAAATTTGCAATATAAGTCCAAGAAGTTTTCTTGAAACAAACATTTTGCTCTTTCAGCCTTCAAATACCATTACCAAAGACTGGCAGCAGGATGGTGATAATTCTGCTGCTGTTCGTTATAACTGAGCACTGGAAATTTTCTTTATGTTTCTGAGCACAGAAGGGACACCATTTCTGATTGAAAAAGCTATGCTATATTGACTTAGAAAGTTCATTTTGTTCTTGAACATAATATAACTCATATCTAAGCATAGAGGGGTGCTGCTGGTGCCAGTAATATTTATGAAAACAGACTTCACTTTTCCACATAGGCTGCCAGATATTAAGCTAGAATACTCTTCTTCAAAGAGTTACATAAGGAAGAATGTTCTCATTGCCATCTCCACATCTGTTGAGCCACTTGTCTCTACCCCTGCATCTGGGCATGTTCTGCCTTGGCAGATATGTTGAAGAAGTTAAACTATGTCAATAATGTGAACCTTTGCATAGTATATTGCATCTCTGCAGAGAATTATATCAGCTTAGGGAATAACTTACCTACTGGCCATAGCTGTGTGATGGCCACACTTTGTCAGTGTCCGTTTTGACTCATTTCAAGCTATGGGTAACTATCATTTCCGATCTGAAGTGTTTCATGACTCTATGCTAATCTGAGGGGAGAAAGACTAAAGGTAGAAAGATGTAGCAGTAGCGCAAGAAAACACATTTATTTTTCCATTAACATACACACACACTTATATAATACAAATCTAATGTAGTTAAATTGGTGGAAATAGGTACATCAGGCCTTTTCTGTGTCTCTGAAGAGCTCTGTTTTTTCACATAGTGCCCAAAGTAGTAGTACTAAAAAAAAAATAAAAACATGATCCAAAGAATGTCAGCTGTTTCACGTTGAAGCCAGTGGTGTTTTCCAAGAGGGTAAAGCTCACTACAGGGCCAAAAATCAGCTGAAGATATAGCATCACTTAAAAACCTTCCAGAAGATTACATTTCACTGATGGGTAATTCTCAGAGCAGGATTTTACACCGGGAGGATTTTCACGAACGTAGAGGTTTTATTATTTTGTGCTTTTTCAATGACCTTTGACTAAATGTGTCTTTCCTGGAACAATCAAATAGCATTAGGAATATAACAGGAAAGATAAAAAACACCTTGAGAACATTTGTTTTTATTGCAAGATATCCCATTCTCTACCATCTATGGGAAATGAAGCCTGGGAGGTATAGCATTAGAAATCTCACTTTATTGAATTGGCTCTTCCCGTTCCCATTTCATAACAATGAAGTATGAAACACAAATTTTAACACCTAGACAATTCATTTTGGCATAAATACACAGCCTTAAAAATTAATAAAAACGCGATATCAATTATAAAAGTGATTTACCAAGCCCAGTAAATTTTGTCATCTGTCACTTTTATGTGTGCATACCCACTCTCTCTCTATCATTCAATTTTACGCTTTCTATATGCTAAACACTCTCATGAACCTACAGCAGACTTCACAGGATTTGACAGCCAGCAAGTTTTGCTAAATTATTTTCCTTTTTTTTTTTCTGCTTAGGGAAATAATTCAGCTCTCTTTTATTCTGCCTCCATTTATAGACACTTGCAGCCAGTCACCTTGGATACTTGTCTTTTTCTTTCTTTATCATCAGATGTATGACAATGCTTAATGTCAGAAGCAGGGAGGGGGTTCTCATTTGCTATTTACACAGACAAAATAAGATAAAATATTATAATTCTTCTACAGAAGATACTATAAATTTGAAGATAAATTGAACTCCTATGTGATAAAATTTGTCTTTATATAGCCCGGATGTTCTGCAATATTCTTCATTTTCAGTACAATATAAGTCTAAATGGTTTAGAGCTCAAATTTCTGCAAACATCTGCCATTCTTTCTTTTTTTTTTTTTATAATTTGCATTCATTTTAGTTTTGCAAGAAGAGGAATTGAAGGTATTAATACTCCATGGAGAGCTATTATGCCTCTCTGTTAATGAAGCTAAATGGTTTTGGTGCTGGAAAATGTTCTTTCAGAAAAGTAGACTGTTAATAAATTCTATATTGGACTTTACTATGGACATTTATTTATTTATTTTTTAACTGATCAAGAACTTAAAACAACAGATAAATAAAAAGTTTATACAAATTTCATCTAAAATGCATAAAAGTCCTCCTTTTCCCAAACATCTTAACCTAGGGCACAATAGTGTGACCTCTACAGGTGATCTTTTTACTATGTGACCTTTACTAGACGATTTTTAAGGTCCCTTCCAACTCAAACTGTTCTACAGAGGAGCTTCCAGAATGTTTTCAGATGAACTGCTAGATGAGCTCCCTACCAGTACCTTCCTAGGTCCTCTGAAAGCTCTGCAGTGTCTTGTATTTATTGAAAGTTGAAGGTTTTAGCATCAAAAGGATTAGAGTCTGACTTTCTCTCTTTATTCTTTTTTCTTTTGAGGACAAATTTTAGAAATACCTTTAACAAGAAATCTTTAGAAATATGTCTGGCAGCTGGATGATCCTTGCAGATCCCTTCCGACTCAGGGTATTCTATGGGTCTGTGATTCTGTGATTCTATGAACTAGCCCTGGCTGATGTCTCATTGCAGCTACAAGTGAGTGTATCGTCAGGAAAGGTAAATTTCCATCTTCAGTATTTTTCCAGCAAATCCTGTCTGATAAGAACCTGGTATCTAATGCACGAAAGTACTGGAGATGCGTTAGTAAGAGGCAGAATTTCTGACTTCTGGAACTCCCAAGACCTGAAACTAACTTGGGATTTTCACAATCACTGGATTATCCAGTGAATTCTGTGAAATCAAATATTTTTCCTATAATTATGGGCCTCAGCATCACAAAAAACATTAGTGGTATATCAACATTGTGTAGTCCAGGCTGTGCTTTGGGACATTTATTTCTATTAGAGGTATTTATTCTCTAACAGCACTAAACACTCATGTGTTTAGCTTTAAGCATAATATTTTGTGATCTCTTATGTTTCTATTGATATTTAGCATGACATAGGCTAGAAGACTCCCTCAACTGTTACGTTTATCCTAGTGATAGGATGCAGATTTTCTGTTAGTTTCAACTTTTGAACAATAAATATATAGGATTTGCTTGAAGACCATACAGGGAACAACATTAAATGCCCTTACAGGTAATTTTGTGTGCTCATTAAGGAAGGCAACCAATGAACCACTGGAGAAATCATAGGCGGTTTGACTGTATTACAAGTAACCTCTTCTTTTTTCTCTTTCCAAGAAAAGACTATTTTTTAAAAAATTCCCTGAGAGAAGTCAGTGTGAGAGACAAGGAAGGTAGACTTCAGGCTATAAAGCATTCTTGGTTTCTGCGGGTACAGCCTTTTTTTACAGACTTTTTTGAGTCTGAAAAAGATCTTCAGAACTGGTCTTCTGAGTCATTTTCTGTGTGCTGCTTTTTCAGACAGGCTGTGGACTGTGACTTGTGTCACAATAATAAATTCCAGACATTTTTCATGCAGATAGCGTCTCATCAAAACTCTTTAACAGAAGAAATGAAAGTCTAACTGTATGGGCACTTTGATAGAGGTCAGCAGTGTTGTTCTTTAGCAGAATGCAAGGTGACCTGATTCATTTGATGGAAGTGGAGATTGAAGAAAGACAAAATGCTTTGTCTCTTTTATTTCTACCCCCCATCATTTTTTTCTTTTTCTTTTTTTTTTTTTTTTTTTTTTTGGTCTCTGTTTTCTGTTTTCAGGCTGCACTTCCAATGTAATATATGGCATCTGCATTTTCCAGATGATTATGTGCTTTAATACAGCCATACTCTCCATTAATGGCAGCCATATTATTCAAATTGCAACAATTTGGTAACCTCTTCTAAGATATTACTTGGCAGCAGTGAACTGGAGACGTTTGAGGTTTATTACGAAATGTGTTCCTAGAAGTTATTCAATGCTGAGAGTTTTGCTCCAGGCACATCTGAGTGTTGGGACTGTCATGACACATTCATGACCTTAGTAAAGAGAGAATCAACCACTGGAGAAAGAGACTAAGGGTACCATGACAAGATAGATAATGCAATAGGATACCAGCAGGACCTATGTTTTATAGTCACAGTCCATTTTTTTACATATATGGCATCATTTATTGTTGTGAAAGTAATTTTAGAATCAGTTTTTTATAGGAAGCTTTTTGATCAAGTTTTTAGAGATAATGTCCCAGCTCAGTGAAGCACTTACATGCCCAGTTATAGGTACTATAGCCAGTCTAGTGGGATTGTGGTTGTGTTTCCATTGGTGAAAATTATGTACATCACACCAGTCTTGAAAATAGGAACTATCAGAACTACTAAGAAATTTTTAAATAACATGAACAAATGTTTTAAAGTAGTAATTCATCAAAATGGAGAATATTCATGGAGACATATGAAAATTATCAGAAAAAAAAATACAAACAACCTCTGGTCCAGGACAGAACTGTCCAGTCTATACCATGAAAGAGAAAGACGTTCCAGAAAAAAGAAGAACAAAACTATAAAAACCAAAATCATCAAAACCAACCAAAAAAATCAACAAGAAAACCAAATCTACAAATCTTCTGAGAATGGAATATTTGGCTTTGGGTCCTAAGCAAACCCTTTTTTTTTTTTTTTAAGTATATAAACAAGAAAGTGTGAGGCAGGGAACAATTATTAAAAAAAAAAAAGAAATTCATAACATCATAGTTAGGCTGCTTTCCATCTCAAAGGCTAACCAAAGGAGGATTTAAAATCAAATCTCCTCAAGACTAGATTGTTTTGTAGCAAATCCTCTGGGGCAAGACAGTTGTGTTTGCTCACACATCATGTCCCAGATAGTAGATTATTGACTGGTATGGAGTAATTGAGATGCACCAAATCTCATCTTATTTTCCAGTCTAATTTTACTTTCTTTGATGTAATAAGATTTTTATTTATTTATGTCCCTCTGGAAAGTATGACTTCCCTGGCTCTGGATCTGGAATGGCACCTTCCAAAACAAAATAATCACTTGCTTCCTTACTTTACAAACTGTGCCCCAGTGTGAAACTCTTCTGTTATTTAAAAGATTTAAATACTGAAGCAGCACCTTTGTATGAGCCAGAGACACTGCTTTGGCGACTAACTGTCTGTGAAGCCCAAATGCTGATCTCCCTAACCAAGATAATGATAGCTTCCAGTCTAGGGAGAGTTGCTCTTTTTATTACTGCTATTACTGTTACTGTCATAATTATTCTGTTCATCTCATTGTCTCCAGAAAAATTTGGGATAGTTATTAATATCTCAAGACACTGCTAAAACTCTTTTAATCAGCTTCCTCTGAAAGGAAAAACAAGGTTTCTGTTTGCAACTGAGCCTGATATCCTTTTCCATTTGGGCTTTAATTTCACTAGAAAGTGTAAGGTTGCCATGGCAAAGCTCATATCTTCACTTTCCTGCCTCAGTAGGTGCTTTGAAGAGGGAAGGTGGTCAGAAGAAGAGGTAATTTGTGCTAACAAATGGCTATATTGCAATAATGTGCTCCTATTGGGCTCACTTTCAACTTTTTCCCAAAAAAACATATCGCCACAACCAATTCTGTATATTCTCAGCACATAAAGCCAAGGGGATGCAGAGAAATTTGTAGAAATTAAAAGGTATTGAAAGCCTTGGATTTGATATTCCATCTTCCAAGCTGATAATGGTAGAAGTAAACATCAAGCTCAGTGGGCTAAACCCTCAGATCTTCACTAGTCTCTCACTGAGGCTAGGGGAAGAGCTCCTGCAGGGCACTGAGCCATGCCAGTGCTCTGAGTTAATTGGTTAAGTGATGCAGCAGAGAAAATCCTTTGCAATACTGGATTCCCATAGAGTCTTTACTGACAGACGCTCTGCAGTGATTTAGACTATTTCGGGTGACTTCCAGGAAGCAGTTGAAAAGAGAAAAGCATCAAACAACCTATTTCATACTCAGGAGGAACATCTGGCTAATGATTTGACTTACCATGCAGTACTGTACTACTTGTAAGATTATAAGCCCTTGAAGGCATGGAATTGCTTTCAGATCACGCACTTTTGAAAATTGTGTGTATTTTTATTTCTTCCAATAAAAACCTCCACAGTCTTCATTATGACCTTCATTATGATCACAGAAAATGAGGAGGCTCCAATCGTACAAACCAATGCCTGTCCCTTAAATGATTTCAGGTAGCATTCAGAAGTGAAACTGGGAACTCCAGTAAAGCTTTTTACTTGGACATTTCTTGATCCACCTCTTGAGATGTGTTTTACTTACTGTTAAAAGTCATAGGATTCCCAGCACAAAAATATGTTGTAGGAGCTTTCCAACAACTGGTGTTACTGTTATGAAGGAAGAGCCAAATTTTTAGCAATGCTTATTTACTGAGTTAGTCTAGAGGCAAGTGGGGAATCAGTAAACTTAAATTAGAAATTATGTCTGGATGTCTCTTGTTGAGCCTTCTGCTGAAAACAGGGTTGATTTCCAAGTTTAATGTCCTTCCTCAGAGTCTGGTGCAGTGAATTTTGAAAATATTTGAGGTGTCACAGCCTCTCCAGCCACTATATCTGTGCTTAACCACTCTTGTGAATAATATATTATTTTTTCTTTTATCAAGAATTCTCTAATTTCCAAACAATGCTGATATTTGTGCAACTGCCTTGTCATTGAGAACCTCTGAAATGAGCCTGCCTCTGTCTTTACTCCAACCCTTCTGTACTTTTTGGGAGAACACAGCTTTCTCTTTCCTTCTGTTCCTTTCTCATACTGTGTATATTCAGATACAGGTACTTGTCTGCTTCCTCCCATCCATGCACTTCCACTTACCCCAGGGTATTGTTCTCCATCCCCCAGCAAACCTAATTTGAAGATCTCTTTACCAGGTTAGCAAGTCCACTTGAAGTGGATCCAGTTCTCACATGCTCCTAAGCTCCCTACAGACTCCAGACACACAACTGTGTATTGATCTTCAGGAGGCATCCACTCCTTTCTGGAAATTTCCACCTGAATGGTGGTATCAAGGAGAAAACACCTTTGTCCAATAGTCCAACACTTTTTGGACACAACTAGACTTTTTGATAAATAAAATCTGGTCTCAATCACTTACTGATTCCATCTCAGAAATAATAGTTTAATAGATTCTTTTTTTTTTTTATCTTTTTTTTTCCTCCTAAAGATCTTGCGCATTGCATAAGACGGCAATAGCATTATAACCAATCCCAAGAATGTTGGGTCTGAGAGCATTCAAGACTAATAAACATCCATGCTGTCTGTTTAGGAAAAGCCGGTAAGTGCATTCACTTGTTTATTGCAGAGAGGGAAACTGAGGCTGTTGCACTCAGGTTCTTTTGAAACCCAGCCACTGAAAAGCAAAAACTTCAGTGAGACGAGCTCCACAGCAAGGGAGGTTCATCCACAGGGACTTCCAGTCTAGGACATCTGAACAATGTAATCTGCTCTCCTCCAAAAGAATGAAGCAAAAGAGATAAAGCAATTGACAAAAAGTCAATATAACTCACCATGAAAGAGCACTATTCGTGCAGTTACTACTGCATTAAAAATATATTTATCAATCCTGTTGATGAAGCTGAAATGCCGGTCAGAGTCACTTCACCAGAGTCCTCCTTCTTTTTTCCTCTTCCCCTCTCTTCCCCTCTCTTCCCCTCTTCCTTCCTTCCTTCCTCCCTTCAAATCTCTGTGAAACTTTTGTGTAGTTTCAGACTGTGGGGCTAAAGCACAGTCATTAATGACTAATGAGGAACTGAGGACTGACCTGCAGGAGACCTCCAAATTGAATATTTTCTCTTCAGATTTAGCATGATTAAACAAATTGCCTTTGTGTCCAACCACTAGCTTTACTAGAGAATTATTTTCCTGCTGCTCTGCCCAATTCCACAGAGACTAATTTAGATAGCATTAATTGGTAATTTACTAGATTAAAGCCTTTTGTCAAATCAATAAGGATAGCTGCTGTGCAGTGTTCTGAATATCATTCATAGACATAAAATATTATTTGTCATGTCTACCTTGATAATGACATTAGAGAAATACCAAGACCAACAAGAATAGATGACCTAATAATTTAATATGCTGATAATGCAAACAGTGTGCCTAGACAATTTACTCGCTGGGGAATGGAGATTCTCCTTGCTGTAGGCTTCCTTTAACTCCAAGATTTATTGGAAGCCCAAACATACATAAATTATTGTCAACAATCTTGTTGATCATTTTGAAAAAGTTGTGATTCCTGCGGAGATATTTCAGGGAGGACTTTATTATTTGGTTGTGGAGAAAGAGGAAGGATTGGAAAGGTTCAGCAAGAAGTGGTCATTTCTTTAAAGAGTGAATGGTATGAAAAGTGGCCTAACTGCTGTTTCAGGAGCAGCTGTATAGCTACATGGTTTTCCTATATCTTGTTTTTTTTTCTCTTTGAAGGTAAAGCTTTTAAGCATAGGTGAACAGAGAGAATTCAGTGAGGATGACATATCCCAGCTCACAATCAGGAAAGAATGATGGTTCACCAGTGATAACTGCTTCTCAATACAAATGCATAACAATTAATACGATTAATCCAACTCTAGGCCTTTTAGAGGGAAATTAGATGATTCATAAAGGAAGTAAAAACAATTTTTACAGAAAACAGGTAAAAGCCACTGCTTCCAGGGAGCATTTTGAACTCTGGTTTGCTATACTTAGGTTGCTCCAAAAGCAATGCCTCCTATTTATTTCCATGGAAACTACAACAGATGCAAAGAGAACAATGACACTACTTGACAGAGCAAATTCTCAGGTACAAAACACTATTTTTCACCATAGTCATCAATATTATCTATGCATTTTTCACTAGTGATGAACAAGAGCCCACATGCCATGCTCATAAATATCTGCATGGCCATCTGGAAAGTGACTTGTCTTTCATGTTGTTGTTGTCACTGCTGAAGCGCACCACCCATCCCTCACTCTGCTGACATCCACTCTTTGATCTCCAGAAACGTTCAACAAGCAGTGGCGAATGTCAATGGGAGCAATTTTTTCTGCATTGAGGGATTCAGTTGCACACATTTACTTCATCTGCACTTCCACATCAGATGCCATTTGGTCAGACTGTACCTCTGCTACCATCTGTCGCATGGCAACAACATGTAATGGAATATCGGCAGGAAGGTTCAACCTCTACTGCCATCCCACCAACATTCACCTCTGATGTCACGGGCCAACATAATAAAACAGGAGGCATTAGTTTCAGAGCAGCCCTAGTACATGACATTTTGGTTGAAGGTCCATGGTCATTGGGCCATGCGTTCCGTTTCTTAATTAACTTACCTTCAAATCACAGAGGACACAAGGTAGGGACAATATGGCCGATGTAATTGTGGAACCTCTGACGGAAGCTACTGGGAAAGATGTGAGTAAGAAGCACATAGGTGAATTGTCTTGTTCCCCTCTGGCTTATGAGGATGAAAGCCTGCTAGTAGAATACGTACATACGTATATACAGCATGAGTCCCTCTCACAGCTAGGCTCAGAAACCTTTTCTACCCAGTAGATGTCCACACATGCTGGTCTCTGGAGTTGTAGCCCTCGCAGGCACACACACACACACATACAAGCTGGTGTCCCAGACATTTCCAAGCCCTCACAGCCTGTGCTAGTGCTCTCCTGCTCCTCTGCATATTTATCCCAGTGGCTGACATGGGAGACACAGGGGCCTCTGAACTTAAGCTTCTCTCCAGTTCTGCAGTCGGAGCCCTGCACACACACACACACACAGAACAGTCCCTCACTCAGGAAAGTGGTTGGAAATTAATGAGAGAACAAGTCAGACTGCTCTGATCAGACGCAGAACTGGTCCTGACAAACATAAGACCAGCCCTTTCTATCCTCTCAGACCTCTTGTTTCCTACTCTTGTTCCCTTGCAAACTACCATGATCCTGCCCTTTCCCTGCCTTAGGAGATTCCTCCCTAAACACCCTTATGGAGTTTTTCCCCTAAGCATCTACAATAATCCCTGTGCAATCCAAAAATTATCTTCAGCCTGGGGAAGAGAAGGCTCCAGGGAGAACCCATTGTGCCTTCCAATACTTAAAAGAAGTTTATAATCAGGAGACAGACTATTTACACAGTCTGATAGTGATAAGACAAGGGGGAATAGTTTTAAACTAAAAGAGGGGAGATTTAGTTTAGATAGGGGGAAATTTTTCACTCAGTGTGGTGGGGCACTGGAATAGGTTGCCCAGGGAAGTTGTGGGTGCCCCATCCCTGGAGGTGCTTAAGGCCAGGTTGGATGGGGCTCTAGCAGCCTGATCTGGTGGGTGGCAACCCTGCCCGTGTCAGGGGGTTGGAAGTGGATGATCTTTGATGTCCCCTCCAATCCAAGCCATTCTATGATTCCTCTGCATTCCATAATGTATCCCATACCCCTAGGCAATGTCCTGGAGTATCTTTCCTACTCAGTGAAATTCTGTTTCTTTGGTAAACACGAACAGAAAGAACACCTTTTTTCTTTGTTTTGCTTTGTTTGTGGGTTCTTTATTTTAGCGAGGGAAAAAAATCAACAGGCCTGTAAAGACAGCTCCTTGCAACATGCCTTTCTTGCAGCTTTTCATCAGAAATCTGACAGCTTTAGTTATTGTGATGGAGAAATAATGAGGTGAGAAAAGTGTTGTCAAAAAAAGATCTGTACTCTTCTTCCAAGGAAGCAATTTACTCTTTGTGTGATCTGTGGCTCTTTGAGCCCAGGAGATATATGTGAGGATCCCAGTTGTAGACAGAAATCTGTATTTACTTAAATCAATACAGTTACAAAACAAAACAGAAAAAAAGGTAATTGGTCCATTAAAAGGTCCAGTACTTATGGTATGATCCATCCAATTAAATGTGGATTTTGAAAGCAAGTTGGCTACATGTGCACCATGGGCTGCCTTTGTAGATAAAGGGGAAACAGTTTACAATGCTGGTGAATTTTAAGATTAATTCACCTCAATCTAAAATAAACTTCTTTGTTTTCCCAGGTCAATTTTCCTCTGAATGCATTGACTATATTAATTACAGATGAGATTGAACTGCTTCAGCATATATACATGGGGCCACCTGAGATACCCCAAAGCCGTCCACAGACAGCTGACAGCTACAACACAGAATATGGAGGAAGCCTTACTCTGCTGCACAAATAGCTGGATCCAGCAGAAATACCCTAATGCATCAAAAATGGCACTAAAATCTGTGTTCATGCAATTTAAAATTAAACATGCACAAGATTACTACTACTACAGGAATTTGGGATGTAGATATTTCTTTAGCTGTTTATTCTGTCCCCATGAGAATTGAAGTTCTGGGACCAGGGGTGTTCCCTGTGGAGGTTTCTCATAATGCAGACACTCACAAGGCAAACCTTGGGTGCTTCACATATCAACAGGTATCATCCTGTGCTGAGACAACTGGATCTCCCATAGCAAATACAGTGGTGGGATTTGGAAACACTTAGATCATCCAAAGCAGACAACAAGAGCTGGGTTCAGTTGCCTAAAACAAATGATCTAGGGCCAATTCAGAGACTTTAGGTACTGAGTATTCCCCCACACCTGATAAATATGTCCAAAGGCTTTTTGAAGACCCATGCCAGTCTGGAATATCAACAGAATGATGGGCAGTATAACCTGAGGCATCTCAAGTCACACTAAAAAACATATGTTTAGAGCATTAATTATGTCCCTATTGATTTGTTAGAGTACTAGATGTCCAGGCTCAGTGAACTGTACTGATTAATTCTCCACCAACTCCAGTGTGAGTTTATGCTCCTACACATTTATGCATAGCCACATGTGCACACCTAAGTTTTGGTTAAGTGATACAGACCTGGATCTAATCCATAAAAATTTGTTGACATGAACCACAACGTAGATGACTGGATGAGCACAATTGCCTGTAGTTTATATAGATAAAGAACAGTGAGATACTCTAAAGTTTCAGTACTAGGATTTTAGACTCATTCTACTTAGTAGCACTGTCCTTTACTTCATCTGTTTATTTACATGTCTCCATCCAAGATTCCCCCTTGAGCAGATGGAAATGTAATTTTAAAGCAGTAAGATGACATCTTAAATGGTGCTTGTATCCTGAGTCACCCTCCATTGGATCGTTACTGCTCCATGAAATGATGTTCCTGAGGGTAGTTAGGCCCCAATTTTGAAAGAAAGTCCAAAACTTTTTTTAGCATTTACATCACTGGAAGTGCAAGACAGACACAGTTTTTGGATCCTCTCTGTTTGTCAAGCCACATATGGAATGAATATACATTTTCCATTTGCAAATCAAGCACAGGCAGCTTTGCACATGGATGCTTTCCTACATATATACCTGGCTTGCATAGAAAGCATGAGTAAGCAGAAGCAATCCATCTTCCTTAAGCTATGCGCTCCCTGATGCAGAAATTCCACTTGCAAGACAAGCCACTATCCTACAAGCCTTATCTACAGTCAAGTGCTCATGACAAAAGAAATGAGTGCATAGTTTCCTATGCTCTACCAGAGGATGAGTTCTAACAGGTATCTTTGAATTGATTTATCTAGTACCGAACTCCTTCACTTTCTCCATCCTTCCTTCAAAGAAAACATTTCAAAACCTAGGACACAAAGTCAGTAGGTCACTCAGAATTCCCATACACAGAATTATCATTACCACTTCAGTCTCTTAGATTTTGCAATAATAAAGTTTTGATGGCCTTGAGTGGGTGATACAGAACACATGATAACCGGAGCTCATATATCGTTGTGCCATAAATAAGCTTTTCTTCTTTCTTGTCTTAGTTCTTGTCCCCTATAAGTGTTACGTACTTGACACAAATTACAAATCAGAGCAACTGCTTTGAAGCTATTGAGTGTTCACACAGAAAACAAACTCCCCTAAGGCCAGACTGGATCATGTCAACACCTGATTCTCTTCGACTTTCTGTGGCATGTAGCTGTCACTAATTATAGTTGGATTCAGACCCACATACATTTGAAGAAATTAGTGTTAATGCTCTGGCCCATGCTGACACATAAATCTGTCTGGTGTCACACAACATGTGGTCTTGGCTGTATAAGGAACAGTGCTGATCAACAGCATATAATCGTCACACAGATTTCATCAGACTGTCCCTGTCTCATTCTTCTGAGCTTGGGCTGTGTCTTACTGCCTATCTCTTGGAAAGTCAGTTTGTAGGAAATTGCTAGGATTGTTAACAACATTAATTTTCCCAATTTTCTCTCTTATTTTTTTTCTCCCCAGGTTTAGCTAGCTGCAGTTTTGGAAAATGTTGAATGAGCACTGGAACTTTAGATACCTTTATATTCCAGCACCCGGGCTAATCACCCAGTAGCATAGCTTTAAACGACAGTACACCGTAATTACATTAGTTGCAGTATTGAATGCTCATTATCATGCCTTAATTGTGCAATAATTTTGATCAGTGTTTAATTTCCATGGTGATGACTACTGTGGTTTTAAAATAAAAACACAGTTTAGGAGCTGTAGCACAGGAACATAGAATCATTTGAGTTGGAAGGAATCTTTAAAGGCCATCTAGTGCAACTCCCCTGCAACGAACAGGGACACCTACAGCTAGATGAGGTTGCTCAGAGCCTGGTCCAGCTTGACCTTGTATGTCTCTAGGGATGGAGCATCCACCACCTCTCTGGGCAACCTGTTCCAGTGCTTCACCACCCTTACCTTAAGAAACTTTTTCCTTGTATTCAATCTAAATCTCCCCTCTTTCAGTTTGAAACAATTTCCCCTTGTCCTATTCCCACAAACCCTGCTAAAGAGTCTGTCCTCTTCTTTCCTGTAGCTCCCCTTTAGATATTGATAGGCAGCTATCAGGTCACCTCGGAGCCTTCCCCAGGCTGAACAGCCCCAGCTCTCTCAGTCTGTCCTTGTAGGGGAGGTGCTGCATCCCCTGGATCATTTTTGTGGCCTCCTCTGGGCACACTCCAACAGGTCCATGTCCTGTGCTGAGGACTCCACATCTGGACGCAGTGCTCCAGGTGAGGTCTCACCAGCACAGACCGAAGGGGCAGAATCACCTCCCTCAACCTGCTGGCCATGTTGCTGTTGATGCAGCCCAGGGCATGTTTGGCTTGTGGGCTGCGAGGAGGGTTCATGTCCATCCACCAGCATCCCCAAGTCCTTTTCAGCAGGGCTGTGCTCTATCCTTTCGTCTCCCAACTTGTATTGATAGTGGGGGTTGCTTTCACTCAGGTGCAAGACCTTGCATTTGAATTTGTTGAAAAACCCAACCATGCAAGTGATTACTTTTGTATTTGGTCATGCACATGCACATGTGCTCGTGTGTATGAAAGAAAGTGAGCATGAGCAGTCAGGGCAGCTGTCAGCCAAAATGTTCCATGATTGCAGCTGGAGGGAACTGACAAAAGAGCTCTGGCTAATCTTGCTGCAGCAGTTTAAGTCACCTCTGTCAATCATCTGCCTGTGATCAAATCTATCACCTCGATGGCAGTCGGTGGGATGGATGCCTGCACCCACATCTCAGCTACTTCAGTGTAAAATCTGTCATGTTTCTTCATTCTCAGCTCTTCAGTGGTTGCAGCTATGAGGATAGACCTCGGATAGAAGGGCTGCGCTGTGAACCTGTTCCAGGGGCAGAACGGCAGAGCAATTCAGTTGCAGAAATAACTGGTAAGAGTCTATGCTTGTGGTGTCACCAAGGAAAACGCTCTGTCTGCTCACTGTGTTTACGTCCAGGAAAAAAGGCAGAACAGCAAAGAGGGGGAAAAGAAGTAATGAAGAATAAATGATGGTAGACAATACAAAAGTACAGACACAGGACTAGGAGCTGCCCTTGGAGGGAAAGGAGGAGAAAGCCAAGCATGAGGATTGGTTTACACTCTTTCAAAGGTGAAACACCAGGTGGGTGCACTAATTCTCACCTTGTGCAGCAGGTCAGTGGTATCTGCTCAATAACAGGATCTTCAGTGGCAACTGAATCCAATGTAACTTAAAAAATGTCGTCTCTCTTGGTACAGTACCTTGCTACAGCTCATGGTGGTGTCTGGAAAAGGAGTACCACCCCTTGATTAAAACATCCTGCTTCCCCTTAAATTAAAGAGCCATGCTGATTTCTTAATCTACTGAGAGAGAAATTCAGAATATCCTTTGTAGGATAAATTCTGACCTGTTTTGAAGGAAATAATTAGTACAGACTGGTGTGAGCGTTCACAATGAAAGCATAACAACCCAAAAGGGAAAAAGAAAGTTTTGAAAATGTATGACTTTTTTTTCAATTTCAACTTTGTAACATGAAAAATTATATCCCTATGTGTCATGTATTACAATGTGCAGCACACATTTCAAAATGAGAAGTAATTACAAAACAAAAACAAACAAACCCTGCAACAAACTGTTAAAGCTGAAAATCTCCCAGCACAGCGTTTTCAAGCAGCTGTACTGCTAAATTGCTCGCTCCCTTGGCATCACAGAACAGACAGAAAACTCCTGCCTGAAAGTTCAAGCAACACAGCTTCAAGCAACGTGCAACCACCAGAGAGAAATTAGGAGAGACATAGCTATAGAAAACAGGGCAGTCCATTCAAACACACAGACCTGGGACTAGGTTTATAGGGATTTCTGTAGGAGTGGCATCCAGCAGAACAAACAGATCCACAAAGGAAACTCTTATGTTTATGCATTAAAATAGAAAAGTAACGACTGATATTATATCCTTAACCCAGGAAATGTGTCTTCATTATGTTTTTATTAACAATGATTGGTTCTTTGTTGGAGGGATATGATCTTTAGATACCATAGAATCATAGAAACACTAGGTTGGAGAGGACCTACAAGATCATCTAGTCCAACTGTCTTCCTACCAGCAATATTTTCCACTAAATCAATAAATCCCACTACATAAACTTAAAAATACAAGTTTTTCTACATTGGGTAAAAAATTGTGCATCTTTGTCCCCAAGATTTTTAGCAAAAAAGATTCCTCATTGCACAGGTCTCTAGAATAAGAAAGAAGGGCTCTCATGTGTGCCATGGTAAGTTAGGATAAGTCTCTTGTCATATTTCCTGCTGTGGTGATCCCAGTTATTATAGGACAAGAATATCTTCCCTCACTCCACAGAAGCTAATGGGTGCTGCTTATGCATCACTACTTTGCTCATGCCATGGCAGTTTGTTCCTGTGCCTATGCCATAGAAAATACCAACTGTGCGAACAAGCTCCATGGAGAGCACTGAATCAGATAAATGAGGATGGAAGAATTAACAGCAGTAGCATCTAGAGCAAAATTCCATTGTTTGTAAAGACACCATAGCTGGAGTTGCTTACATCAAACAAAGAAAGAGAAGAAAATCAAATCTTTCATTTCTATTGTTCCACTTGGCAGGACCTTAGTTTTCAGCATGGGTAATGCGACAGGGAATCAATGCAATGACTTCCTGGACGATAATATTCTTTACAACCATAACAAAAACTAAGATGAATGTGCAAAGAATGAAAGTTAAATTTTGTGCAATGACTGATTCATGTGCTGTACAGGTTACGTTCTTTCATTTCTTTCTTGAAATTTTCACCCCTTTCAGCTCTTGCAATTCTGTCTTCCTATGGATATGAACAATTTTCTAGTTCACCTTTGAAGGGATCTTCATCTATCCAGCAGGAATTCTCCCACGTCTCCAAGAGTGTTCACAGGAATCACCTTTGTGCTCCTCCTTCTCCTAGGCATCCCCATGCACAGCCACCAGGTTTACTTTTTTTTTTTTTTTAAGTATTTTGACACTGGTGACCCCACTGTTCTGGGCCTATCTTGCACCTCAGTGTCCCATAGCTCAGCCCATCCTTAACATTTCCCTTCCAGTTTCCAGCAAGGAAATTAATATCACCAGTCTGAATTCACAATCCTTTTTTCTTTTCCACTGAGGCATTAAGAATACCTTCTGCTGATGGCACAAACAACGTTGCAATTACCAAAGTCAAAAAATCCCTTAACTGAGCTAAGATTTTTTTTTAGGAACACAAACAATAGAAAAACTGAATATTCCTTTTCTTCATTATATTTTTATGATCAATCTTTCTTATGGTTTTATATCACTTTTTCTTCCCACCTACCATCACCTTGTCCACCAAAATCAAAACTCATTAAACTAGTGAAAGAAATTTGGTTGTTTAGAAGGTGTGCATTTTCTAATCCTTCAGAGGAAATTAAAATTTCCATATGAAAGCGACAAACAGATAGGTTCAGTGATTCTTTTCTTTTTATGATGTTGAAGGAATTAATGTGAGCTATCACTTACTTATGATTTATGGAGTATGTTTGATATAATATTAATGATATATTGATATATTTTAATAAGAGTAATATACATCAATTTATTATGACATTACCAAAAGGGGTTATTTCTAGCCCAAATTAAAGGAAAATTATCCGCTATTATTACCTGATTTATATGTTTTTATATGTCTAATTCACTCACCAGCCTCCCAACCCCAATTATGATTTTGTGCATATTTTCAATACATTGTCTGCATGTTCTGATGCCCAGACAGATGGCAAGGTCACAACATTCCTTATGGTATGGAAATTTGGTTTTATGACCACATTAAATTTCAGTCTTCTCTTTGACCTAACTTTCTGATACTTTGTCCTCTCAGCTTTTCTTAGACTCTTTACCTACAATATCTTTATGGCTCATTGCTCTGATTTCCTAACCCTGCTAATGGGGGTTATAAATGAGCCCTATGCTGACTCCTTCTGCAGCCCATCAGAGATACAGTTTTCCTCATTATCTCTAAGGCTTTTTAGAGCTTAAGTCTTTTTTTTTTTAACTTAACTGTTTTATTCATACATCATGGAAGGAGCTGCAACATATCTTCTAATGGTCTTCCAATCACCTCTGCTTCTCTTTTGGCATCAATGTTTCTTTTTCTCTAGTCATTGCGTGTAAGATCCTCTTCACAGTGCTTTCTAAAGAATGCCAGGCTACTTTTGAGGTCTCTTCAGTCTCAGAGTTTTGCCTTTGGACATTTGCAAGGGCACAGATAAGTATTAATCACATACACGCTAATCAAACAAAAGAACATGTCTGGGATCACATTTCAAGGTAGTCTTTGATTATATGATGACATTAACTCCTAGATTCATACTTTATTTGGTGCATGGAACTTAGTGATAGCTTAGAAAGAAGACTACCAATATGTTGTTTTTGTTTTCCTGTTCAGGGACTGGCAGCAAATTTATCCTTGAACTCTACTGAACTCTGTTCTAAAGATAAAACTAAAAGTATCAACTGGGGCTCTTCTATGTTCAATACTGTGGCTTCTGGGAGCCTGGAAAACACACAGGAGATAATTTTCAAAATGTTACTATTTTTGGGATCATGTTCATTTGAGAGAAAGATATTTGATGAAGAAAATTAGAGCCAAATATTTTCTCTAATTATTGGGTGCTGAATTCAAGTTGCCTAGTTGTGACAGTAGCTACAGCTGGGAACCCAAACTAATCAGGTTCCCAGCAACAATCTTACTGTGGCCCACTGATAAAAGGAATGGTTTTTCTCTCATTTGTAGGAGCCAGGTAAGAGTTCTGGCACCAGAACCATGGGTCAAGGGCAAGGATGCATCTGTTCCAAGAAAGCTGTTGTCCATATACAGGAAGCTCTGATATGCAGAACCCATGAGGTTGCATCCATGAATATTGCATGAAATGGGAGCTATTTACTGTACTGTACTTTACATTTTCGTACTCCTACCCAATGTAGTTGAAGTTTAAGATTAGATTTTTTCTCTTCAGTCAATATTTTAGTGCTGGTCTTCAGAAAATGCTCTAGAAGTCCTGTAGCCAAGTTTCCCAAATGAGCAATGATCAGCAGCCCACAAGGTTCAAAAAAAATAAAGGAATCACACCCAGACTGGACTCCTAGACTGGGCATTAGGGTGTTGAATCCATTCACACACATCTGACTCAAACTGTAGGAAAGGGATCATGGAGTTATGCTAAGGCACTGGCTTAACAGGAGACAGGCTGAGGTTTTATGGCCTGGTGAATGGGTGAAACAAATCATCAATAAATATGTTTGTAGAGGTACAGTGAACACAGGAAAAGCAAAGCCTCTGGCATCACCCTGATCCTTTTCTGGCCAATCTAGGGATTACACACTCCATCACAGCCTCTTTCACAATTTAGCAACAAAGCAACTCCTTTGAGTACGGATACGGTTGCCAGCCAAGACTGCTTCAGTGAGAATGTCCCTTTCCAACTTATTGTCTTATCTATCCATAAGCACTTCCATATTGCAATCTGTGTTTTAGATTACAACTAAATCAGGAAGGCATGCACCATTGTGTTAACTTGGAGGGATTGGATCATCTTCTGGACCAAAGAGATATAGGGATATAGAAACACAAGGTCCTCTCTGGAATGGCTTATCGCAGATGGAATTTGCTCTCTCTTTTAAATCTTTTTTAAAGCTGAATTAAAACTCATCATGGTCAAAAAGCAAGGAAATAAACAAAACCCTCTGTGCTTGGTATTGTTCTGTGTTCTCTTTTGGCTGGCAGGTGGTTTTGAAGTCATAATAACATGAATTAAGAGTTCAAAGTGGCAAACATTCAAAAGCATGCTTTCCATCTCTGCACGCCTTTCATTTGTTCTCTAGCCCTGGGATATAAAGGAGTATTATCTGCAAGAAGATACTATGCCAGCTTACTGCATGTGGCTTTGGAGCTTGGGTTATACACACCGATCTTGTCTTCTGATATTCTCCACAGGATATTGCAAATATTTCCTTCTAGGTTTTTAATATACTAGGATATGTTGTGTGTGCTTTTTCTCTCTTTCTTTCTTTCTTTCTAGGCCTTAGGTATACGTTCTCTCATCTCATCTTGGATTGACATTTCAGCCAGAGGTGAAAGTTGTAGGAAGTCATTCATTCTACAAGAGAGAAAACTAATTTCCTACTATTTTAAATTTGGAGATTGTTTTCAAGAAATTTTTCAAGCAAAGACAAATGCTTTAAAGCATGTCTGATCTCAGATTTGCCTCTTCATCAGGATTTGAACCTGGATGCTTCTCTTTTGAATCACTGCCAAACAATTGAGAACTACTTTGCTCATGGAACTAATAGGCTGTCATTCTACAGCAGATTGATCATTAGAATTAAACACGCTATTCAGTCTGATCAACTGCACTGTAAATACATCCATCCTGTCAAATCTCTGAGTGCTTACCTTTGAATTTAGAAACATTAAGATCCCAGTTAACAGCCTCCACACAAGCACAGTGAGATTTCAAGCTTTAATTCACCAACCAAACGAAAATGAGACAAGATGGACTGATTTTTATTGCGAAAATAAACCTCTCACACTCCTCCCCTTCCAAAGTCCCTGTAGGCTTAATACGTTCTTGCATTTGGAAAAAATTGCTGAGAATCAGGAATATCATAATATACAGACATAGGAATTTAACAGTATCATTTTTTGGTTTTGCCTGGTGGCTCCTAGTAATGGTAGGAACACCATAAGCACACAGACTTTTGATGCAGTAACATGTAATTTGAAGTGTTTTACTCTAGTAGTATTAGTAGCACAAAAAATGCATTCAAATTTATCACTTTGTGAGACTTGATGAATCTGGTCATCTCTTATCACTTCTTCATCATGTGGCTGATGAGGACTTAAGAAGAGGCTTAACAGAGTGATGGGATGAATTCCAGCCCAGGAAGGCTGCATACCCCATCACAGAATCACAGAATGTCTTGGGTTGGAAGGGACCTCAAAGATCCTCCAGTTCCAACCCCCTGCTGTAGGCAGGGTTGCCCCTCACCAGATAAGGCTGCCCAGGGCCCCATCCAACCTGGACTTGAACACCTCCAGGGATGGGGCATCCATGACTTAATAACTCATAATATCAGGACATGCTTTTTTCCCAGAAAATCTGTCCAAAAGTTCCTCAGCTTATATTTATTTATTTTTATTTTAACGGAAAATTCTGAATGAGTTTAGACTTTGTTTTTTTCTGCTTGAAAAGAGATGTCAGGAACATGTATGATTAATGGAGGTTGTGATAGAGGTTTATAAACTTATGAGTGGTGGAAAGAATTTGGTCATGTAATAATTATTCACTGTCTTGCTCATTGCAAGAATTAGGGGTTGAGCACTGAACAATCAGACCAAGCAAGAAGAAATAACTTCTCAGGCAGCACACAAGTGATTTATGGATCTCTTTCTCACAGAATATTGTAAAGTATTAAAAAGCTTTGTAAGGAAATGCACAAATGCAGAATGGGTAAATATGTGACTGACTGCTAAACATTAAAATCCCCATGCAAGTTGTGCATGAAGGAATAACCTGACAGTAGGTGGAAGGAAGAATTATTTACTTGTTTACTATATGTTTTATCAAAACAGCCATTCCTGTCATCTGTTGGGCAAGCATGCTGCCTACTGATCCATGACCACAGCTGTGTTTTCTAAAGTAGTTCACCCCAAGTGAGGTCATCATCCTCTTAGGACTGAATCCCTCCTAGTTTCTGACAGAGGTCTTCAGCAGCCCCTGTTGGGAATAGAAGGGCATCTAAACTACGGAATCAATAGATTGTTACGCAGCTATGAGGGATTAGGGAGAGGTGGCCAAACTTTTATCTCCATGCCTGCAAAACAGCATAAAAGAGTGGGAAAGAAATGAGGCTGAGGAAACTAAAGCCCTAGTTCATCAGTCATTGGAAGTTAAACCATAATAATTACCATAAGCATCAACGACTGCCCAGAGAAGTCATTGATGCTTCCTCCCTGGAAGTATTCAAAGCCAGGCTGGATGGGGCTTTGGGCAACCTGGTCTAGTGGGAGGTGTCCTTGCCCATGGCAGGGGGGTTGGAACAAGATGATCTCTAAGGTCCCTTCCAACCTGAACCATTCTATGATTCTATGATTAATTAGCAACACTTACGAGTCTTAGTAATGAATCTTCTTGTTGGTAGCTTTAGTGGGCTGAATGGCTGGCACTGAAAGATCTTAAATGCAAGCATCTCCACCTGTTTTGCAATTACACCTTCCAGGTTAGATCAGGCTGCAGCTTCTGGCAGCGTAACTTCGCTGGGAATAAACAGCAGCATTCTCCCTTCAGGGCCATCAATCCCATGGCTTTTAAACAACATTATATTAATTTTAGATTAAAAAAATTTTACAGACTAAATCATAAAAGACAGCACAGAGGAAATCAATGTTTGGGGGTGAGCTGATTAAGTCAAGGAAGAAGAGTCTTTGTGTATGTGCACCTAGAACTAGAAAAATGCACGCACACACATGCACATACACAAATAAATTTGAAGTGTTTAAGGAATTAGAGTGTAAAGAAATGATATTTTATAGTACACCAAACTGCCAAACATACCATAACCCTGTGAAAACCACTTACACTTTAATGACTGAAAGGAATAAAACTGACAAAAGAATAAATTCCCAGTGCACACTCTGACATCAGAATAAATTTCCAATGGAAATAGTGCTGTTTTCTTCACTGACTTCAAAAGGGCCACTGAACAGGATGACCTTGAATACGTTTGTCTCTTGATTTGGTAGGGCAGTGCTCTTTGGCATTAAGAAGGCTGGAGGGATGTTTTCAGGCAAGATCTGAGTAGCTGAAGGTAGTAAGTGAGCAAGAAAATCCTTTCAACATTTGTAGAACAAGTGAGATAGCTGGCATGGATAATCCTGTCTAGCAGGTGCCTGGGATTAGGAGCTGGAATGTTTTTTGTAGTATATTCACACCTTACTAGTGGAAGAGACCATACTGATTATCAAGCTCAACCTCTTTCACTCAAAGGCAAACATGCCATGGATGTTGGAACCCAGAAAATTCTTTGTCGACATCCCCAAATGCCACAAGCTGCAAAGAAAAAAGCGGCCTGGCCTGGCCTGGCCTGGCCTGGACTGGACTAGAATAGAATAGAATAGAATAGAATAGAATAGAATAGAATAGAATAGAATAGAATAGAATAGAATGCACTGCAACAAGATAAACTTGATATGTTTAAACACATACCTACAAATGAACTGCAAGGTGGCTCAGGAAGTTTCCAGGAGAGACTGAGGACATTGCTTTTGGCTTTTCACTTTCAATAACAGAAGATTTGTAAGGTAAAAATTTCCCAGATAATCCTAGGAAGGAGCTCTTGCCCCATAGAAGAAGGTGACCCCTCCTTTCCATATGTTTCTTAAAATTCAATGATATCTGGTGTCTGAAATGGATTTGGGGTCATAATAAGATGATGAGAGGAATAAAGGACATCTTTAGTCATGAAACATTATTTTTCAAAATTATTTAACGTTGACATCCCCATTAACCTAAGATCCTCTGACAGTCAGTGGAAGGATAAATGATATAATCCCTGGAGTTGAGGATGAGATTCATGTCTTCCTAAGGTCTAACGCTGGTCAAAGGCTAGATGAATGAAGCCCTAAAAGCAACTATTTCTGTCCATTTACTATAGAAGAAATCAAAGGTGACAAGATCAACAGTAGATTTTGTACTACAGGCATATAAACTTAGGTAAGATGAATCATACAGAAAATGCTATAACAGTGAGAACACTCATTATTCTCACATTAAATAATTGGCCACGGACAGGGGCAGAAACCTGCCCATTGCTTAATAAATTCAAGCAAGAATGGATACAATATCCTACAGGCATTAAAGCTACAGACATCTACAGTACAACCTATTAATTTTCCTTGATATCTGAGTTTTATTACATTATCAAAGCAGGTAAGATAGTATGCTGCCATTGTAAGCCTTATGCACATTGCTCATATTTCCATCATTCTTGTGTTAGCTCTCTCAGCTGACCCAACGTTGACAAGACCTGAAGAAATAGAATAATTACAGTGTCACTGCATGTGTAGGTGAGGCAGCAATAAAAATGCTTATATATGCATTGCTTCCTTCATGACTGTGATGAGTCCTTGAACCTCTCTAGCACTCTGAAGATCTGAGTGGGGCTTGGTGTGACATCTTGCTGTATGCAAGTGCAACCTTCCTAAGCAATCTTGCATGAATTATCAGGCTTTAAATTCTTGTCGTCCTTTGCTTCACACATTCCCTGACATGGGTAGCAGAGCTGCAAGCAGAAGGCAGGAGCCAAGAAAGAGGATGAAGTGATGTCTTCAGCAGAAATGTGCATCTTAGTCCCTTTTCCAGACAAAAGATGCAGAGCCAGCACATCAGCACCTGCATGGCTCCAATACTCTCCACCTGCAGTGCCATTTATCCTTCCGTTTCATGGAGATTAAGAGCACTGCCAAAACACTGAACTAAAGGAATAAAGCAGTCTTCAAGGAATTCATTACCGCTTCTTTCATCGACCCTTTCCTCCCCCTTGTCTTTCTAACTGCAGGTAATACCCCTTCATTCATCTGTCTCTCTTCCTGCCAGCTCAGTGAGCAAGGATGCTTATGTACCATGCAAACAGATGTATTTCTGTAGAATCACTGTATTGATACCATGACTGGGGTCATGGAAAAGAGGGTGGACTGTACTGTTTGAAGTTAAGTCAGGAGAACTGCCTTCTATTTCTTCATCTGACTGATGCCAGATGATAGCCTGAAATGGGTCACAGCTTCCTTGTTTTATCAAAATAAAATTCATCCAGAAGTCCTGTGATGTCGTCAAAAGCTAGATCAATACTGGAGAATTACATGATGCAGGGGAACTGAGACCACCTGATCCACTAATTATTGTGAAGAATCAAGTGACAAAAACATCTTGAAAATTGCAAGAGCCCTCGACATCAGAGAAATTTTGAAATCTGATTGTTCAATGAAGCAAATATTTTCGTGTTTCTTGGGATGGCAACAATTAAGACCATTCCATGAAGTGTAGTGTTGACTCTAACTTTGCTCCTAATGTCAGAATACAAGCACACTTTGCAAAGTTGAGTCCCGTGAAGATCATCAGGCCTAGAGGTTGTGCAGATAAGCTCAGCAATGAGTTAAAGTATCTCACAGCTCTCATGCATCTCTGCAGTATCCTGCAGATACTCTCATTCCCATCTCCATTTCTTGCTTACTATGCTTTCTATAACTTCCAGACTTCTTTTCTTATCAGACACTGATGAAGAATGTGAATAAAGGGATTCAGGCATTTTAGTTCTCTTTGATGACTCTCTAAGGTGATCGCTGGAGAAAACTGTTTAGCCTTTAAAGTAGCTCCAACAACTGCTTGAAATGGTGCTCAAAAGATCTAGAATGGCTCATCTATGGTTTACCACTCAGGTACCAGTTCACACAGTACTGGGTTAAGCTCTAGAGCTCTACTCTACCCTTCATCATGCTTCCCCTCGGTGTCACATTCAAAACAAAAGGGCAATCAAAAACAGTAGGAACAGTTGTTTTCCTAGAGCTCTGATTTTCACTTTCGTATTCCAGCCACTTGATTTCACCCGCTTATGCTCATTGACTCATCCTCACCTCCCACCTGTGCAAAGCACAAGGGAAATCTCCACATTCTCTCCCAAAACTTCTCACAAGTTGTCTAGAGGTGATGCTTTAGATTTCACAGACAGTTCAAAGCAAGATAAATTGAAACTTGGTAAAAAATGGTGTGTGAGTTACATGGTAACTTTATACGCCTCTAAAACTTCAGGTGTTAGTAGAGGGAGGCAAAAAAACCTTAAATACTGGAAATAAGGTGAATATTTCCTATTTAGTATGAGGCAGCTTAATCTGTAGTTTCCGAAAGCTTTTTGCTGATAACTCTTTCTATATTTCTGGAAGTTTAATTGAAAACAAGATGCCCTACACACGACCAAATGGCCCAATGGGAATATAGTGATAAACCAAAGAGAGGCAGAACAACTTGTTGTTCTTGTTGCTCCCACAAGGGAAGAGATTTGAATATTGCAGATCACAGAATGGCTGAGGTTGGCAGGAACTTCTGGGTCCCTCTGGTCCAACCCCTGTTCAAGCAGGGACACCCAGAGCAGGGTGCCCAGGACCATGTCCAGGTGGCTTTTGAAGATCCCCAAGGAGGAGACTCCAAAACCTCGGGGCAACCTACGCCAGTGCTCAGTCGCCTGCTCAGCACAGGAAAGCTTCCTAATGGTCAGAGGGAAACACCTGGGCTCCACTTTGTACCCATTGCCTCTGATCCTGGGCACCACTGACAAGAGTCTGGCTCTGTCTGCTTTACACTCTCCCTTCATGTATTTATATATGTTGATAAGATCTTATATGCATTGATAAAATCAATAAGGCAAGTGTTTCTTAGGTCTTTGGACACAACTCTATCACTGAGCTCAGAATCAGAGGGTGGTCATAGGGCTGGAGAATGGCTCCAAAATTATTATATCTACAGGTGTACATAAAACTCATAAGCCTAATGTTAGTTCTGCTTATATATTCATGGCGTCTACAAAATATTTCTCATTTTGGATGTTGTAAAAACGAGAGAATATGCAGTGTATATTTCTTCAAGGTTCCTGTGTGTAACAGGGCCGTGGTTATAGAGAGCAACTGAGCAGCATTGAAAGAAATGAGGTTTCCTGACCCACAGGCATATCATGCACAAAACCTAACTGAAATAACTTTTTTTACCTTATATCATCTATGGTCCAATTTTTCCATCACAAGTGATTCCTCCCTATTTTCATTAGTGTTAAAATTCTGGAATTAAACATGAAAAATAGATCTGAATGATGTTGTCTCCTTTCAAGACAAAAAACAATCCCGCTGCTTTCTACTATGTATGGAATTTCTAAATTCTTTAGTTTTGAAAGAAGTAAAATCTTCCACACAAAGCAGGGGCACAAAACATTATAAGAAAACCTAGCAGATAACTAAATAAGATCAGATAATTAAACATTCTGAAAGCAACAGCAAGTGAAAGCTGTCCTGGTGTAAATCAAAAATGTACACAGAGACAGCAATCACACAAAACAGACACCAAAAAAGGAGGACAGAACATTAGAAGGGAAAAACACCTCTCTCAAATCCTCTTCGTCTTCCCAGATCACCCAGTGAATAGATTTTACAATCAGAAGTGAATCTCAAACAGCTCTCAGCTGAGCTATGCCACTGTGTTCTCACACTAATTAGGACTTCATGAACTTTTAAAGTTGAACCTAGCTGCCCTTTCATTTTCCTTTTCTCCTACAAGGTGCCTTTATTACAGCCTTCTAAACTATATTTTTTTCAATTTTTAAGATTTTATTTTATTTTGCTAGAAGGCACTGCGTACCAAATTAAGTGGCATGAAATAGGTGATTGAATGAAGACTGAGGAACACAGAGAAATTTAACATTACATTGAGCAAAGTTTATACAGTTATTGACACATATTGTGGTATTTTTGTGTGAGTGAGGCTTCTTCCCTCTCTGTTTTTTTCCACTCAAGTTTACTTCTCATTTACTAAAATGCTGTATTTTTAGTCATTCTTAATCATCTAAGGCTGTTAGAACATCTCAGATTTTTTTATTCAGCTTACATCATATATCCAGGGTATGGCATATCCAGGTGGAAAGCTCTACTTACTGAAAATAATATTTCACTATGAAACAATCCTTGAAAATCAGTTATGTTCATTCTGCAACATTATTTCTTCAGGAAAATCTAGATTTTCTAGAGAAAATGCTTACTTAGTATATTGGAAAGAGCAGTGAACTGATTTTTGCTTTTACTGAAATATTGCAGGACTCTTGACATTATACAGAAAAGCATTCTGGTATGAAGATATGCCTATTTTTCACCTTTCCTTGCATAAAAAAATGTGTATTTGTCTCAAGCAAGTGCAGGCTAACTCCCTTCCTAAGTCCATGTTTGTCTAGGCAGCAGTAAGCAAGGAGGGTAGTTGAGTCTGGCTTTAAGAACAGGCTTGAACATTTCATAGCATCATAGAATCACAGAATTATTAATGTTGAAAAAGACATCCAGACTATCTGACCATCAACTCATCACCATCATGCCCACTAAACCATGTCCCTCAGCGCCACATCCACCCTTTTCTTGAACGCCTCCAAGGATGGTGACTCCATCACTTCCTTGGGCAGCCTGTTCCAATGCCTTACCACTCTTTCAGAGAATAAATTTTTCCTGATACCCTTGTGTGATGGTATTGACACAACCAAAGAGGCTGGATAATGCAATGGTGCTTCTTCTGAGGATGCCTGGAGAACCACAGAAGAGTGAGGACTCATGCATTATTGTCTTCTGACTGATGAAAAAAGCCAAAAGCCCTACCCCAGAATGAATCTGCAGTATTCATCTTCAGCAGGGTAAATGGAGTTTGCTTTTCTGCAGTCCCATAACACCCGTATGCAAGATTATAGCCAGTACCACGACAGATTTCTGCATGGTGTCATACAGTTGTGTGTGGTTATATGAATCCTTATTGCGCTTGGACATCCATCAGCCAACTGAGCGTGAGGAACACTGCGGTGGAAAATCCTGCCTTGCTGACTCTACACCAGCAGCTGCTGTCTGCTGAGAGTCAAATCCATGGGCTGCAGTCCCCAAAAGCAAGGGAAGAGCAGTCACTGTTCCCTCCAAGGTGTTTGGATGTAGCAGAGCTCGGCTTTTGAGCTCAAGTCTGCTTCAGACCATGACAGATTTGTTCCCTGAATCCATACTCTTTTTAATCTAAATGTCAGGTAAGAAATTAAAGCCCTGCTGAAACGGAGTGTATTACCAACATTTTATTAGATCACAAACAATTTAATAACCAGATAAAGGGAGAAGGTCATTTTGTTGTCAGTCCAGCTTATCTCATAAATTAGGCATCAGGTTTTGCACAAAAGCGTCTCTCAGCAAATAAAATTATCTGGCTTGATGAAGGGCCTCTGTCCATGGAAAACAGATAACAGATGAAAGAGAGAGCCCTGTAATAAAATTATTATCCAGGAATGTATGAAAGGGGATGGATTCTTTAAAAATACTTATCATGCATTTGCCCAATTGACAGTAAGTAAATGCTGAAGTAGCAAAGGACACGCCTTCCTGATGAATTAATGTGCAACAATTTCAAGGTCAATAAACAAAAGGTATGGCAGATGACATATTGATTATAAATAGGGTAGCTCTTGGTGACCTCACTGGCTGAAGATGGAAGAGACCCAGGGCATTATCTCTTTGCTAGAAAGACTTATGGCACAGAAGTGACAGTCTTCTGAGTAGGAGCAGGGCGATGAGTGATGCACTGCCAACACAGCACTGATTTCAATGTATCACGCTGCAAATCTGTTTATCGGGCAGGGGAAAGGAGTGATGAGGAAATGATTTGGCTAGAGTAAATTTTTTCCCAGAATATGAAGGCCTGGTGTTACTCAGGTTTGGCTGCGTGCGGCTGTCTGATTGATGCATGAGCATTTCTACACCCCTGCCTGTCTCAAGTTGCCTTCTTTTTTTTTTTATTTAATCTTGTTAGAGTGAAGTTAGATCCGTGCATTAAGTTCTGCTGACATGTGAGCAGGTGGTGGTGCTTTTTCTCCCAAGAGGTGCTGTCAGAAAGCAGTTTCCGAGATGACAGCTCCCTTGTGCTGCCCCATGAGGGTGGAGAAAACACCTCCTGGAGCAGGACAGTGCCTTTCTCTTCCATGGCAGTTAGAAACTTACTCACATTGTTTTTCTTCTTTTCTTTGCATTACATGACATCTACCTCACCTCGAATTGTAGCCATGCAAATCTTCAACCCCTTCCCGGGGTGGGCCTGGGGACACAGTGAGCTAATGGCCTTTGTAAAGTGAAGAGAATTGGAACTAAATTCTGCAGAAAAGGAATTCTTAAAATCACTGCCACCTTCCAATACTGTTATCTCTGAACTCTGTGAAAACCAATGTTTGCTCTGGAAACCCCTCTGTGACCGTGTCTAACACAGGTCCATCTGCCAGGGTTCATTGCTCCACCAGCAATGCCCATGACACAGCCCATCCATCTTGTTATTCTGCTTCATGAAAACCATTCTTACTGGTGTCTGCTCTGATGTGATTTTATCTGCCCAAACTCAAGCTCTGAAACGAAGTGCCATACCTGGTGATTTAAACACTTATTTTCTTCATGGCAGCAAAGCCAGGCCAGCACCACCCAAGTACTCTTAATGAACCGCCTCTATTCACCCTTCTAATTCTACAGTACATTGTCAACAAATCTGCCCTTTGTGATCACTTAAAGAAGATAAAACAGACACACAGTGTAAGATTTTTTTAGGAATAATTGGGGACTATATACCTTTTCCAAAACAAATAGCCCAGTGTTTTTTGAGAGAGGGAGGAAGTAGAGAGTATTGTTTTTTTTTCTGGTCTTGATAAAGGTATAAAGACTGCTCAGTGAGGAAGTGGGAATAATAATCTTCTTTGGGTTTTGAGCTTTAGGTTGTGAACTTCCATTATTTTTTCCTCCTGGCTGAAGCTAGAAGATGACCCTACATCCAGCAGTGTGTTTCTAATGAGGTCTCAGTGATAATGATCCAATGTTATTCAATTTTCGTCTTGGTAATAAACCACAACTCTGTTCTTTGTACTAGTTTAGACACTATGCGTAGGTAGATGGAGTACAAAACAGTGGGTTATCTGACTGTGGGATGCAGGATCTCTTGAAGTGGAGACAGCATCAGACAAGAGCAGTCTTCTTATTAGCAAATACAAAGGGATGTGCCTTCCCACAACAGGAAACAGTTTGCCATCTTAACAAGATAGGAAATCCATGTCTTGAGAGAGGTTTAAGGGCAAGTCAAGGATAAAAAGAGGAAAATTCCCAGCATGGTGTTTCAGCTGAATATTTAATCCGACACTTGGATTTGTTTACTCTTTGGATAGATTATTTTAGTACCAGAAGGGCTGTGTTTTAGTACAAATAAGGCTGTAGTCTTCAACAAGATGTTATAAACTTGTTGCTAACGAATTGTTTGGTTAAGCAAAAGATGAGCGAGAAGAAAGTAAAGATTATTACAAGACTCTCATGCCATATTGTCTGTATTCATTCATAAATGGAGTCTATATAAACACGTACTTCAAAGCCATCAGTCGCAAAAATTCATATATAGGCAGAACAAATCCAGCCCTTGCTGACTGGGTGGAGGACAATACCATTTCCCTAGAAGATCTGAAGAAGTACTTCTGGGTAAACGCGGTCTGCTAAAAATGAAAACCTGGAACAAACCCAAGCTCCTAATGGAATGTTGTGGCCAAAAGGTAACACCACTCATGGGTTTATTCAAAAACCCTAAAAATTGCTGAGCTAGGATAGACAGATGGCTTTATCTATATTCTACAAAACAAAATACAATGGGATTTGATAACAGTTCTGGAATCCCAGTAACAGTTCTGGAGGATGTGGAAAGGATGTGGAAAATGTGGAGAAAATGCATGGAGGATCCGCAAGGTATTTGTCTCAAAGTGAAGTTCTTTAGGTGCTCAAACCAGTTAGCTTATTGCAAACATGCTGAAAACTGACTTGGTGGTACAGGGTAGAAAACAGCAGGCTGTACAGAGATATTTGATCCAGTGGAAAAATACACAACAATTTTAATGCCAGGCAAGTTCAACAGAGTGATATATTTCTTTTTAAAGAGGGAGGAGGTTTTGTTCCAGTGGTTAAACCATCACAGGAAGCAATGATATTTCCATTTCTTGATATCTTTTCAAAATGCATGCTGCTTTCTTTTGAGGTAATACCATGGCCAAACAGCATTATCTGTAGGAGAAACTTGGTAAAATTATGCGTCCTGTATGATCTGTGTGGTCATGCTATATTGCCAGTGCACTCTTTCTGGCATTATAATCTCTGAATCTGAAAATCTTTTCCTGATCCAAGGTTAGAGGTCCTACATCCCATACAAAGCGATGCAGCAGAAGGAAACATCCCGAGAAGTTAATCTCGAGTAAAACAACACCTGTCCTCCTCCATGCTTTCACATGGACAGGAGATCATACAGTTTTATTATTTTTTATTTCCCCCACTTTTCCCTTTCTTTTTCCTTTGTTTCTTTCTTTTTCTTTTTTTCTTTTTCTTTTTCCTTTTTTCTTTTTAAATATATATATGTCCCTGAGATTTGTAAGGATGTAAAGGTACGCAAACAGAAGTATAAAAAAATTGCTGAATGTAAAGAAAATTAGAGAGTAAGAAGCTGAAAAAGCTATATGTAGCACCATGAGAAATGGCCAGATTTCACACACAGTTATGTAAGCCACAACTAAATTTCACTAATTGGGAAGAGACACTGAGGACCTTTGGGGTCTTACAGGGCCAAGAGTGCCTAAATAACGATATCAGTAAAACCAAATAGGGCTGAGATTAACTAGGCAATGGTATTGGGAATGCCAACTTTGGGTATGGATGGAAGTAGCAGAATTGGGACAAATGGGTGAAAATAATTAGGGCTGAATTGTTTATCTGGGTGGGAACTAGGACAGAGAAAAGGAGACTACAGGATGGATGAGGGAAGAGAAAGTATGGAAGAAAAAAGAATAGAAAAAAGGTAAAAGGCTGGTTGCATCTAAGTGGGTCAGTACTCTCTTCTGGCTAGGTCCAGCATCTGATCAATGTCATCTGTTCTATCTTCTTATCAAACTCTATTCCTGATTATTTTCTTGCATAAACATATGGGAGCCAGTCGACAGAGAAATCATAGGTCTGGAAGCTGAGTACAGGAGAAACTAGGGGCCTAAGAATGTGGTTTTTGTGGGTTTTTGTTTGTTTGTTTTATTTTTTTGTTTTGTTCTCCCCAGGGGATTTGGCTGGGACACCAGGTGTTTTGTTTTAGATTTCAGTTGAGATGGGGAACAACAAAATTCTGTGAAAACAGGAGTTCCTCTGAACATGAAGTCAAATGGACTGAGACAAAGCCTCCTCAGATTTTGTTTCTTTTCTCTGAAGAAGAATTCAAATAAAACCCAATCACAGGGTCACCTACTGATAGTTATAACCATAAGGAATCTTCAAATCAGATGCCAATATCCAAGCCCTGACAGTTTTGGAGAACTTTAATCCATAAGACATTTAGGTCATTTCTCTAGTTCAGACCATTCCAAAGCCCAGTGTCTGACTTAGCATAGTGTTAGGAAAGATTGCAAAGCCATCTAATAAAATGCTAATAAAAATAATAATGATGAAAGATTTTTAGTTTGCATGGCTACTTTTGGTAGCACCTTGATTTCAGTATGGTGCAAGAAGTGGAGCTGGCTAATTATTGGGGATTATTGCAGCAGATGTTTGATGGAAATAGAAGGCAGAACTTCTGCTATATTTACAAAATACTCATGCACTGCTGCTGAAAGATAAATACAGAAAACTCTATGGAAAATACAGACAGATGATATTTAATAAAATAGCCTTTTCAGAGACCTGAATATCCATTACTGTGGAGGTAATGGTTAACAGTGTAAACAATACAATCCATCTCAATCTGTGCACTTAGCCAGAGCTATAGCCCCATCTTTATTTACCTGCTCAAATTTATCTCCTCATTTGCCTTCTTATTGAAATATATCTCTTTCTTTCTTTCTTTCTCTGTGGTGTTTCTAAGGAACTTAGCACCTTGGATCAGAGTGCTCAGCTTCTGGCTTTGGACTTGTCCTGTACAAAAGGATATACTGAGACTCTGGAAATGATGACTGGGAGATAAAGATCTATGGTGGCAATGGAGACAAATCAAGCAGAGCTTTGAGACTTTTTAAAACTATGCATATGCAGTCTGACAAGTGGTTGTGAATCCTAGGTCATGATACCCAGTCTTTTCTATGACAGACACTTGTATCACACATACATCCAAAATTGTGCAAGTACTCATAAAAAACAAAAAAAACAAACACAAACAAAAAAAAAGAGTTTGGGGCTGGAAACTTATGGGGAAGCTTTGTTTTAATTATCAGAAATGTGTCCTCTGAGGCATCCCTAGCCTAGCTCTCTTCTGTTATCAATCTTCACTTCTTTATAATCTTATTTAACTAATCAAGAATTCTTTTTTGTTTGTTTTTATTATCATGTATGTTTCCTGAGACTTTCATCACCTCAGCAACCAAATTCTCTTGTGATCTCGTGATACAATTTTGCTTTTGTTTAATTCATCCTCTTGCACCACAGAAAGCAACTGCACACCTCGTCCTGCGTTGCACAAGGAAGAGTTTCTTATCATGTGTATTTATTTACATAGGTTGCTTCTTGCACCAGCTTATGAAGATCTATTGTTTGGTGAGTGAGTTGAGTCAATACAGCTCGCAGGTATTGCAAAGGTGATAAGTAGCAGAAAAGGCACAAGATACCATGTAAGATCCTTAGCTCACTCTGCCTTGCTATGGCAGGCTATAGTATCAGTCTTCAGTGTAACAGTTCCATGCATCTGCTCCTCAAAAGCTAAACAAAATGAGGCTTACATTCTTTATAAAAGGTTAATTGTTATTATTATTGCCTGCTGCAGCTTCCCCCTTGAGGCTTCCTTTATCATTCAGCCCAGGCAGCAGATTAATTCTCTTCTAAATGCAAAATCTGATGACATTTTTTCCATAAATCAAGACACTACCTAGGGATTTGCTGCAGGGCAGTAGCTCTCAGACCACACTTGCAAAGATTTCTATTCAAAAAAGTTTCCAGCAGAAGCTGTCTCTGTCCCCCAAATCTTTCAGTTGCTGTAAGGCAGTGCCAGTGAAATGCTGCATTTGACAATTCCTCCACAGCTGGTTTTAGGGTGAGAAATGAGAACAGATGGAGCAGCTGTGGCAGAAGCAATCTCCAGGGTGAAAAACTCAGGTTTTCTTAGTGTGATCTCATGAACTGAACTTGATGTCTGTGGCAGATTTTTCTCTCCTGTATGAGCAGAATCAAGCAGGGGATGTTAAACGTGCATTTTTACAAAGAAACTACTCAAGTACCAAACAAATTACAACTAGAGCAATGAATCTGGATGACATGTTAAATATCAGCTTTAGGTAGACACCTAACATGCATAGTCTAGAGGGCTGCATGGATATATACAGACGTCCTCAATTAATTTGAGATCTCAGGTAATTGTTACTGCATCCATCCCAACTCATGGAAAGAGGAAACACGGAAATGGTTAATTGAGCATGAATGGTTCACAAGACAAAATCCTCTTGATTTCTGAAACATAGCTGATAAACAATAGAAGATGAACAAGTTTCTGGTATCTCTGATCTTTAAATATCATTGTTCTGAAGTGTGCATTCTCTTTTAAAAATTGGTTCAACAAAAATGACAAACACAAGTGGGTGTTTGGTATTGCCTGTCTACATGTGAGGATTTTGTTTGCAGTATTGTAGTCCTCATCCAGGAGCAGAGTGTCCAGGACAAGGATTTAACCAGATAGCCAGTATGCAGAAGTCAACGAACTCAAGCATATTCTGAAAATTACATAGTTTACAGTAAGCTCTGCTAATATTCCATCACAGTTTCATCCAACCTGATACAAAACCTACTACAACTATACTACAACTGTAGTACAATCCAGTAGAGCAAGGTTGAACTCCCACTCCTCCCTGGGTACCAAGTACAGGAAGATCTGAAGAGAGGCAGAGATGTAGCCAAGCAGGAATAAAATAAAATAAAATAAAATAAAATAAAATAAAATAAAATAAAATAAAATTTCATTCTCTGTACCTGGAATGGTGTCCCATGGCTCAAGGCAGATCTGGATTTGAAAGGCTAGTGTTCAAGTTGTTGACATCAACCAAATGCATCACTGTAAAGAGTTAAGCTTGTAGCCAATAATTTAAGGTATTTAATTCATCTAGAGTGGGTAAATTTCACAGTTGTGACTTAAGATAAAGCCTGATATAAATGGCGAGTTTAAACTATTGATATTACTGAAGCAAAACTGAAGACAGGAATAGGAGACAAAAGATTTGAAGTGGAAGAGAAGTATTTCTGGTTCGGGTTGGCAGTGAACAAGCACGCTAGTGATAAGCCAGAATGAGGGGGAGTCAGCACGAATACCAGAGATCAACTCTGAGAGCAGATTGTTCTTGGTTGCTTCAAGTGCTTAGTACTACAGCAAGGACAACTGAATTACTTGTGAAGCTGCTTTAGCACTTATTTGGTTTTGCAGCAAGGTAAATTTTTCATTAACCATAATTGGTACTGATTTGGCTCAGTATGTAAATTGTGATGGCTTAGGAAATGATTCCTGCTGTAGATAAGTGGTGGGAGGAAGCCTTAGTGAGTGCTGAATGAGCACCCCTTCAAGTCTTGGATGTGAGAGGCTGTACGAGGGGTTATGCTGCACTGCATCTACTCCAGCTTTCACAATTAGTGCTCAGATGAGCCCTGACACACCTGCATGCTACTCTGAAGCTTAGCTAGTGTGCAAGTATCTTAAGTCAAATTAAGGGTCAAATAAAATCATAGATATCAGAACAGATATCAGAACTAAGAAGCAAGTAAGAGGGATTAACTCTACCAAAAATGAATAATAGGAAAGTATACCTGCAGTTATAAAACATCTTTTAAATTTTTCTGGTAAAATAATTGATGTTTTCTTCTAGATACGGTTACTTGTTTTTGAACAGATACAATTAAAGAAGGCGATTAAGAAGAGGGAACTAGGACCACAAAAAGAAATAACGTCAAATCCCTAAATAAAAAAGAAATTACTAGCAAAGAGCTAGAAGAAAAGATGCAGCAGAGTGAGCATTGCCTAGAATATCACTGAAGGCACAAGCAAAATGTCTAGGATATGCTCTTAAGTGGAAAGCAATTATCATTGATTTTATGTTTCAATTATCTCAGACTCATTTGCTTCTTTATGCCTTTAAAATAAATATATTAGGCAAAAGTCCTTTGGGATTTTATGCATCTTGAGATCAACTAATATCTGTAACAAGCCTTTTCCCTTCAGAAGCACTAACACGAGCAAAACTCAAAGACCTGAAGAGAGGAAAATTAGTTTTGTTAAAGGAATTGGTCAAAGAACATAACCCCTCACTTGTGAAAATAAGTACCTTGGAAATTAAATAAATTAATGGTATGTGGAAATTAAAGCAGTGCTCCAGGTTCAAACTTAATCACCTTCTGCATATGCTGCAAACGACGTTTCTTTAGAGGCATTTAGAGGCTGGCAGAATGCTACTGAGGCAGTGACTAAGAATACAGACAGCTTGCAGTGGTGTTAATGTCAACAGCTTAATTAATGCAACCTTGTGATTTCTATTAAGGGAGTCAAATAAGCTAAACCTGTGTATGGTTCCATTCTTGGCTGCTGAAATCAAACTCTGTGCCCAGCTCTTGTGCTGTGTGGCCTTGTTTGTGGAAGGGGACAACACATCTCTGTGGACTGTGTTTAGTTTGTGGTTCTCCTTTGAAAATGACCAAATGAGGAAAAAAGTCTCATGGATTGCCACAGTATAAATTCGCTTATTTTTTATCAATCAAGTATTTATGGCTTGTGACACTCCTCAGAAAGCTGTGAGTAGGGCTTTCAATCAAGTTTTGGCAAACTTCTGAGGTTTCTTTGTCTCGAAGTTTCTCTTTCATGAATTAGGAGTGTGGTGGGGAAAAAGGAGACAATGACTCTCTGAAAGACAAGATTTTTTCAAAGAGACTGGGCTGAAGCTTCTCTTCAGTTAAAAACACGCGAGAGTAAGAGAGAGTTGTGTGCTGCTGCCTCTGTTGGATACTTTGAGAAGGTTTTGTACGAATAAGACTTCTGATTTGTGTTTAAAATCTATCTGTGTATGGCAGGACACTGGTCCTAGCTTGATGTCAGGAGGTGGATGTAAGTTGAAATGTAACAGGAAGGGGAAAAGCAAAAATGCATATCAATTACTATTGTCACTGGGGCAATTGCTATTTGGACTAGTCTAGGGCACCAAAGAATCCTGTCTGCTGTAGTAGGTGAAAATAATAAAAATGAAGCTCTTTCTCTTTATATTATTCCCTGTAGTGTATTTCCCCTGCTGCCTTCAGAAGAAGGATGGTTTCTTTGGAAATCTAGAAATGAAATGGCAATGCAAAAAGTATATCCACCTAACAAAGGACCGTTCTCAGACTTCGTAAGGGAAAAATAACCAAAGAGGAGAAAAGCAACATTTTCCATTCCAAAGCCATACTACAGTAAAATATCGGCCTTTGGAAATGGGTTTGTTGAGGCAGATATAATATATTTGGACCAAATTAAGATCGAATCTTTGAGACCTTGCAACTGTTCTACCAAAGGAAGCCAGTAGCGTTCCAGTTCCTTCCTCAAATGAAACTCAAAAAATGTTAGGAGAAAGAGTTAATTCTTCTGGGAAAGAAATAAATTGATATGTTCTCACAATATTTATTTTATCTCACTAAAATTGAAAACTGAATGTGAAATGAATATTCAGGGGTTGCAACAGAAGGACTGAGTGCTATTTTGGAGTCTAGGCAAGCTTGGTTCTTGTCTAAGATGCACACCTGGGGCCTGCTTGTTTTTTTCCTCTGTCAAAGCTAGTATAACTTGACTTGTTTTCATTTCTTCCTCTTTATCCAAATTGTGAAAGATTTAAAAATTATGAATCATAACTCAAATGACATATCGACAGCCCTTGATGTTTGTACCACGTTGAGTTGCTCAAGCAAGTGGAGAGAAGAGCAGTGAAGCTGATGAAGGGACTAGACAACAAGACTTATGAGGAAAGTCTAAGAGCATTGGGTTTGTTTAGTCTGAAAAACGGTAGACTGAGGGGAGACATTTTTCTCTCTGCAACCACTGAAAGGATGTTGTAGCAAGGAATCAGTTTCTTTTCCCAGGTGACTGGTGGTCAGATGAGAAGAAATCATCTCCAATTGCCTCAGTGGGGGTTTAGATTGGATATTAGGAAGAATTTATTTGAACAGAGAGTGGTCAAACATTGGAACTAACTGCCCAGGGAAGTGGTGGAGGCCTCGTTCCTGGAGGTATCTAAGAGATGTGTGGGCATGACACTAAAGGACATGGTTTAGTGATGGGACTCAGTTAGGTTGATGGTTGGCCTTGGTAATCTTGAAGGTCTTTTCCCACCTAGATGATTCTATGATTTTATGTTTGATATTTATGTCCATACCAATCCCATCCTTATACCAGGGATGGTACTCTAAATCATCTCTTTCTCTTCCAGCAATATCTATGTAAGCAACAAAAAAAACACCTCATGCACTGTTGTTACACACTCACAGAATATGAGTCATTTTTATTATTTGAGAAAGCTTCACAGATGCAAAAGAAATAACTGCTATGGTGACAGCAAGTAAATAATGGAAATTTAACCTTCTCATCTGACAACTCTGCACCATGCCCACTGGAGAAAAAAATAAACATTCAAATAGATGGAGCTTTAGCTGTGTAATTACCAGTGAGAAAAACATTCCCCTTGTTTTTCACCCTTTTTATTAAAAGAAAACTGAAGCGCATATAGGTCCAACATTTTTGAAAACCTTTCTGTTGGCAAGTCTGCTTTTTAAATTGTTTTGTGCTCTGTTGTCCATACAGTAAGACACTTCATGATACTTAATTACGTTCTTTCAGTTAAATGTGTCTTAAATACAGTTGTACTCATGCAGTGTTGAATTGGGTCTTTGAGAATCCATTCAGAAATGTAAAGTAAACGTGTTATTTCTACAGACTTCAAAATGATTACGTATTGATGGAAGAATAAGATTAGGAGAGGAAATCTGTTGTAAATCATCAGTAATATGAAAAAAATGAGCTTTAAACATTGGGCTCCAAGGCATTTCTATCTCCTATTTTTCTAAGAACCTAAAAAGGCAAAACTCAATTAAAAACCAACAACGAATAAATAAATAAATAAATAACCCTCTAACAGGCAACAATGACAACAAAATACAAAGCAAATAAAGATCTCCTTTTAGATTGTTAATATTAGTGGGATAAAAATATGCTTGGAGACATGGTTTGAAAAGCTGTTTCATTACCAGCACTGCAATCTAATCCATGTACTTATTTATCCGGATTTGATAGAAGCTGACAAATTCAAGGCGATATTAGGCAATATGCAACAACACTCCAATTAGCCTCAACAGCACTAATAACCATGATGAGCCACTTTTATCTGATGTTTCACCACCTTAGATTAAGTTAATTGAAATTAATCAGCAGTGTAGTAAGACAAATGAAGGATGAGAGAAATTTTTAAAAGATATGATGGATTCACACACTCACAGTCTTTATCTAATATTAAGAAACAAAATACACATCTACATCTACATAGAGTGAACCAAGGCAACTAAAAGCCAGGAAAATGGTTTTTTAACTTGTTTTATTAAGATATATAGAGAAATATGGACAAAATACACAAGTGACTTGATTCTTTCCATGCAATATCCCCAAGGAACGGGTTGTAACAGCTACTCATTTATCTGCATAAAGATAAATACCCAGGAAACAAAAGGTGTTTGTATCATTACTTAATTAATATTAAACCTGGATGATGAAATACTTCGCTTTGTTTTCCAAACTTTTAGTAAGCTACACATTTTGAACAAGGATTTTCTTTTCCATATTTTACATGGCTGAAATCTGTCATATATGATGTGTCCTCTGTTTCATTCAGATAAGTCTCTCTTTTTTCGCATTTTTTCCATGATAAGTTATATTGGGGTTAAAAAGCTCATTGTAGTTATCTGGGAATTTATAGAGTGGAGCAGAAAGTTCAGTGGACCTGTAAATGACTCTGAAATGACAGGAACGTGGATGTATGAGTAGAATCTACTACTCTCACCATCCGGTATTTTGGGGCTTGAATGTCTCCTGGAAATTTCATCCATCTGAGCATGTTTCCTTAACCACTTCTTAAAGGGAGAAGTAGCAAGACAGATAGAAGTCACGTTGGGAAAATGCCTCAGCACCAGGTAATCAAAGCTAGAGAAAAGACTACTTCCTATTTTTACTTTAAACTCCCGTTGCTAGAACAGTTTCAGCCCCATTGTCAAACATTTCAGTGAAAAAGAGCTGGAAAGGTGACTGTATCCAATCCCTTTGCTATCAAGAGTAATCACAGAATCACAGAATCACAGAATTGCAGGGGTTGGAAGGGACCTCGAGAGATCATCGAGTCCAACCCCCCTGCCAGAGCAGGTTCCCTACAGCAGGTTGCACAGGTAGGCGTCCAGGCGGGTCTTGAATATCTCCAGGGAAGGAGACTCCACAACCTCCCTGGGCAGCCTGTTCCAGTGCTCCTTCACCCGTACCGTGAAGAAGTTCTTCCGCATGTTGGTGCGGAACTTCCTGTGCTCCAGCTTAAGGCCATTGCCCCTTGTCCTGTCCCCACTGACCACCGAAAAGAGGTTCCCCACCTCCATTTGCCTCCCGCAACTAAGATACTTATAAACATGGATCAGGTCCCCTCTCAGCCTTCTTTTCTCCAGGCTGAACAGACCCAGCTTATTGAGCCTCTCTTCATAAGGGAGATGCTCCAGGCCCTTTATCATCTTTGTGGCCCTCCGCTGGACTCTTTCCAGGAGGCCCCTGTCTTTCTTATACAGGGGAGCCCAGAACTGGATACAGTACTCCAGCATTATCCAGTACAGTACTCCAATTATATAATCCCAAGGGAGAACAGATCAAGTCCCACCTAAAAAATGCAAAGTTTCTTTCCCAAACTTGTTTTCTTCCCCTCACACATTCCTTAAAGCCTGAGTGACTTTGTTCCTTCTGAATTCCATGGTTTCCCGAGAACTGAGAGCCTCACCCATATTTCTCTCTTACTTGCTGAAGAGTTAGCCCATTAGAACATAATGCTTCATAATCGTGAGGTTGGCAGTTCAGTACAACCCCCCAAACTGTACAGTTTCTCAAGGTTCTTTCTATTTATTTCCCTCTAACAATTGACTCAAAGGCATCTCACAACATTCTTTTATTCCCATTTCGCACCTGACTCTTTAGAGACATAACAACCACTCCATTATAATTTCTGTTTCTTCCATGTTCACCATGAAACTTTACAGGCATAGTGATGAATCTGTCAAGATTGGAGACTGTTCGTCTTCCGTTACCTGTGACTTGTTTGATTGGTGGGATTGGGGGCAGATAGGGTGGTCGATGTACAGTGCAGCTCAGCAACATGGAGTGGATGTTGCAAAGACTTTTGTTGATGTGTCAGGACACTGACTGGACTCTGTGTCTATATTTGGAAGGTTCCTGTCTTGAAAACAGAGTTGAGGGACTTTATGTCATCCCTTCTGTTGAATCAATGCATCAGAAGCACTTTGTTGTCATCTGCTGACATGAGTAGACAGAGGACTCCATCAAAATGAAGGCGATGCTGTCACAGTCCCTCCACGTTCTTCAGTATCATAGCATTACTTGTTCATTTTTAAATTTATGACTTGGCCAATGTTGTCTGAGAAGCTGAAGCACAGCCCATGCAGTTGGAACTGAATCTTTTAAATCTCTATTAGTATGTTTATTCAAGGTAGTTGTCTTAACCTAAAAATACCGGGCCAAAATAGACTAGAGACTCAGTGAAACAGAAAAATTAGAATTGCATTAAAATTTTCATTTTGTAGGATTTTTCCCGACAACTTCCTTTCTCCTGCTCTCAATTTTACTTCTTTTAAAAACTATGCATGAACTTTCCTTCTGTCTGTATTAAGCAGCAACACACATGCTAGCAGCATGGTTGCTGAGGTCAGCAGAGAAACCTTTCAAAGCTGACATGGTGAGCTCTAATGAGACCATCAGAGGCAGCCTAATCCTCCACTACTCCAGTGCAGCATGCTTACTTGAACTTGAGCTGTATTATGTCTGTAATTAATTTAGGCAAGGGATAATTTTCAACATTTAGAGGAATTAGTCATCAGAAATCTGATGAAGATATAAAATCAAAGCAGCAGGAGTTGAACTGATGATCCTTGTAGGTCTCTTGCAGCTCAGGATATTCTGTGAATCTGTGATTCAGCACAGGAAGAAAGCGGTATTGCTGCATAAATGGATGCAAGTGGATATTGTTTAATCAGGATTTAGATAAGGACAGATAAATAACAAGCATCTTACTGGCCTTGAAAGAAAGAGCTGTTCTCTTTGACTATGGGGTGCTTTTAAGGAGAAGGAAAAAAAATCAATTTGTTTGTTTTTGAATAAACCCTGCAAAAAGTTTGCATGGAGCTTCATTCCTCAGCATGTTTTTCCACAAATAGATTCAGATGTTGGGTTACCACTTGTTTGTGTATGAAGAACAATATGTTCTTGAGCTAAAAACGAAACACTGAACAGATGCTGACTTGAAGAGACACATTCCTGAAAGCAGGAGAGTTGGACGATATCAACAGTCAATAGATAAGTAGAAATCAGACAAAAACAGAACAAAAAGAAAAGGCAGAAATTAGATATCACAAGTTTTGTTTTGCCAACCTTTGACAGGGGCTTAAGGAACAGGATTGATTAAACATGTAGTATTAGCCCACGCACCAATTTCTCATTTCCAATTCACAGAAGGACAAACTAAGACACAAGTCAGTGTCACCATGTGCCTCACTGAGGGTGTGGAGCTGTTTCCCACCAACTCTTCCCTCTGTGGAGATGTGCTTCTTTGGAGCTTTTATCACTGCAGAAAGCAACTTCTTCTCCACTTAACACTCCTCTGGATTTGTGGTGCCCTGGATGTTGCAAGTCTGTGATTGATGCATGCCACATCAGAGAAAAGATGCTGTGAGTTCTAAATTCAATCAGAGTACATCACAGAGATAGGCATAGGAGAGAAATAAAAAAGGAAAAAAAATGAAAAGAAAAGAAAAAGAGAGAGAGAGATTGCTCATATTCTTCTCCTTCCTGCTGTGTTTTTTTTCTTCCCCATCCCGATGGGATGGCATTCCTTTGGAGAAAAGACTTTTCACCTCCTTTTGCTGAGCAGTGAACTACACAGAGACAGGTTCTTGTGGCATGGCCGCAGGGCATTGAGAAACACATGGTATGAAAACAGCAAACTGAGCTGCTTGGGTACAGAAGTCATAATCTCCTAAGTGTTACATCTTGGAAGAGGGACATGGGAACAAGTAAGTAGTAAGTCTTCAACGCAGCTGTCAGGAATGTCATAAGAGCACCTAGTCTGCCAAAAATAAAACCTGATACATACCTAACAGGACAGCTGGAGATCTGTTGCACTTTCTCTGTGTATTTTTGCAAATTTTGCTGATGGTATAATTTCAGACTATGATTCTTTACCTGTGTGGGAAGGTCAACTGTCATCTTACGTCCATGTAAGCTTCTGAAGAGTTCTGAAGTAAACTTCTTGCAGACATTGCCATAATTTATTTGTAAAGATTAGCTTCCCTCTTTTTCAGGGGGCTCCTAAGAAGGTTTCCATATTTTCTTCACAGAATAGTTTTTGATACCACGCCTTCAAGGAGGTGCAGATTTCTGTGAGTTCCAGTGTTTTGTTAAGATCTATTTTTTATTGCACTTCTAAATTCCTTCATCCTTTGTCTATGCTTTTGCAAGTGAGTTGAGCAAAGGACCCCTGATTAACCTGTGATTTATTAATTGTATTTCACAACTGTACTATTATTTATTTCTTTGAGTAAATAAAGAGATTTAGAAGACTTTTGCTTTTCTTTCTTCATGCTTTTTGTTCAATTATTTTGGCATTGTTATTTTTTTGTGTCATGATGACATCCCCTAACAATCCCAAGGAAAGTTTGTTTCATTTACTTTTTTAAAGGAAGATGCATAATTTAAAACAGCATCCATAATTGCTTGAAACTAGAATCGTCTATAATGACAGTTTTATTTTCTTAAGTTCTTGTTACAACCCCTATCATTAGCAATGAATTTATTTCCAATACATTGGGCTTTGAATCCTTCTTGAAGGAAGGGAACAGATCAAAACTGTCAAATTAGGTTTCAAAACAAAGATGACATTTTCTACAAATTGATAGGAAATAATCACCCATTTCTTTTGAATTGTTTGTCAAAAGCAAAACCTCAAAAAGAAAAACAAAAAATCCTCAATATTTGGGCAATTTCAGGGAAAAAGAAAAAGAACCTATGGGATAAACAAATATAATGGGAATGCCTTATGATGACATGCTTATATTTTTCTGTATAACGAACTTTCTGCTTTTATCAGTACTCACTCAGGAATGTTTTGGTCTTCAGTGAGCATAGTAGTTTTATAGCTTTCTTTACCATAGCACAAAGAACACTTCCAAGGACTGCGCATATATCTGGCTGGTCTATCGCAGTCAGTCATTCTCTACTCTTCTGTAAATAATTGTTCCTTCTCTTCTACCTGCAGTAACAGCCACATAACCAGTTCTGATTCCTTGATTAAAAATGACAAGCAAATATTGAAGTGCCATTACAAACAGAGATATCTCATCCTAGTACATCCCCAGATAATGCCATTACAGCTCTTCAGTTTGAATGTTGCTCAGCTTTACAGTAAGTGGAACATTACAGCATAAAGCAAAAATTAATGAGTAACATCAATGGAGAGAGAGGTCACACTCCACAGTATGTAGCTTAATGAATCTATGTATGACGGAACAAGAGAAAAGTGGAAGGATGTAATTTCTGTTTTTGAATTAGGACTGATTTTAAAAAATATAATACCCATCTTTAAGGAAATCTGTTGTATTACCGTATATTATGTTTACCGTGAGCTGAAATAAAAAGTCAATATGTTGAAGGTTTGAGTGGAACGGAAAGATCTGATATAAGATAAAGAACAAACTTTTCCATCATATCAGAGATCTTTGTGTTCTGCTATCAGCTTCATAGGAACTGTAGTCCTGATCAGTCATTCTCCTTTCAAGACATAAACTGGCCAAATTATAACTCTATGAATCACTCTCTTCAACGTGCTCCTTCAAAACATTTGCAGTGCATTTGAGGAGACACATCAGCTTTCCCAATGGAAAATTTTGTCAAAAACCACTCTTTCTCTCTAGAGAAATTCTACTTTAGTAGAGGAAATTTCTGACATTTTCCATCAGGTTGTAACGACTGTCACAATAATAGCCAGTGCCCTCCGTCAGGATCAGGACAGTATTGGGCCAATGATGATTTTGTAGTGGTGATCACAAAAGATGTGCTTCATGCCGGAAGGACCCTCTAGTCTGAAGCCTATAGAAATACCTTAATTTCTGTATAAAATATTGGCCTTTCTGTTAATCCATGCCACATGTCTTTTAGGAGGCAGGTGACAGAGGGGAGGAAAAAGAGATGGCAAGAGGGAGGTGAAGTCAGGAGACAGGCAGGCAGCGAGAAGGACAGTGACTGACTTGGCAGCAGAGTTAATGAATTGAAAGAAATGGCATTAAGCATGGATTGATTTATGGCAATGACAACAAACAGCTTACAGGCGAAATCCTCGTCTCTGTGCATTTCACCGTTCTTCTGCTGCATGGCACAGAACTGTCACTTCTGCCTCGTGGCTGACTGCCTACATCTTCAGCTGAAGTGATGAGCAGTTATGGGCAGCATAATGAGCAGCATTAATTCAGGAGCAGCTCAGGTGGATGATCTCTCTTTTTCCTCTAGCACAACCACCATCCTGTCCAAAGCAGTGCTGGGAGAAGGGAAACAAAGGCACTGATAAGGAAGATCACATTGGACCTTCCAACATTTATCTGGTCCCAAATCCTTTCTCCTGCTCTGGTGCTTTGTTTTGTTTTGTTTTTTCTTAATGAGGATGCAAAGATGACCTAGAAATGAGTCTGGAGGGCAAGATGTGAGGAGTGGCTGAGGTCCCTCGGTTTGCTCAGCCCAGAGCAGAGGAGGCTGAGGGGAGGCCTCATGGCGGCCTACAGCTCCTCACAGGGAGCGGAGGGGTAGCGCTGAGCTCTGCTCTCTGGGGACAGTGACAGGGCCCAAGGGAACGGCATGGAGCTGTGTCACGGGAGGGTCAAGGCAGGTGTTAGGAAAAGATTCTTCCCCAGAGGTTGGTGGACATGGAACAAGCTCCTCAGGACAGCAGTCATGGCCCTACACTGCTGGAGTTCAAGGAGTTCAAGTTCAAGACAATGTTCCCATCTGTAGGGTTTGGATTTGGGGTGGTCCTGTGCAGATCCAGAAGCTGGACTTGGTGATCCTTGTGGGTCTCTTCCAACTCTGGATATGATATGATTCTATGACCAAAGAAGTTGCTTCAAGCAAAAAGTTGTAACAACTGGAAGTCTCTCCATCTTCCTAGCCAGCTGCAAGGTGGAAAGGTCTCTGGTTTATTGCCTTGTACAGTCTACTCTGACAGTAATTGACAGTAGGTCATTCCCTAACCTGAAGTCTTCTGCCTCTACTCAGTATGGTGGTTGCATGTAAGGCTTTGAGACTCTGTCGTTCACCTCAAAAAAATATTTTGTCAGCTCAGTCACACTACGTCCTCATATGCACTTTTCCATGTGAGCATGGAAAAGTGAAAAACCATTTGGTCTTTTCTGCTGAATTGGCAGGGAAGCATTGTTAAGGATGAATGAGATCCATGTGTGAGTTAGCTTTGTAGTCTGACTGTTGACGTTTTTCTTCAATACACTTTTCTTGATGATCCTGATAGAGAAACTAATGGCTGCACAGCAATGTCCTTCTCTTCCTTTCTTATACAAAGAAAAGCAGTTAGTCTTAAAAAAATAAAAAAATAAAAAAAAAAGCTCTACTAAACTCTTCTGGGAAGCATGCAGGTGGAGAAAAAAACAAAACACCTTGACCTCTGAAAGGATAATCTGAAGCCATGAAGACTCCATCCCAACTAAAACTTCAAAGTAACCAACGCACTACAGCTGTAAGACTCAAGTGCTGCATTTAAACTCCATAAACCATTTCACTGATGGTTAGAATGATTAAAAAAAGTGGATTTTTAGCCTGTCAGAGTCACGTTTTTCAAATATGGGGCTATTAAACTTCAAGATCATCAAAGGAGTAACAGGATGCACTGGTCCTTTAAGGACTAAGGGCCATAGAGAGCCATTGAAGTAATAGCTCAGTACCTAATCTTATGCTAACCACTAATTTATATATGCTTGCCTCAGATATATACATGTTAATATTCATATTCATAACTGAATTAGATATGTGTTATAACTGTCTAATACATTATATAATGTAGAGGGTAGAAGTTATATATACTTAATGTAGTTGTCAAAATTAATAATAATATACATCTTAACATATAAAGACCTTCCTTATACATGAGATGCTGCAGCTGCAATGCATTTCACTTATGCTAAATTCATCTGGAGTAAAGCACATTCTTCAGTCTAAAAAGCAGATCTACTGATATTGAATCAGGGACTGTATATCATAAAGAAATCAGTGTAGATATAACTCACTGTTTGTTACATTTGTGGTCATTAAATAAAATTGTAGTTAGTTAAAACCAGTTCAGGATAACATTTAGAGATGAGGCTATTCATTGAAAATCAGCAGAATGTTTTGAATCCGTGAGTACATTCATCCTGGACCAGAGCTTGCACCAGGATTTATGTCACCTCTGCTGCCATCTGTCGCATGGCAACAAAATGGTACAAAATATTGGTGGGAAGGTTCAACCTCTACTGTCATATCAGCAACGTCCTCCTCTGACGTCATGGACTAACGTAATAAAATAGGAAGCATTACCTTCAGAGCAGCCCTCGTAGTTTGCATGGCTATATTAAATGAGATATCACACTTTTGGAAAGCTAAATTCAAATCAGAAACATCCTACTCACATATCAGTTAAAAAAAAAAAAAAAGTCTTTATTTAAAATGCCCCTAAATGAACTGATTTTATGTAGGTATCTAGAGTTCAGTTTTCTCAGTACTGAACTTAGCCTATCTTTACTCTGTACCTGCTGCAGTTTATGGAACTGCAGTTTTCAATGACCATGAACGGAAATGCATGGCGATTTTTCTTAGCAATAAATAAATGTTTATGCAAGGAAAAAAAAAAAAAAAGATTTGGAACTACTTGAGAGACGAGAATCATTTCTTTTTTGTTTAGGAGTCTTAGACCTGAAATATTAAAAGGTCTAGTCAAACAGTTACAAGCAAAAAGGACAACAAAGCAAGATGAATGCCAAAACAGAGCGAAAATGTTTTAGTATTGAAAACACTATAAAAATGCAATTATGCTAAGGGTAAAAAATATAAGCATATTTCTGAACATTCTAAATATTTTAAATTTCTATAAATATTCATTATGTATCCATCGCCCATACATATTTAAAACCCAGAGTCTCTGCTTTCATTAAGTGAGTGCTACTGGAGATAAAAGTATGTTTAAAAGAAATAGAACAACCATTGTTGGACCAGCTGTAGTGATAAATCACAGTCGGGCAGGAGATTAGGTTCCAAAAATGGAAACAAATGCACGTTCACACTGGAGTTCCAGCAAAGAAAGCAAGACAGAGAACAGAGGTTTGAAAAACAGTGCCACATAGCAACTGTAAACAGAATATTGCAAATTGATAGACAGATTTTGTGTCAAGCTGCTTTGGACTTGGACATTTTTGAAAACAGAAATGGAAGGGCATCAGTTTAAAATAATTAGTGCTTTAAATTACAACAGCAATGCAAGACTCCACATAATGCACAGTGAATCTTTTTCTTATGCCATTGCATCTCAGTGTATCTCACTGTCAGAAGAGACAAACTCCTGAGCCAGAGATATTCAAGACCCATCTGGATGCCTACCTGTGCAACCTGCTCTAGGGAACCTGCTTTGGCAGGAGGTTGGGCTCGATGATCTCTAGAAGTCCCTGTGATTCTGTGATTCTGAGCAGTGACCTCTTTGCAAACTTTGCACCACTTTTACTATGTTAAATAACATTATTACATTTGTACATAGAAAGAAAATCAGATGCCTTGTATAAACAGCGATGAATCTGGTCTACATGGTTGGAAACCATGCAAGTTTGTGTTAGGATCATTGTTCTTCCTAACCTTTCTTGGCCAATGGCCCTACTGCCCCTAAGTTCCTCTCTCATGGTGATTTTCTAAGCTAAGTTGCATGCTGGCTGTCTGACTGGATGCCTACAGTTTGAGGTGCACATTGAGTACACTGAGCTACTGTCATGATTGCACAATTTCCCAAAGAATAGCCACCTCTACAACAAAGACAAAAAAGGGTCAGAAAAGAAACTGAGATAGAGAGACTAGGCCATTTAAAACCTCCCTCTGGGTCAGACCGAAACTCTATGAAGTCCACTATTTGTTTTCTGTTGATGTCCAATAATAGATGCTTATAGAGAAATATATAAATATTGCAGTCATAAAATAATATTTCCCTCCATGCTCATCCAGTCTCTGGACAGCTAGGATTGCTTGAACTGTAAAATTCTGATGTCCAAATTTCCTTGATTCCAAACCTAATTAGTTTGCTGAGGAAGGAATCCTTCTGGCTCAGCATGGCCCCACGCAGGTTTATAAGCTCATCTACGCTGCTGGGACACTCCCCCACTTCTGGGACCACTGTTAGCAAGAGCCCTAGAAAGCACTGAGAAATGTAGGAAGTTCCAGAGAAGTAAATGAGGATGAAGAAAAAGCTCTACTGGAAAAAAAAATGTTAAGACTCACTTTGTATTCAGATTTCAATTTTATTAAGAGACAGTGAAATACTGTAAGAGATAATAAATAAATTGTACTCTTCATCAGTGTAGTTCTCTGATTCAGAAGTTATGAACTGAAAGGACAGATGTTTCTTTTCCAGCTGGCACCAGCATCTAATGACTCTACAGAGCCATTAACACTAAAGATGATAATTAATGAGTCAATTACACATATATCTATTAAAACATTTTTGCTGTATTTGGAAATACTGTGAAAAAATAAACCTAAATTTTTACAAGTAAATAAGACATGCCTGGAACTCATAATACTGACAGGCATTTGTTTAATCAGAGTAGTCTGGATTTTTCTCCTGATCAGATTCTTCAAAATACTGAGTAGTGTTAAAGGCTTATGGTAAGAACTTTAAAAGTTGTTGTGGCAACATGAATTGGATTCTGAATATCATATTGGGTACGTGATAGGTCAATAAATAAATATATTAAGGAACATAATCCAGAAAATGCCACTGTAAGAATAAGTTATTAAAAAAGAACAAACTACAAACTACAACTGGTCTCTCTGTAAAGGAAACAAGCAAGCCAGCAAACAAAAAAACAATACAGAAATGTTATTTGGAAGCAAAAAGTAAATTTTCAGCCTCCAAACCAAATGGAAGCAATTCCACTGAGTTTCATGTTCTCATGTCAAGGATGACGTGAACTCTGCATGTTAGTGATGCTTGAGTTACTTTTCTATTTTCTTGCTATGACAAGAATCCTTCATTTTCCATATTTTAATATCTTTCTCTTCAGAGATTTGTTCCTGACATATATAATGCAAGTCTTGCGAATCACTCTAATGGAAAATAGGGTTAAAAAGTGAAACAAGGTGCCTGTCTGTACAATGTTAGAAAATGAACAAGTTTGATTTCCCTTAATGAGAATGTTCATTTCATGCAGCAAGATCAGTCCTTGCTGCCAGGTGTGACACTGACATCATTATCATGCCATAGAAGAGATATGATGGCACCCAAAGTGCCATCTGGACTTCCAGGTGTCCCCATGAGGGTCACAATAGGTCATACTGGACAGAAGAAAGCACGTGTGTGTATCCTTGCAATGTGTTCTATGCCATTGCCAGTCATGGGTCATAAGCTTTAAACTGAGATGGCAAAGCTGTGTCAACTTTGCTGTGTCTGAACTTGTCTTGAGCTGTTGCAGCTTTCTTTTACTTGGTTTAGCTAAAATATCTAGGTCTGTGGCTGTCTTATTTTGCTAATATTTCTCTTTGTATGATGCAACCAGTTTTGCATAGACAGTGGTAACAAGCAATTGTTCTAAGTAGAATGAGATATTAATGACCCTAATCAGATGTATTATAGAGAAATACTGACGTATCATGGCAGCAGAGGCCCTGAGAACAGAAGACACAGGATGTGGCATAGAGAAATAAAGGTATGGAATGATAAAAGATGGGATATGAGCATGGCATTGCAGACCCCAAATGCTATTAACAATTCCCCAGTGGTCACTTAAAGAAATACAGACCAGGAACTGTGTGAAACTGGATAGAGGGGTAACAAAGAGAGTAAAGGATAGTATCTAACGTATTAACTGGCAGCATATATAGCAAATTTGACTGAAATACAGAGCTATGGAGCCATGAAGAAAGATAATGGCAAATGCATAAAAATAACAGCAAATGAATCATAAGAGCGAGGGAGAAGAAATTATCAATACCGTATTCCTCCCACTGAAGGACCCCAGAAGCCTTCCAGGCTGTCACAAGAATGAACTCACCCTGGCAGTCTGAAGCTACCAATTTTAAGAACCAGAGGAGCATGGGAAGGATGAGCATAACACCAGGAAAAAGTTGTGGTGTACACCCACATTGAGAAGTGGGTGTATTAAATTTTTAATTGTATGATTGCTATTATTGAGACTTTCTGTACTGCAATATTCTTTTTTTTTCTTATTGTAACAGTTATAGATTGTTATGATTTCAGTTATACTAACAACTTCTTGTTTTTCTTAATGCAAGGTGTGTTTTCTTCTTTTCCATAAACAAGATTTGTTGTAGTGCCTTCTATCACCTGTCTGGAGAAAGAAGAAAATGGAGGAGGTCTCTGTGAAGAGGAAAACATTTGGTGGTGAGCTCTGATTATTTCTCACGTATATAACTGTGAAATGTTGCCCTCTAAGAATGAAAATAAGTCATGCTTTTATGGAAATGTGACATATTTTGGCAAAGTCCTCAGCTCGTACCGATTAGCACCTTGTATGACCAATGTTATTGCTAGGAGGAAGACCTGTAGAGAAAGAATCATTGATCACATCCACACAGAGGAGATGATAAAGCATCTTTCCTTTGGAAAAGGAAAGGAAAGGAAATGGTGCTTCAGGCTCAGAGGATAAGGGTGAGAACTGGCTTGGTTCTGCAGCCGTTTGGTGAAGCTGTAGAATGTTGGGCTTACTCAGAACAAACAGAAATTTGTGGTTCTATTTTGTGAATTCCCTGGAGAAATGTCATGGGTGAGTCAAATGTCTGTGTTTTCTTTGAGAGTTGTGTCGTTTCGTGTCTATGCTGATGTGAGTCCCTGAGGAGGACCATGTCAGATATTCCTGACACCAGCTACCAAGAGATGGAGATTGTCCTTTCCTAAGGATAGGAAACCAAGCAGATGGAAGAAAGGTGGGGTAGAGCTTTCATTGCAGAAGGAATAGCAAAGCTCACCCATATAACACAGTACTGCAACAGACACAGCCAATCCCAGACAGTTAACAGCAATGGCAACGAAAATCTCCTGCACCCTTACTGAATTTTCCCATCCCCAAATATATTTCTGTCAGGTTTTTCTTGGGTATATTTTAATTTACACATCTGTTCTCTCTCAGACATACTTTTGCAGCCCACAGAAGTTGGCTCCTTCTAATGATCTATGGCTGTACCTTGTGAAAATATGTTTTCAATTTGGCTCCTGAAACATGGATCAAGTGATACTGCCAACACAAATATCCTTTGCTGTCAAACATTTTTCTCCTCTGGAGAGTAGAACACCTGCACAGCAGCTTAGGAAAAAAAAAATAATGATGCTGTATAGCGGTGTTTCCTTTTGCTGCCAATTTTTCACTTGCATTTCATTTAGCAATTAATAGAGGCAGCCACAAAATACTTTTACATGTAGACATTACATATTGATTTGCACACATAGGGCTAAATTCCCAGCTGGTGGATTACACCTGCTGGATGACTGGCCTTGGGCATTGCCCTGCTAAAAAAACTCTCACAGCCATATCAACACTTTTTGGATCATGGGACTTGGGCTGCAGTCGTCTGGCATAAGGCAGGCTGACAGCATGACTTCTTTTGCATCTGTGTTGAACCAAAGACCCAGATCAGCTAGTGGAACACAGAAATGCTAATACTGTAAGAATTCTAAGTGATACTTGAGGATTCCTGTTTTTTCAGAGTTAAAGCTTAGGGCAAACATATGTAAAATCCTGATATGTAGGCTGTCACTAGGGCAGTACTCATCTTTCAGGGTAGGAGTGTTCTTCAGTTTTCATGAGAAAGAAACATGAAAGCAGATCAAAGGTATGGATTATAAAACGTTATTGATCAAAAGCCACTGAAATGCAAAAATACTAGCCATTCTCCTAGAGAATTCCTTATTTTCTTGAAGTTTTATGTATTCATCAACAGGATTTCAAGCAATATGTTTAAAGTATGTGTATCTTTCTATACATAGGCACACAAACACACAGACACTATGTAAAAGCAATATATTATTATGCATATATATACAATATATATGTTATTCTATGTATATATACATATGTATTCAAAATGTATTCCTTGGACAGCTCAGAACTTAACAAGAATGGGAGCATCTTGGTTTCCCAGCCATTCCACAACACCCACACCAGCAGTTTAACTCAGGAACAGCAATCCCTGCTCTTGAACTAAAAGTAACAGATCCACAGCTGTTGGTGAAACCAGTCGGTTGGAGGACAGAGGAATTCATGTGTTTTTAGATAACACAGGAGCAGGGCTGTGCACGCGTAATCAAAACATACAGAAGTTGAGGGAAAGGGGTTAACATCCCTTTATGTTCTTAGAAAATGTATGTCTGTAAAGTTTATTTTGTCATAAGTAGAACTGGAATAGCACTTTGCTACTGTGTTATAAGGACTTCATTGTCAAGGCATGCACCTTCATCAGGTTTTCTTCTCTGGCTGCATGTTCTCTGTGGCAGAGTTGATTTAAGTGTTTCCAGTCTTGCCCAGCTCCCAGTCAGTTGTTTCTGTCTACGACTACATTTTACTAATTCCTTATCTAAGTCAATACAGCTAGAAAGGAGATCAATGAAATAAGCTGGCTCTAAGAACAAAAGACAGCCAAGTTTTAGGGGAATTGTGTTATTTTGTTTGTTTGTCATCACTGTAAGTTGTTTAGTTAATTCAGTTTACAACATGGCTTCATGAAGGAAAGGGAGTTAAACTGTTGCCTGTGGCTGAAGGAAAACAGGAGTTCCCAACATTGAATTTTGCTGCTGAACATGGGCTAGTATGGACAGTGCCCTCAACCCTGCAGGCATGGGATTCAGGGAACATCTGCTTGCCCAGGACTCTGGCTGGGAGCTTTACCTCCGTCCCCCTTGCAGAGAGTGGCTTGGCTGTCAGGGATAGATGGCTAATTGGGTACAGACTGTTGACAATACCCTTTAAAGCATGTTTAATCACAAAATCATAGAATCGCAGAACGGCTTGGGATGGAAGGGACCTTAAGCATCATCCAGTTCCAACCCCCTGCCATGGGCTGGTTGCCCCCCACCAGCTCAGGCTACCCAGGGCACAACCAACCTGGCCTTTAACACCTCCAGGGATGGGGCATCCACAGCTCTCTGGGCAGCCTGTTCCTCTTACAGGATACTTCTGGGCTGCACCTGATGAATTACTCTGCCATGCTCTCTTGTGTAGAAACAAATAGGTTTTTTTCAAACAATGTTCATGGCACCTCTCCACATTCTTCTTTTCTTTCTGCAACAGAGTCCCAGGTTGGTTTAAGCATATGTTGCATTAGGCAATGATGATAAGTGAATTTACAAAATTGGAGACCATGTTTTTATCTTGTCCTCTGATTTTCAGTGGTGGAGAACCTAGTTCAATAGCACTGGCCATTCAAACTCAGTGGATATTTTCTTAGAGGAATCAGAAGCTGTTGCCTTCATGTCCTCACTAAAACCACTTTGTATGATTTGATTATCTGCATCTGATTTCCAATCTTGTTGCAACAGCATAGGCATGTTCTTCAGTTCCTATCCAAGCTGTGCCATTGCATTGCTCACTGATCTAAAGCATCCTCCCTGGAAGGAGCTGCATTTCTGCACAAATAGAGACATTGACATCACACTGAAGCTATTAGTACTGGGGGAAAATAAAAATAAAAAAGCTCACAGGTAATAAAGACTGTGAGACTATTGGATCTTGTCTTTTAGCATCGTATCCCAGAGGCTGAACAGTTGCAAAAGATAGACAAGTACTTAAGGAAAGGCCAAGTAGTATCTTCCCAACAACTTGTGGATCTTAGCAGATCCTAGCAGAGACCTCTTGTAGATCTTTGTGGATTTTTCTGTTTGTTAATTTGTCTTTCTTTCTGAGGGCAAACATTAATGATGGCAAAATATATAGTCAGATGCATATAACACGAAAGCTTTCACGAGTGAAAGTGACAAGTTTTAAATGCATTTTTTTCAAGTTTTTTCTGTCTTCACTGAATGTCATTTGCTTGCTTAGGGAACAGCCAACTCCTTTTCACAGACAGGGCTTAACTGTCACAAAGTCATCATCCTGATAGCTCTGAGTATTCAAGTTAACCTAGAGTACTGGCAGAGTTTGCCCTTCTCCTGATAAAGTGAATTTCAGGGTAAAATGGGGAGAAGGTTAGCCTTTTATGCTCATTAAACCTCCCCTAGACTTCTAGGTCTGACATGAAATCCCATTAAGAGGCATCCTACAAACAACAAGCCATGAAAACAGCATCACCACTGCCTTCTGCATGGAGGTGTCCTTGAGGAAGGTCATGGGAAACACGCTGAAAGCTTTGGCATCCGTGTTCAGGCAGCACCAAGCCCATGCTGCTCCAGCCACTGAGGAAAGCTTCCTGCTCTTCCCAGCGGTTCACAGTGGTTCCGACCATTTTGTTGTCATCATGAATAAACACAGAGGATGTATTCTTTTTTAAACAGCAAAGACTGTCTCAAGTACAAGAGCTCAAACTCAGCTCCTTCAGTTCATGACTGGATACAGACAGATAAGTGAGAATAGTAAGGATAAATGCTCTACTTTGCAATAGATTTCTTCTTCACTTTCCCCCATAGCTTAGAGATATATTTAAAAACAATACAATTATTTTTTTGGTTTTTAATTACACTGATTCCTGGGGCTGGTACTAGAGGGCGGCCGTTTTACTGAAAAATAATCCCCCTTTGACAATGGAAATTTGAGAAACTACTGGAACAGATTGCAAACCATTTCCATGCCTGGTTTAACTGCTTGACTGCCAGCCTGTGTAACTAATTTTCAGAAGGCATTTCCTCATATATACATCTCTCTCTAGTTTTACATTGCTACGGGGCCACAAAACATCAAAGAAAGTTTTGCATCCTGGACTGCACAGGCACAGGAACAGTTTTGGGAGATGCAGAATACGGTGAGTGACTGTGGACAGAAAACTCCTTCACTTCACATGAGAAAAAAAAATGATATAAAAAGATAGAAATTTGGACTAAAATAATAAATAAAGCAAAACACACACACACAAAAAAAAGAACAACCAAACCAAAAAGAACAGGAATCTTTAGCCGGTGATCTTAATAACAGCTTACATATCTCCATTGACTGAGGGAGCTGGGGAAAGGTGAATATCATATAATCGTAGAATATCCTGAGTTGGAGGGGATCATCAAGTCCAACTCCTGGCTCCACGCAGGACCACCCAAAACCCAAACCTTATGGCTGAGAGCATTGTCCAAACTTGAACTCTGGCAGTGTGGGGCTGTGGGGAGCCTGTTCCATGCTCACCACCCTCTGGCGAAGAACCTTTTCCTAACCCCCAGCCTGACCCTCCCCTGACACAGCTCCATGCCATTCCCTTGGGCCCTGTTGCTGTCACCAGAGTGACATCATACAAAATTATAAAACTTTGTGGAGTTGGCCAGGAGGAGCTCCCACTGCTCGGGGGCTGGCTGGGCATTGGTTGGCAGGTAGTGAGCAGCTGCATTGTGCATCACTTGTTTCATAAAGATATATAATATAATAATATATAAAATATAATTTTTATTTTTATTTTTTTACCTTCCTTTTCTGTCTTAGTAAATAGCTTTAATCTCAACCTATGAGTTCTCATTTTTTTTCCAATTCTCTCCTCCATCCCAGTGGGAAAGGAGAGGATGTGAATGGCTGTGTGATGCTTAGNCTGTCACCAGAGTGACATCATACAAAATTATAAAACTTTGTGGAGTTGGCCAGGAGGAGCTCCCACTGCTCGGGGGCTGGCTGGGCATTGGTTGGCAGGTAGTGAGCAGCTGCATTGTGCATCACTTGTTTCATAAAGATATATAATATAATAATATATAAAATATAATTTTTATTTTTATTTTTTTACCTTCCTTTTCTGTCTTAGTAAATAGCTTTAATCTCAACCTATGAGTTCTCATTTTTTTTCCAATTCTCTCCTCCATCCCAGTGGGAAAGGAGAGGATGTGAATGGCTGTGTGATGCTTAGCTACCTTCCAGGTTAAATCACAACAGAACAGTAAGTCCTGTTTCATGCTGATCTCTTAAATACACGTTCACTGTGCTGAACTTTGGCAAAGAAGTTAGGCAGCTGTTGTAATCTAGACACTACTTAGACCTCATCAGCAGTGAGAGAGAAGGTTGTCCAGAAGGTAAATCATTTTTTTTTGTTGCTGACATTCCACTGCAGACAGTATTTTCTCTCTCTGCTGACACTGGTGGGTGTCTAGTTGCCCAGACGTGTTATACGAATAATTTTTAGACTGCTAAAGTGAAAGGAGATGAAACTTTCCATAACTATTTATGTCAATCTTATGCATCTGTGTAGGGAGAATCAGTTTGGTAATAACAGCCTACTCTGCTCCCAGAGGAACATCACATTTCATCCTCACCACATGGCTGTAGAACTTCTGTCTGTACATTGCAATGAAGCAGTGATTCTGGCTGTGGTGGATACAGCGTGAAACTGGTATTCAGTGCAATGCCGTGGGACATAAACCACACTTTAGGAAACCTTAAACAATGCCAAAATAAATTTGTGCAGGATGAGAGTGAAATGGATCCTCTCTCTTTTGAACAAGAAAGCAAAGATCTTCATGGGTTTGTGATCTCTGCATGGCATGGGAAAATGAAGTCAGGGAAGCTAAGATCTGACTACTGTGCTGAGTGGATGATGTGAAGTTAATGCTGATTAAGTTTGGTTTCCAAAGTAAAAAAAAAAAAAAAAGAAAAAGACATTCTCAATCCATTCTACTTTCCTCTTCACCTTTCCTTCCAACACTTTTGGACCTTCATCGAGTCGATGGGCCACTGTAGCAGAATACTGGTCTCTGAGCAGACATCATAGAATGACAAAATAATGGTTTTCCTGACAGGGAGAAAAGTAAATTTTGAATCCTGCAGGGCCTTGAGTGCTTTGTCAATTTGCTTCAAACTTTCCATCATCTCAAGTGTGAATACGTGAAGGAGGAAGAACAATTATTTCTAGTGTGAAATTACTCAGAGAAAGAGGGTGAAAATTAACAAATCAATGCAGTTGTGTGCACAGCAAAAAGCATATGCCAAGGGAAATTTCTGCTTTCTGACACCAGCCCCCAAGCAACCCTTTCAATTAGTTGTAAACACTCTCCAGCTTCAACAATTCTCAACTTGTATTTACTTGTAACTCAGAAATAGGCTGCAAAATATAAATGTGACATCTCCCTTTGCTGGGGGTTTCCCCAAGGCAAAGGGAAATTCTAGGTTATTTTCTTTCTCATTTTCTTCACCAAACCATTTCTTTTAACTTCAATAGCTTAAATAGCATCCACAGCTTTTTCAGGCTTTTCAGGTCAACTGCTTTGGTTCTCAGTCTGCACATGCAAAGCTTTAGAAAGCTACTCCCTCAACTTCTTCGTACTTTTTAAACTTGCAAGAAATTACAAATGAAGATGACAAAATCTCTTCCTTAAAGGATTATACATTCCCCGTTAAACTTTAACTTCATTTAAAATCCATCCTTGATCCTCTTAAAGTATTTACTAGAGTGAATGAGGGCTGTAAAGCACGACTGAAGCTTTCCTCCTCGGGGAAGCAGCTTGACCAATTTACATATTTATTAAATATTTTATATTTTACTAGATTGTATGCTCTTCAAAATGTCACATCTTATTTTTGGTCTCAGCACTGCTTAACAGTAATGGCCATTTCCAATCCTGGGATAAAATAAATAAATAAATAAATAGAAGTCTGCATTTCCTGATTTGGTCACTTCTTAAAAATCTGAGCTTTTCCCACTTTCCACTCTATTTTGCAAAATTTTTTCTCCTAGTATTTTGGAGTTATGATAGTCCTGTGAAAATTAATTTCTTGTTGGGCTACACAACCAACCTCACATTTTTTCTCTAACATGAAATTCAGCTTTCTAAACATCCAGAGTGAACTTCTGATCCTATTTGATGGTAGGTTTGGCTTTAAATAATGGAAACTAAAGCAGGTGTGAGGCAGAAAGGCTTATGAAGATGTGCTTTCCCAATAGATACAAGGATCTATCAAAGAAGTGTTGATATTCCAGGTGTTTCATAGGCCTCAATTCCTATGTAAAACATAGCAGTTTTGAATGGGCTTTATTTTTGTCCTTACAATTCAGCTGTCAGGGCCTGGGAGAGACTTCTTTCTTTCTTAATAACATACAAGATTAGGGTCTGCATGAGAGATCCTAACTGGGGCTCCCTATGAGCATCCTTGAGTCTGGAGACAGAATGGAGTAAAGACCTGTATCCATATCAGGATGTCCAAGATGAGGGCACATCCCCAGTTTCATTGCTAGCCTCTTGAGTATTGTGGGACAAAGTCATGTTTATATTTTAAGATGCTGCACTTGGATATATTATTCTTTCTGCAGAAGACAGCATTACTATCACAACTTTCCTGCCCGTTTGAATTTTTGCATGTTATTATGTTATTCATGATCTTGCCTTGATGAAATGAAGGGATGGAGCTCCTCATTGAAATAATTTGTGTTTCAAGTGGAGAAATATAGAATTATTTAGACCACAGTCATAAAATAATGTAGGTTGCTCCAAATGGGAATTAGTTTAATAAATGGGAAAAGTTTTCCAATTGCAACCACAGGAGAGGTATAAATGAGGAGGTAATAGAACTTGTCTAACCTTAAAGAAAACTTCCTAGCACTCAGGGAACCCCTTGCCCTATTAGTCACCATGCTTGTGTTTGCAGTGGAGGCATAAACCCTAAACATTTCCTAGCTCTTTCGTGGAAAAAACCCTAGACTCAAATGTACCTTTTAGAAGGAAAACTCAGGCAGAGATTAGCCCCAGTTACTATTTCCTCAGCCTGCCTGAAGTATGGTCAAACCTTTTTCAGAGTCAAATCTTCCCTGGGGAGAGTCCACATTATCTATTCTTTCCTCTTCATGGGTCCTCTGACAGCCTTATCAGTAAGGATTTCTTCCAGGTCACTGCACAATGTGCACAGAAGACTCCACTAGAAACATGCCATGCTAAAAATAATTTTGTATTATAATTGCAATATACGAACTATCTGCTGGCCAGCATTTGTTTCCTCTGATCTGTGCCATGTTGACTTCTGAATTTTCTACTTTCTTAAACAAATGCTACAACAAAAAGCCTTGTAGAGTTAGGTATAAGATATTAAAAAATCCTATGGGATGACACCAGTGGTCCATTTATCCCAGGGGTTTGTCTCTAACAGAGTCAGTGGCAGATGCTATTTTAACATGTATTGTAGATTAACTGTTATTATTTTTCTCACGTTATAAAGTCATATTAAACTGATGACACTTCTTTTCCATAGATTGATAATCTTGTTATTATCTGCCTTTAACTCCATATGCTGCTTGAATTTGACTGGAGCTGACATAAGTCTTTTAACTTGAGAGTTAGTCAGGTGTGGATCTACACTCACAGCTTCCTTCGGTGATGAAGGTAAATCATATGTTAACCAGGCAGAACTAGACACTCTCTCACAGCATGTCAGAGCAAGTCAAAGAAAAGGGTATTTGAGATGTTCCTTTTCACCACCCCTTCATTTCCTTCAAGCTGATATGATACATAGGAGACAGGAAAGGACAGGACAAACTTTAAGATCATAACAACCCTGTAAGGGAGCGAAAAAGCTTAAGATATTTATTTAAAAAGGAGCCTTTCGGGTACTTTAAGGCACTTTTGAGTCAGGAAGGACAACAAACACAGTGTTTTCAACATGATACGCTGAACACGGAGTAGCTGCTGGGCTCTGCTCACAGAATTCACCCCTGCAGCCCCCTGGCTGCCAAAACTTTGCTATGTAAACCTTAATTACTTAGGGGAAGGCTTCTGCCTTCCAGTTTGGAACTGTTGCAATTATAACGTTGGATGCATCATGTCCATGTTATTGGGTCCTACATCCTCCAAATACAGCAGAACACTCTATTTTGGCATGCTCCAAATACAGCAGATCACTCTATTTTGAGAAGCTTTTTCTGTTTGTGAAAGTTCCAAAAAATGCATTTTCATTGCCAGCAAATGTGCATTTTGCTGACACCACCCTTCATTTCTTGAGTGCTGGCAAAAGCATGAATGGAAAGTAGATAAATGGAAGCTATGGATTCCAGAATCACAGAATCACAGTATATCCCAGTTGGAAGGGACTCACAAGAATCATCAAGTCCAACACCTGACTCCACACAGGACAACCCAAAATTCAAACCCAGTGTCTGAGAGCGTTGCCCAAATGCTCATTGAACTTTGGCAGCTTGGTGCCATGACCAGCTCCCTGGGGAGCCTGTTCTATTGACCAACCACCCTCTCAATGAAGAACCTTCTCCTAACATACAGGCTGAACCTCCCCTGATGCAACTCCATGCTGTTTGCTCAGGTCCTATATATTACCTCCCCTCTTTGACAGATGGAACAGCCTCAGTCTATGAGCTCAAGTCTGGGTATCGATGCCAGGAGCACTGATGAAGTGAATAGAGTGTGTCATGTAAGAAGAGCTTTCCTTTTGTATTTAACATCTCACTGTTAACAGAGAAGGTGGAAAGATCAATATCCTTTAATTGCTAAGAAAGCAGAAACCACGCTGTCTCTTAGTGAACTGGGAAATAAACGTAGATGAGCATTCATCTTTACTGCTGTACCTTGTACTTGAGTCATGATCCTTCCAGATGTTACTCTTCGTTCATGGCCTTGGGAGCAAGATGAGAATTTGGCTCTACTCAAAATGCTCTCAAAATACCAGAGCCTGCCAATTCTTCTTTAGAGGGCTTCATTCATCTGTCTGAACACCAGCATTTATTTTGAGTCACTTTATGTTGTCTGAGACACTTCTGCATGGCTGATTGGTAGAAGAGGTGAATGAGAAGTCTTTCTGGAGCAGCCATGGGGGGGAGATGAGGAAAGATAACTTTGAACATTTCAAATGGCTCTAGAGAGCTACGTTTAGGTATACAAATTGCACCCTGAAGGGACAAAAATCAATGTGGAAATTATTTTGTGCCATGTTCCACCTAGGGTGGGATTCACTTCAAAATTAGTGTACTAGAAGTTTATTCTTCCTACCAGCTTCATCAAAGTAACTAAAAGTCTTGTGCCCTTGGGCTGGAGCTTGTTGTTGGCCTCAAAAAAAAAAAGCCAAAACAGCAACAACAACAGCAACAACAAAAAACTACCAACACCATGGTATGGAAGATGAATGCGGTATGCTACATTTCCTGGAAATGAGCATAAAGGTTGCAACCTTAAAAGTTATCAAATGATCTTGCTTGGTCCTATAGCCCTATGTAGAGGAAGTAGCCAAGCATGTAGTTGTGAATCATGATTCCCTCTTCATTTACAACAGCAGAAACAAAACTCGAGTTTACTACTCCAATAGGGAGTGATCACAGGCATTAAAAGAAAAAAAGAAAAAGCTCAATACTAAATCAATAGTAAATTGAATTATAATCCTTATTTAGAAAAGCATTTATATGCTTTTCTGTCAACAATCGTGTCCTACAAAGATGCCTAAAGGTGTGCAGCTATTGAAGGACAGATTAGAGTTTACAAAATTAAATTAAAAATTGGGGAAAAGCATGACCAGCATCAAACAGCTATGCAAATTGTCTTCTCTACTTTCAGAAGTTTTCTTTGGCTTGGGTTTCTCCTGCAGACAGCAGATTGGCCAGACTCTTTTCCTTATTGAGAGGTGTAATTATGCTTTACCATATCTCCCAGAAGAGCAATGTCACTTTTCTCAGAGCATTCACAACCCAGCAGTGGAAGATGCACACTCCCCTTAGGTTTCTCAAGTATTTCTATATAAATAATACAAAAAGAGGTTGTATCTCCTCCGTACTCAAAGAGCACATGAATTAAATGTGAGTATACAACTTGATTTCTCAGCTGAGAGAAAGGTAACCAAGGCCTTGACAAAGTGATCAGTGTCTACTGTAAGGAGACCTCCTCCAACACAGCCACAAAGCCAGAGGATATAAAATATGTGAACTTTATACAGTCTCATTACTACCCAGGTGAGCAAAAGAGACATCTGAATGGAAAATCCTTCTTGCTTTAATAGTGTCTGTTATTTTATGTGGGGTTGTATTGAGGTGCCCTAAGGCTAACTCAGCCTGTCTTTGTCAGCAAATTCCTTGCCAGAAAAACTATTTAAACTGCTTGATTTTCCCCTTCTTTCAGGCAATAATGAGATTGGGATGTTGTTTCTGTTACAGCTAAATCTGTGGCAATTGCTTTTCTTGGACTCCTTTTAAAATAATCATAATATCCTGGAGAAACAGGGTCCTCTTGACACCGTGCTTTCAGTCATCAGTGTCAGCTACCCCTGTGCATCTTTCTTTACCTAGTTAAAATACAAAATGTGCATCCCAGTTTCATTGCAGGTGATGGAGCTTGTGCCTGGGAACAACAGGATGTAATACAGATGTTAGTGTCCAGAAAATGTGCACGTAGATCTTTTACATGCTGAAGTGTGTTTTGAAAGCTGGTCCCAACTATCATCAGAGTGATTAATCAGTCTGCTCTTCTCAGTTTCTTTAGTAAATGCTCTGTGACAAGTCAATTAAATCCAGTAATAAAATATCCTCTACTGGGATGTCTGGCATGCTTGATGTTAAGCCCATGTTGAAGGGTTTCCTTAGCTCACAGACCTGTTACAAAATCATGTTGTCCACAGTCTTTCTGCGAAAGCTGCAGGAGCTCAGCACCTCTCTGGATGTGGCTCCTGACATTTAAAGACACACAAAAAAACCACAACAAAACAAATCAAACCAAGAACAATAACAACAAAAACAACCCAAACACAACCGAAAAACACACTAATGCTAAACGCCCCCACAAAAGCATCACTACACCATTTATTTTATTCCCTAATTGAGCGTAGGCTTGTTTCTGCCAAAATATTCCCTGGTGCTGTGTCCAGATCAGTTCTAAATGCTTTAAGTGGTGACATGTTTGCTACTTCCATAGGGCCATCATCACTCAGGCTGATAGATCAGTTTAATAGAGCCTAATGCCTGTCAGCATAAGCTCTGTTCTCAGTTTCTCAGCCTTATCTCTGGCGAAAAAAAAGGAGATGTACTTATCCTTTTGCCTTGTGAGTGGTTGACAGAAAATTAATTAGAGCCAGAAAAAAATCTTTTCCCCCAAAAAGTTCACCAGAAATCTTTTCCTGTCTGAGGAGTGAGTCCAATGAGTACTTTCTATATTCTCTACATAGGCAAAAGTGCTGAAGTTTCCGATATACATATTTTTGAAGGAAAGCTTCCTTTCGTACATAAAATGTGCATGAAATGACATGCAGCATCTTGACTCCCCTGGGAAGGTAGTAGCAGTCTGCAGAATTAGTCTCTAAGGTACAGCACAGCTAAGGTTCAAGTTATTTTGTCTGCCTCTTCCATTTGCTGAGTTTCATTTTTAAATCATAGCATAAAGTCTAACCAGCTTCATTGGGAGTAAGATGCTGATGTTGCATGTGTGAATCTGCCAGGAAAGTTGCATGGAGCTGGGCTTCTCCTTTTTAAAGAATTGGCAGGACCTGGTGTTTTCAAGGCAAGAGATGGAGGTCAAAAGTGATGGCCAGGTAAGGGAATTATTCTGCCAGAAACCAAAGAGGTCTGAGTATGATATATTCTACCACAAAAGCCTTCTTACCTTTTGTTATTCCTTAATTTGTGTGAATGCCAACAAAATTATTTTCTTCTTGTTCCTTAAAAAAGCTTTTAAATCCCTGCATCCCAATTAGGGTTACTGTCTCTTACCAGGTATTTTAACACTGCATAAGAGAGCAGCATCCCTCTCACTGCTGCAGCAACCCCGTGCAACAACAACTTCATGCCACACTTTTGGGAACTGTGTCCAAACTAGTTAGAAATACTTCTCCCAGAATGTCACAGCATAATGCAATAGCCAGAAAATAGACAGAAATGCTGTGAATTGCAAGCAACCTTTCTGCAAACTGTGCTGTAGGAAGTCTTCATCTCTTGGAGCTACTATTCCAAGAGATATTCAGAGTTGGTGTGCAGCAATTCTACATCCAACAGCTTCCTGCATTTGCACCAAAAGAAAATGAACTGCATCCCCTCTGCTTTCTGATAAGGAAGCCCGAACCACCTGTATGAACAGTATGTTTCCATGCAAGAGAAGAAAAGGGCTTGTAAAAGAAAAAACACTGTGACAGAGGCATTAGAGTGACAGCTGAAGCCCTTGCCTGGAAGGAGGAGGGTGGTGAAAGCTGTCTAATGAAATCTCTGTGCTTGATACCACCTGAGGAAATGCCACTGATACCTGCTCTGGTTTTGGAGGCAGGGATCATTACCTTGCAGAATCACTGTCACTCTGACACAACCTGGCCTCTGCTGAGAGTTAAAGGAACCGAGGGTTGTTTTCATCTGGGATTTAAAGCCTACTTTTCAGCTCTTAGTCATTCTCTCAGACATAAGAGATATTAAAGTAATTATAATCTAAAGCTGTGGGTAAAATATTTAGGTCAGCTCCTGATAAGCACCTGACAATAGGCTTATTCCCTATTGGATGGCGTTCAGAACAGGTTTTCAGTAGGTTTTAAGCATTTCAGACAGGATTCTGGCCAAAGCTCCTTCTCTGTGTTGGCAGTTAATAGAGCAAGGAGATGCACCAGAGTGCAGATATGAGTGTGGGTGAATAACCCAGATCCAACTGAGGGCTTCTGTTGATGGCCCAAGGACAGAACAATAATCAACTGCAATATTTAGAAGTCCAGAATGAGTGACAAAAAAATTCCTTTTTCCCAGGTGCTATCAAGAAGTGTCTGACTGCTCAGCCAGCAGCCACAATGAATGAGACAGCAGGGCCAAAATCTGTTCGATCTCCTGAAACAGCAGTGGCAAAGATGAAAGTATTTACATTACAAAAAGGAAGGGTTGAACTGGGAGGAAATAAATTGACACCAGCAAGAGCCAGAACATCCAAAATCAAAGCAGGGGAAGCCAAGATGAGGAGTAAAGCCTGGAGCCGTTTCTCTAAAAGAAGAGTTGACTGAAATCGTGACAGCATACAGAGGCGAGAGGTGGGCTCTCAGTAGATGAACAGCAACCTGATACAACAAGAAATGGTCATGTTCAAAGACCATGTGGAAGTCCTGCTGCCTGTTTGTCCACACTTCTTCTGAAGACATTGCCAAAAATGATGACTTGTTCCTTTTGTAAGCTCTGGTGGTCATGCTGCACAGTGAGGAACATTGCCTAGAGGTCACCTTCCCTGAAGTTTTTCCATGTGGGATTTGATGGATGTAACACGCTTGCTCTGGGTTTGATTTAGACATCAGCTTTAATACAATGATGCTGATGTCTTTCTTAAATGTCTGCCAGATTTTATTGAAGTAGATTTTATTATTTACAATGGGACATTACATATGTCTCAGGGAGGTGTTAATCTGAGTGAAAGCTGTGTGCATAGCTCTGTTCTTTCACCAGCAGCTGCCAGTGCTGGAGGGATAATGCTATTATTCTGTTATTCTGTCATTCAACAATATTATTCCTCAGGCCAGTAATCATTTTTGCCTTGAGCAGCCCAGCCTGTGTTTAATCAGCAGACCATGGAGAAAGGTGAACTTCCCAAAAGTGAAAAAAAAAGCATTCAAGACTAACTATAATCTCACAGGAATTTGCTGGATTCAAGTGCATAGAAATAAAATGTAGGCTTTGTGAAAGAAGAAAAGAAAGTCAGGAAAAGGGTTACTAGGGTTTATCTGGGGAGGATTCCTCGCACAAAGATTTATTACACAATGAGATGGCTGGAAGATGAAACACACTTGCCTGAGGATGGTTCCTGGGATGGAGCCTGAGGAAAGGGCTGTAGAAATACAGTCAGCATCTGGAGAGTTCACCAGGAGAAGACCCACAGGGTGATGTAGGAGTCAGTCAGGTTTGAGTTTCAGCACTATTTCAGATTCTCTTTTGCCCTCTTTTCTCTCCATGTACAGTCCTGAGTCCAACTCACGCCACATTGCTTGGCACATGCTTTCAAATTTCCTCCAGAAATATGCAACCATGGTGTGCAATGACACATCTCTTGCATTATTTCAGATCCTCTGGGCTGCAAATAAAATACACAATGTGTGCTTTTAGATCCTAAGGGCAGAGAAGCCCAGGAAAAGGCTCTGAGGACACCTGAAGTAATGTGTCACCTATCTTCCATGCCATGGAGCCTGCCCTGTGCAACACGGACATGAGCATGCTCTGCTGTCAGATCTGATGGTCAGGAACCAGCCTAGGTGGCCGAAGTCAAACTATAGAAGAGGACATGGTCAAAGCCAACAATATCCTGCATAATTCTATATCTAGTGCTATCACATTTCTGTATATGTATATTTGTCTGTTGAGCACCATGTGCATGAACAGAGTTTGCTGGAAAGGTTTTGACCAAGAGTTTTCTTTCAAGAAAAAAAAAAAAAGCCTCTTCTCTTGAAATACCACAATTCTGAACTGTTAGAACAGATCAAAACCTAACTCTTTTTATTTTCATAAAAGCTGTCTCATTTTGCTAAGTGATTGTAATCATTCTAATTTTGTCTCAAAATTATGTTTAACATCTTTTTTTCCCCTGGATTAGCTGTAATATTCTACTTCACAAACTAAAAATGTTTGATGGTTGAATCAGTTTTGATGTGCAATTTACACTGTGTGGTAAATTTTGAAATTTTCCTTGACAAATGAAAACTGTTTTCTGAGAGGCTGAAATTTCCCAGGGGACAAAAATTCTATTTCCCAGCCACCTCTGAAGGAAAACTCATGTGAAAATGACAACTTTCCCTGCACTGTAATAAAACATTGTCTCAACTGAGTGCTATTTATGACCAGGCATACAAACTGCAATTCTTTTGGGGAGCATAAATAGTATCAAAGAAAAATCTCACATTTTTCCTTAAAACTGGACAACTTTATTCAACTGACTTTTTATTGATATTTCTTTTTCAGAGAAAATCTCTCTCCTATGCTGTGAATTGAATTAGAATTTCCTATGTCTGATTTAACTGTGTGAGCTGATGCACCTGAATAACATAAAAATGGCCATGCTTAGGTTTTGATACTTGAACATCAAAAGTTCATCACTCTGATAACTTTTCTCTGACATGGGCCAGTGGTGGCTTCTTCCGAGGACAAGGACAGAACATCTCTTTTTTATTATTTGTCCTCCTGGCAATCAGAGACTCATACCACAATTAAACTAAGAGGAAGTAGAAAGAAAGAGAAGCAAGAAATTCAGTATTTCCCTCCTTTCCCCAAACTCCAATTGCTTTAGCTCAATTTCTTTTCCTTTTCAGGGTGTAACAGTTAGTAGAGAACATTTCTTGCCTTTATTGGTACAATCCCACCATTTAAAGCTCCAATTCAGAATGTGCCTAAGGACCTCCTGAAGTCCCAGTTGCATGCTCACATTGGAGCTTCTGCTCAGACATGGTTTCTGTAATTGATGTGCGTAACAGAAGAGCGTTCGTTATAAGGTCTGAACTATGTACAAAGTCAAGAAGGGGTAATACCAAGAAAATAAGTGCAGAGACAGTGTTTATAGAAAAGCAAATGAGGTATAAACTGCCCATGAATAAATTTAGGCTGGTGATTAGAAGAGCATTCATAATCATTAACACACTCATGTTCCAGAAACAGATTTTCAGTAGGAACAATGGTGTAAAAAGAAACCGAAATGAGACTTCATGGAGCTTGATATATACCTGCACAAAGTCAAGTGATGTAGGATTGCTACAGCAGAACTAGATTCTGTTACCCTGCGGGCCTCAGGAAATTGCCATAAACTTTAGACAGAAAGATCTCTTGAAGCAAATCAAGGTGGTACAATATGGTACCTCGCTATTGAGTGTGCATCAGATGAACTAAATTTCAGTTGGGGTGTAAGCAGTAACAATCCACCTAAGTCAGTTTACAGCAGCCAAAGATACAGTTCTGTACCTTAGAGTTTACAGACCCGATAACAACTGCATTGAAGAAAAAATATGGAACATATTTCCTTGATGCTTTATTGATTTGTATCATTGTCTTGATTCAGTGGCTAGTACAAATGTCGCTTTACTGACAGACACGAAAGAAACCAAATGTGTCTCGGTACAGAAAAGAAATAGAGCTTTCTAGTTCTATGTGGTCCTTTGAACCCCACAATTTCACTGCCTAGGCATGCTTGCCTCTAAAGTCAGTGTTTCTTTCTTTCACTAATGACTTCTCTCTCCAAGCAGGGTACGACTGGAGAGAAGTGACCATCACTTGTCATTGTTTGTCATATACCTTAAAGATTCTAATACATTTGAGTTTCAAAGCATTAACATGAAGTACCATGGCTACAGGCATATCTGTTGACCTGTTAAAAATTAGCCCGCCTCCCTTTACTCATACAGGGAAAACAATGTAAGGATGGCTGTTTTATTTTGTGATATTTCAGTTTGCATAGATAAATAAGAATGGGGATATTGAATCAAATCAAAGTTTAATTCAACCTGTTCTTTTGTCATTTATAACACTAGAAAAGCACAAGCAGATATAGCATTTCCTCTGAAGGAATAGTCATTTGTGTCTCATGGAACTTCTGACTTGGCTGTGATTTCTGCTATGTATTTACTACTTCAAAATTGATTTTTCTTTTGTATATATATTCTATCTCTTCTTGAGCCCATGTGACTTTCGCCACGATATCTTGCATCAAGCCATTGCTTGGATGAACGATGTACACAGGTAAAGAGGGCACTGTGCATTTAAGCTGGGGTACCTCATGTTATAGGGTATTGAGGTGCGTTGTAATTTGTTAAGAAATGGCAGAATTGGCTTTGTGCTAGCTATATCAGATACAGCTTTGTTTATTGCAAAGTCCACCCAGGATCCTTGATAACTACTTTTACACCTATCTTGGGTGTGTTACTGCTTTATACTATTACCAATACCCAAATACTAACAACACTGTTTGCTCTGAGTTACACAGTGTGACTTTCACAACAATCTTTTTCCAGTCATCCACCTTTAGACAGTCCAGAATATTCACTTCTATCATCTTTCAGATGTTAAGTGTAAAAGTCACATTTCTGGAGTCCAGATGTCTTAATGACACTGTTCTCCTTACTGTATTTCTTCACAAACCGCGTAGTGAAACTTCTGGTGATAGGAAGTATGGAGACACTTGGGGTGCATATGAACATTCTGTGATCAAAGAGACTTTAGATCAATTATATAATGTGCCATGGAGGGTCATTAAAAAGTCACTTAATGAGCTTGAGGAGAAATCCTTCTGCAGGCTGGTGCTTTGCCCTCATTGTGCAGCATCTTTCTTTCCGATGTAAAATCCTTTTGCTCAGGATTAGGAATAAATTTCAGGGTTGGGTGGAATAAAGCTATCAGGATCGCAAAATGAACACGCTCCACGCTTAAAAATCAAAACCATTACAAGTTTCCCCAAAATGGGATTATTTTACAGGCAGACACACCGCTAGATAAAACCTTGAATTTCCTACAGCCTCTCTAGCTTAGTTCATGTATAATTCCTCAGCTGATCAGTGGAGTTAATAAAAAAATAAAATTGTCTCTCTTTAAAGCTGGAAGAGACTCTCATACCTGCTTACGCCTATCTCCAGGATAAAGATTTAATTACCTTGAGAAAAGGCTGGAAGAATGATGAAACTTTGGCACCTGTTACAGCTGGGAATATGGTGAGGAGGGCCAACATGCAATAATTAAATCTTTAGCACCCAGAAAGGAGCCTGCAGCCTGTAGTGTCCTCCTGGTGAATATCACCATGTTTATTTTTAAACCTACTCCCTGCCAGCATGTCCCAAAGTCAATTCATGTACACAGCTGGCTGGGAAAAGGCAGACTGGAGCTTGAAAAAGCAAGAGCTAAAAGGAGAAAGAGAACAGCTAGCCAGAAAGTTAGCAGAAATAGGGTTGGGATGGAAGCTTTCCAAGCCCAGGAATAGGTGACCTACATTTTCAGACCTGTCTGAAAAGGGCAGACTTTTCAGATCTTGGTGCACCTCTACTATGCAGATGCTGCATTTTTTTTTAATCTCTGCTTTTCAGTTCTTCTGGAAATTGGACAGTTTTAGATGAGGTGACAAAATTGAATCCTCCCAAACAAGGAGCAACAAGGTCACAGTTGAGTGAATTTTGTGAATGGTGAACAACTGGGCAAAGAACTTTAGCAGTGTGTGGGATCATTGGCAGTGACTGCACCATATGGACACATCATACTCAGTGCTACCCTCCCGAATAAATCAATGTGAACTTGATCAGCCCATGGGGTTTTGGTCTGATCGTGATTCTGGACAACAACCAGTCCCTCAGCCTTTATCTGAGCTGGGCAGTGGGTTTCTTATGTACAGAAACCAAACTGTGGGAAAGGGATTTTTTCTGTGGAAGGACAAAGGAATGTGCATCACATGTATTTATTCACTTATTTGTGCATACGTGTGCGTGTATCCTCAGTGGACCTGAAAAGTTGTATCTATTTGTGTGCACTTTGGTCCATGAAGGTGTTTGTTTAAAAACTTCTCTGCTAGAGAAATCCCAACTAACCAGCTGCATGAAGTAGCCCAACACCTTAGGACATGTGAGAGATAATTCCCTCCTGCCTTTATTTGGGTCTTCTCATTTAACCCAGATGCATCAAGTAGGTGCATATAACTGAGGTTGGCCCTACTTCATGTGACAGTTGTATTGGAGACCTTCAGAAAACCCTTGCAATCTAAACAATCTGATTATCTAGCCATTTTGTGATCAATTAAATTTGTTTTGATGACAAACATAACTTTCATGACATTGCATTGGTTGCGTGAACTGCTAAGCAGTTCTAGGCTCACTCGGAGAGAGCAGCCACAGACATGGGGTGAGCATCTGAATCTCAGCCACCTAATTACCCCCAACATTGTTTTTTTCTGCCACCTCCCTGCTATTTGCCCCCTGAGCATACCTATCTTACCTTCTCTGTAAATAAATAGACAAACAAATAAATAAAAAGTCTTCGGCAAAGAGAGAGAGGAAGATCCTAATGTTCTAAGGCTGTTTGGGTTCAAGCTACTAACGGCACCATGAATGTCTCATTACAGAATCATAGAATCATTAAGGTTGGAAAAAACCTCCAAGATCATCTAGCCCAATCGTCCACCTACCACCAAGATTGTCCGTCAAGCCAGTAAACCATACTCCTTAGTACCACATCAAGATGCATCTTGAACAGAGAATCACAGAATCATAGAATGGCTTAGGTTGGAAGGGACCTTAAAGATCCTCTAGTTCCAACTTCACTGCTGTGGACAGGGTTGCCACTCACCAGATCAGGCTGCTCAGGGCCCCATCCATCCTGGTCTTGAACACCGCCAGGGATGGGGCATCCACAACTTCTCTGGGCAGCCTGTGCCAGTGCCTCACCTCCCTCTGAGTAAAGAATTTCTTCCTAACTTCCAATCTGAATCACCTCTTTTTCAGTTTAGAACCATTCTTCCTCATCCCATCACTATTAAACTGTGTAAATAGTCAGTCCCCCTCTTGCTTGTAAGCTCCCTCCAAGTACAGATAGGCTGCAATGAGGTCTCCCCAGAGCCTTCTCTTCTCCAACCTAAACAATCCCAACTCCCTCAGCCTTTCCTCACAGGAGAGGCACTCCAGCCCTCTGATCATCTTTGTGGTCCTCCTCTGGACCCACTCCACATCCTCTACCCGCTCCACATCCTTCTTGTGCTGGGGGCCCCAAGGCTGGATGCAGTGCTCCAGATGGGGCCTCACGAGGGCAGAGCAGAGGGAGACAATCCCCTCCCTCTCCCTGCTGCCACCCCTGTTTTGTTGCAGCCCAGGATACCGTTGGCCTTCTGGGCTACAAGTGCACAGTGCTGGCTCGTGTCTATCTTCTCATCCACCAGAACAACCAAGCCCTTCTCTGTAGGGCTGCTCTCAAGGAGTTCTTCTCCCAGTCTGTACTTGTATCTGGGATTGCCCCATTATCCTCTGTGGTGAGCTCTCTTTTCCTCCTCAAGCTTTCTCTGGTCTTTTAGCTCAATCTCTCCTTCCACAAAATGCCTGTGCTGGTTTTTGGCGGAGTTCGGGTCTTCATTTATTTGTTTTCCTGACAGAGTGACAAAATAAATTATTTAAAAACATACTTAAAAAAGGATGGGCAACTTACCACCTGGAAGGGTTAGCTGCAGTCCTGAGCGTGCATGCCAAGAACTGAGTATGTTTCCAAATATGGCTGTGTTGTTTCATTCTTCACCTTTTTCCGTGCATGTGTATGCGTGAGTGTGTAAGTGTGTTCTGCAGCGATTAGTCATGGATTTATAAAATAGATTTTCTCAAAAAAGATGTTTTCTGCCTCTTGTTCCTTTGATTCAACTTCAACATCTTTTTCAGTATAATTTTTCTCCTCCCTCTCTCTGTATGTTTGTGTGTGCTTGTGGGTGTGTATAAATATATACATATATTGTAGTTGGCTGGAAATAGGAAAATCCATTTTCTTTAACAGTCGTATCTCTGAGAAACAGACTCACAGAAAATCTTTTAAATACGAAATTAAAAGACTTGAACTGCTTGGCTTTTCCAGTTAGCTTCTCCTTAGTTCTTTTCTCCCTCATTCTTGCTCTCTCATTCTTACCCTTGCACTGAGTTTTCTGTTTAATTAGGAAGAAAGAAAACAGTGACATCATGTCAAGGACATAATCTCTTTCCAAGCTGGAAAAGTCATAGTCCGCTGGCGTAGTCCCACCCTGAAAAGGGAAAATTCCCTCTTAAGATATAAAGTGAAGAATTTGGTCCCAGTGTAGCATCTGTTGAAGAAGGTGGGAACCTTTTTTTCTATTTATGTATTGCTTTGGCTGTGGAATCCCTTTGCTTGTGAGTACATCAGTCCCCTGTTGAAACCCCTGAAAGCTGAGGAATGACAATCCTAAGAGTGTGCCTTGGCATCAGAGGGCACAAGCTTTGTTGTTCATTCAGTAGACCATTTCTCTTAAGCAAACTCATAAAAATGCTGGAGAGGGCTGCACTCTACTCCTGTGTAGTTTATTTTCTTCGAGTTGGGAGCCAGCTTTCTCCATTTACTCATGCTGTGCTACAACAGGCTCTTTGTTCATTTCAACATGCTGTGTTTTGATTCACATCCAAAGTTTCTCCGTTCAGGGTATAACTCATCTCACCTAACATCAGCAATGGGGTGTCTTGCATAAGAGAGTGTATTCATGTTTTTGGACAAAAGTCTTTAGAAGGTATGATTTACCTATGGGAGATTTTGAAATTTACAGGGGGATTTTGAACTTTACTTTAGGTTAGATGTAGACCTTTTAACTGTCTACAGTTAGACAAGATGCTCCCATTCCATGACAGAAGAAATTATGCAAATGGAAAGTGTAATCTCCAATTTGAATTCCATGGAGACAGTCTGACATGGCATTGGATCTCCCCCATCACGTGAAGAGGACTCAGATCTCATCACAGGAATCAACAGAAGTATGACACATTTTGTGCTTACAGGAAAATATTTTCCTCTGAAGTCTGCAATGGAAATTTTGGCTTTAAGATTCATTTGTTATAATGTTTTATCAGAGAGAAAATTAGTAATATAACCTGTCAACTCTATTTACCTCTAACCTTCCTGCTACAAACCATGGCAACCACAAAGTGCCCGTTTACAGCAAATGACAAATGACTGCAGTTGCAGTTTTGTGAACTATAAAGCAATATTCTGTTTGCATCCTGTAGAAGTCAACTGCATACAGCATATTGGGGGCTTCACCTGTGTGCATGCTGTGAGCAGGCAGCTCGCACACCGTGCACTGGACTCAGGTGCACAGTGTGGAATTCCGAATGGCAGCGAGTCCATGGAAAACAGTTACTTGCACTAAAATGCAGCAATTTCCTCCGTGCAATGTGGCAGCTGAGATCACGGAGCAATCATTTTCAGGCAGAGAAGTGTGGAACAATGTCTCCAAATGAAATTATAGCTTGAGGAAAGGATTTCTTTGAGGTGGGATGGAATGTAATTACCCAAGTTGGACTTTTGCCAGGACACTGATGTATAAAATGCTTTCTGCTCTTGTGGAAAGTACCACATGATCTTTTAATGACTGCAAGGGAATGGGCTTTGGATTTTTTTTTTTTTTTGATTTTATATGAGTATCTCATTCAAAAAGCAGAATAATAAAAAGAGAGAGAAAAAAACTATCAAAGAAAAAGTTAATCTTTGCAAAGTGATGGAATATGTAAATCCCACTTTGAAATGGTAATTTATTAACTTCTTTTTAAGATAAAAATGCAATTAGTTCATTCTTTCATTTCCCCTCATCCTAAAAAAATACACATATATTGTTATGACATCCTTTACTCCTATGTCAACTCTGTGTCTTTTGATTTTGTTGCAGTGAAGCTTGTGGGTTTTATAAAAAAAAAAGACTTTTATTTTTTTTCTGCCTTGTTTCATTCCTGACTGTAAATAAAAGAAAATATTCCTAAATTCAAAAATAATTGCTGTCAAAAATCCACACTTTGTTGAATTTTATAAAGCCTATGGGCTATTCTTTTATTACATTCAGTGTCAGTGAAGAGTAATCAGAAAGTGAAAAGGATTTTTTATCATTCCCAGTTTATGCACAGATATACTCTCTTTAGCTCTGAGGGAAGATAACTATTATGTGTGACGGAAGAGTAAGTTTGTCTTATTTTCCACTTGCTCATTTTTGTGATGTAGCTGCATCTATATGTCTCTCTGTACACACTACACTGTTTATTCCTAGCTGGCCAATCCGGTGTAACTTTTCTGAATGCACTGTAAGTTTATCACCATGTTTTTTTCCATTTCATCAGTATTTTGGGAAGATGGGTTTAACTGTCTGATCATTGTCTATACTTTGGTAAATGCTTGTGAATGTTAAATAAAGGGTATAAATAAAGAGTAAAAAAAAGAATGTTAAATAGATAAACTAATGAGATACTGGAAAGATTTATTTGATAACAGCAGAATCTGGAGACCGCTGTGTTTACTAACCTACTAATTGGGGTGGTCATGGAGGGTGCAGCAGCTGTGTGTTCACACTGTTTTCTCTCTGTTGGAACTTGAATTCACATCTGGCTCCAAAGAGACCTGTCATCACAAAGCTGTTGAATAGCCCCCGTTACTGCTCTTATACTGCTCTCATCTTCACATTCTTTAAGATATTTCAATAGACATCAATTCCAAAGTAAAGCAAGTGAAAGGGAGTGACTTGTGAAGAATTGACACATTTCTTCAGCAGTGAAAAGACTGGGTATGGGATTCACCTCCCCTGTAGTCAGGCACCTATAAAGTAAATGTCTCTACCTGGATTGAGTTGTCCAGGCTCCCATTATGATTAATAGAAATACAATTCATAGACTTGAGGGGCTGCAATTCATCTCCTGCTTAAAGAGACTCTTGCGTTTAAAGGAAAGAGACATGGCTCTTCCATTCTAAGTGTCCCATTTTGAGGTCCTGCTTCTCATGGATGCCTTTAAGCCTGAAACATAATGTAAAAAAGATATTTGAATATTATATGTGGTGAGTGAAATGAAGAAAAATCAAAACCAGAGATGTGTCTCTGGGCTTGGTTGCTAGAGCGTTACTGAACTCAGAAGAGAAGGTATCCTAAAGGGACAGAATCATGACTTGAGATCCCAGATTTGGGAGAAGTAGCCCACAAGCCCATTGCGATCTGAGTTCAGCCTCTGCTTGGTTCTGGCAGCAAGATATTGTCTTTGGAAGCATTGTGGAGAGCTGGTTAGCAGCAGGGTTCACAAGGATCTGCTGACTTCTGGAAGCATCAAGCTACCACCAGCTGGTTGACCTCATTGAGTTTCAGAAGGAAGCAACAATGCAAAGAGGTTTAAGTTAAAGATTTCTTTCCCTTTCTCTGGATGCCTTGTGTTATTTGATGATCCCCCCCCCAAAAAAAAACAACCCTGTGTGAATGGTGTAAGATGCACACCATTGCTCTGCAAGCTCTAATGATGCACTTCTGAGAAGAATTCTTTCTAATTCGGATTTATGTTTCTTCTTTACTATGAGTGATGCTCACATAAATCTTCTCTTGTTTGTAAAGGGTCTTTCATTGCTGTTTCTGATGCCAGCTTCAGAAAGAAGCTACACTGGGTTCAAGTCTATAGGGCCTCTATTTCCTCAGTTTTCTTCCATGAAATCTTTACTGGAAAGGTGATGCCTTAAAATTCATCCTGGAAATCCCTGATCCCTCTTATCCAACACAGAACTGTCATTTAGCAGGCAGATTTTTTAATTGTCAGCATGATCTAAACACCCTGGCTCTTTTCATCATAAGTGACCGTGAGTCCCTGAGTTTGGAGTGAACCAGCTCAGTTTCTAAGGGCTGTGTTGGTATTTTAGTAATTGCCTCACTGAGGAGATGGAAGCCTACGTCTGGAAAAAGGATACAAATCATTGATCATCCTGCCTGTTCTGGCAGTGACAAGAGCTCAGGATTTGTGCTCCCCGCTGTCTTGCATAGCATTGCTGGTAACCATGGTGTCCAAATGCGTGTGAACGGAGCCTGGCTTCTTATATAATGCTTGCAGTGCAGCAGCACCACCAAACTTACCAGTGAGAGATTTGTCTTGGTGAGGAGGGATTAAATACTTTTCATTAGCAAATTTAGAGATTCTAAAGCCCTATTATAGAGATCTGCCACCCACATTGTGGGCAAAGCAGCTGTACAATGGATGATTATAAAGCAAGACGATGAAGTGACGTTTTGGCTAAGAACTTTATTGTCTCTGCACTCTCAGCCCTACAATCCCATGGAAACAATTGTGCTTAATAAGAAGTATTGTTATTTCCTTCTGAGTGAGTAGGCATTTGCTCTGTATCCCCACAAAGGCTAAACATAACAATGAGTGACTCTTTGTGCTGTGTTAAGATAACTCCACATTTCCATCACCTTCAAAAAAAAAAAAAAAAAGTCCAACACACAGAATATTAATAATATCATCCTATATACAGCTCAAGATACAGAAGAAAGCAAAATTATTGTTACTATTTTCATTATTTAACAATTATCACTGTGAGAGTTTCTAGAACAAAAATATTTGAAACAAAATTGACGTGAAATGAACAGGCACCTTCTTTCCAAGTTTGACTCTGTAGGGTTTTAATTCCAATGAGCTATAACAAATCTGATGACAGAAAAGGCTTTCTGCATGTTAATAGCACAGCACCATACCGGGTGTAATTCCAAATCCACTTGCTTCAAGATACTTTGATCACTTCATATTCTACATGGGAAAAGGGCTGTTTTATGAATGCAAAACTGGTTAATGGACGACCTGTGAAAGCAAATTCTAACCCCCTCTCTCCTCAGATATCCTCCATTTGCCTAGGAGAATTTATATGCTCAGGAAACATTTCTGGGCACTAGAACGTGCTGACGCACATTTTTACTATGGTCTCTGGTATGGTTTTAGCCTGGGCACTGTCCTTGCAATTCCCTCACACCAGCTGAGAGCTGGCACAGCCCCAAAAGCATTCCCAATAGGCAGTCTGGATGCAGCACTTCACAGCCTAAAAGAGTTTAATTGCATAAACATAGATCATTGCTGTCCCTGGTGCTGGAAAACGCTCTCAGGCTTCCTTAATTTACTTGTGGAGATTGTCGCCTCAGTGGAGGAAAAACGTGGTTACTATTTTAGACACATGCAGGACAGTTTTAGTGAGAGCCCTTGGCGCTTGGATATGCACAGTCATTTCAGCTGGAATTGCCACCAAACAGAAACGAAACACCCCTCTGGTGACCAGGAGGGGCTGTAAAATTTATGCTTTGTCGCATAAGTCTATACCCAATGATGGACCGTAGAAAATTCCCTTCCTTCAGGGACTGCTGGTGTGCGGCTGCCTGGTGGGAGATAAAAGCCAGGTGTGTGGGCATTGCGTATTTGCAGGACTGGGTTTTACTGCTCGAACACAGAGCACTGCAACCTGGAGTTCAAAGAGAGAATGACCGAGCCTTTTCCAGCACAAATTGCCTCTGGGGATTAGATGGCCGGTGGTGCAGTGCTGATGGTAGCTGGAGCCTGTGCTCTTCCTCATAACCTGTTGCTGTTACCCAAGAGAACCGAGCCTCTCAGCCAGGATTATTAACTCAGACTCAATGATGGTGATGTACATGACTCCCAGAAATAGCTGTTATGTTTGACCAGCCTCTGGTGAAGTCAAAACAGGCACTAATTTCCTGGGAAGGGGAAGCCTACATCAGAACTTCTAGAGAAAAGCTTATGCATTTCAGATGTGACCCAGAAGGTTCAAAATACAGGGAAAGATCTCATCAGCTCATTCTAATAACCAAAATACGAGATTTTAAAGGATACTCCAGTCCTAAACTTTCTGTGTTCTCCATAGAAGTTAGGCACTTCTTTAGTAATACAGCTGGCCAGAAGATCCATAATGTTCTTTGTTTTAAACAAAGCAAGCACAACTAATCATTAAAATATGATAAATTATAAATTATAGATTATAAACATGATACAATACAAATATGGCATAAAATATGATTAATGATTATAAATCAGTCTAGACCTACAGTATAGTAAAGAAATATGTCATCTTCATTCCATCTCTGATGGGGCAGCAAAGGTAGGATGCCTTAATTTCTGGAAATAGCTCCTTCATTCTACTGTTTATATTGGAATATGGGTAACACATCTCACCTCACTGTAGGTGTCAATATCTAAGTTCACTTCAAAATTATAAGAGATTTAGTCATGGTCAGTATGCTTTTATATTTCACTCAAACACGTGGAACTACTTAGGGAAATCAGGAGCCTCTTCCTGGTGTCTGCTCACACACAAGCTGGTCTCCAGCTGTCTATGGAAGAATCAGAAGGTGGCTTGTAGATGTCAATGCCTCTCTGTAGATGATACATGTAATCAGTGGGAATAAGGCAAGGTCCTAAAAAACTCATTAAATGGCCATACCAGGCTGAGATAAATTTAACAGAGACTGAAATACCACTTAATTCAGCATCAAATCAACTTTCCATAATGTGAGAATAAAAGACATCAGGGTGGCCATATGGGGTGCAGTATTCAGTTATCCTATCCCGCCCTATCTGTGACTGTTGACAGATTCTTGATAAAAAATGTGTAGGAAAAAAGCATGTTTTAAGTACATTATTCCTTCCCTGACACAAACCTTCCCTGCTTCTTCACATGACTGATTTGGGAATTTGTTGAACTGTAGGATTCCCTTTAGTTCACAGTGTTTCATAGAGTCTGATGAGCTTCTCTTTCATGATGCTCACATTTTTACACCCAGACATGGATGCAGACTTTGATTATTGTCATCCCAACAATGTACAGTAGCATATACTGTGTGCTCAGGTGGTAGCAACACTAAATACCATCATAACAAGAAGTAGGTTTAAGGAGAAATTCATATGAATGAGGGAAACTGGGATGGGTTTGAAAAAATATGAGAATAGGCCTGTATTTGGAGACGAAGTGTTGTGGACTGACCATGGCTTGTGTTCCCCTGTGCTGCTTGAAGGGAGGAGGTAGAAGAGGGTGGATGCAGGGCAAAGGTATTTTTTAATTTGCTTTTAGTTCTCACTGCTCTAGTCTGCTAGTAATAGGTATAATCCGTTCCTCAATTATTTATAAGAAATAAAAATAAGTCCATTTGTTGAATCATTCTACATGGACAGTGTGATTTGTGGGTCTTCCATTTGAGCTGACTTCTGAAATTGGAAGGATATGGCCCTAAGTGCCAGTATTATTGACTGTATATGGGATTGGAGACAGATGAACAGTTGCACGTACAGGGATGTTTGTTCTTGCTGTCAGTTTAAGTTAGGCATCTATGAGTAAAATGTGCCTAATGCCTTCATGTTCTTTTTGCATTTGCTTCTTACCTCATATAGCAGTGTTAAAGAAAACAGTCGATACTTCAGCAAATAGAGGAGAAGGTTTGTAGAATGCGTAATGTATCACTCTGCAAGAATAAATGGGTTACATCTTTCACTTTGAGAGATTAAAGAGCAGATTGCCCTCTGCACTTGGGCATATTTCTGCTAGAAATTATTATTTGAGTTTTGCTAACATTAAAGACGTGTTCAGGCAGTAGGCTGTTGCTGTGTTGGGTGCTACACAGGCAAAGAAAGAAAAAAAAGTATCTGCCATAAATATTGTTTCCAAATGCCTTTTTGCCTTTGGAAATCGTGTTCTCAGTTATTATCATCCAATTGGGGGACACAAGCACTGCCATGTGAACCGTGATGTTAATCAAAATACATCTCTGATTTTATCCTAGAGAGTCATGTGATGGTAAGAGATGTCATTATTAGCAAGACTCTACAGATAGCTACACTACTGTGGCATACAGAGCATGAAAAGGCTCTGCATTATTAATAACAACTGGGTCAGCTTCTCAGCAGGAGTGAACTGGCAGGGCTAATTAACTGATATACCCCACTGATGATCCACTCCGTATTTGAAGAATAAATCCAAATAACAGAAATTCAGGGAAACCATAAGCCTCTTTGCTTACTACGAGCTGCTAGCTCAGTTTTCCTATCAGGCTTGTAGGAATGCATGGCAGTCTATAAAGAGTGAGTCTGTGGCTGGTTTGTAACCAATACGTACATGTGCAATTCTGTGCAGGAGAGAAACGGGCTGTTTTACATTTGCCTTCCTTACCCCACTACAGAATAAACCTCGAGTGCTGAAATAAAGGCTATATTTTATGGCAAGTATATTGCTAGGGTCATTAGCTTTTCCATTCAGCTTCATCAGATGGCTACACAGCAGGATGCATTCCAAATTTATTTGATAGTTTGTCAATAAGCAGCTTCCTTTTAATGGCTCTTAACTTCATGGACTTGAAAAACAAAATGCCTCATGCTCACATTAAACCAACTGGTCCATAAGAGGGATCTCTTTTTTCTGGCATCCAGGACAGATTGGAAATTGCCCTCCAAAATAGGAAACTATCTACCGTATTCTGCCTTGTTCATAGACAGGAAAGGCTGTTCTGCCTGTGTACATGTGCAAGCTGCACTGGACTGCATGGCTGGATTATCACAAACACATTCTCAGTTGAAAACTTACGACCAAGGGTCAATTCTTATGAGATCAAAACACAAAACCTTGACAGTTTGCTGTTAAAGGGCCAAATGGTTGCAAATCAATGACAGTACAAGGTGTCTCCACAAGATGTAATGCTTGCAGGCACTTCTGGGTATTAAATTGTTTTCCTCTCTTGTCCCTCTAGTCTTTGAAATCTTAGAAGACATGGGCTCCTACCCTTATGCAATAAAAAGTCCTTAGATGGAATTCTTCTATTCTGTGTAATCAAAGAATATCCTTGAGAGATCTGACGACTTTGTGGCTACTATGTACTTCTGCTACCTAAGTACTGTCTGGATATCAGTCAAGGCATTTGAAAGTGAACTCAAATTTCCTTCTGTCAAAACAAATTACATTGCTTTCAGTGGAAAAAACTTCACTATAAACAGTAAAATTTGCTATAGGAAGAGTATATTTTTAGAATCAATTTTCTAGGCCAGATACCTCACAAAGACCTAAGTAGCATTTCTGGTTTTAAGTCTACTTGCCAGGTAAAGTCAGGAAGTATTGCACAAACCACTGAGAGCCAAGGTGACTCCTTGTATTGCTGGTATGCTGTGGAAGAAAAGGGTAGGGAGGGCTGAAAATTGCATTGCTGCCCATTTCTGTACTGTAGGGTGCCCAAACCAAGTGTTCTTACAGATGCAAAAGATAAATTGATAAAAAGGCAAACTGCCATCATTCGCTTTCTCACATGGCAGTCTGAATAGGCATAGGTCAGCTCCTGTACAGAAGCTATGTAGTCATGGTAAAAAATGAAGCCACCGATTCAGAAATTCTATCTGACTGTTGCTACTGTGAATCTGTCTGGCATGAAGTATAGACAGAAGAATCACAGAATCACAGGGGTTGGAAGGGACCTCTGGAGATCATCTGGTCCAACCCCTCTGCTAAAGCACGTTCCCTACAGTAGGTTAAACAGGAGCCTGTCCAGGTGGGTCTCGAATATCTCCAGAGAAGGAGACTCCACCAGGATGCCATTGGCCTTCTTGGCCACCAGGCCACACTGCTGGCTTGTGGCCAGCCTGTTGTCCACCAGGACACTCAGGTCCTTCTCTGCAGAGCTCCTACTCAGCAGGTCAGCCCCTAACCTGTACTGATGGAACTTGGGTATGTCCCTGTATTGTCAGGCAACTCTACTGCAGCTGTATTTTTTTTTTCCTGAGTTGAGTTTTGCTTGCACGTGCCCAGCTGAAGAGCAAATCTGCATTTTTACTTTTTAAGTGTGCCTTGAGGGTGCTTCATAAACACAGAGTGACTGGAAAAATAAGTGATTGAGAAAAAGACAAAAAAGAAATATTAGCTACATTTAGGCCATTCTACCAGTGGTTGAGTGCTTTCCAAACTATTTTCTTTAGCTGCAACTTAAATGACTCATGTAATCAGCCTCCTACCAATTCCATAGAGTGTCTTCCACAATATAATTTTATTTATTGTGATTTGTATCTGTCGTTTGTAGCAGGCACTTCTACCCAAGCTTAAGCACAAAGTACTCAGCGAAGCAATCTATCCGTTGAGGAGGAAAAGTGCCACTGATGTGCCTGTTATTTCATCTTGGATAAAGTCACTGTAGAACACAACTGTGGTTGAATCAGCAGCAAAGAATCCTTTGGCTACGGTTGTGTCTGTGCTGCAAGTTCTTCATGGGCAACTTCTTGGAAAGGCTCCATACAGCCTTTTACTGTGATCAGAAACTTAGAGATAAACAGTGATATGACATTTCTTCATTGCTGGTTTCCTACCTCAAAAGAACTTCCTGCTGCTCTGGCTGCATCATGAGCCAGACTGACCTGCAAACTAAGCTGCTCTGTTTAGAGTGGGGAAGCCCCAACATGGAGAAGAGTTTTAGATCTGTTCTCCCGGCCATAAAGTTCGTACCATCCTCATACACACCATGAAGAAGTGACATTTAAACACGTCCCACATTTCATCTTAACCCAAGAATAAAATTCAGCAGTATCACTCCACTCAGTGTTGCTTGGTCTTGTTCTGGTAGATGGAAATTTGGGTATATGCTACTATCTTCATGCTGCAGATCTGGGCTCTTTGGCACATGTAAGAGGAGGAACATCATCTCACTGCCAGAGACTTTAGGTCTTGAGGTCTAATCCCCTTTCTACCCCAAATATGGTAGACCAGGTATCTTCCTTCCCATGAATACCATTCCCCAGTACAGACACTAACTGCTTCAGAAGCCATTTGCAATCAGCTGAAAAGCAACACATGAGGACAAAACAGTGTTATTTTTTAAATACAGATCACATCCCCATCCACCTCCAGCAGTACCTAAGGACTCAGTTGATTTATTCATCCCAGAGCTGCAACACTGAAGCTACTAGCACATGCCCCAGAGCTGTGAAGCTGGGTGAGACCTTTGCAGGTGCAGAGGCTAGGAAATAAGCAGTGTAGCTCAGGACAGCATAGCTAGAAGAGGGCAATTACCAAGACCTTGTAAAACAGCTTGTGATTATTCACTCTGTTCTCCCTAAATCATCCCCTAAGATTATACAGCATCCCTTTTGTCCTCCAAGCTGTCCCTCACCCCAATTTCATTCCACTTATTCTTTCTTATTATACTGTGAAATTTTATCATCCCTTTAAACTGTCACTGAATAGACTTTATCTGAAAGTATGAACTTGCTCTTATATTTGGATTTATTTGTTGCTGTATTTTATACTTTCTGAAAATCAGGAAATAAAACTCTATTAAGCTTCAAAACAAACTCAGCTATCTCCCTCTGATCCCCCTCTCCCCTTTTCCCAGTTTTCTCCTTTCACTGCTTGTGACCCATCCAAAAGCAATTAGTATTCTCATCTGTGGTAAGCAGGGTTAATTTAACTTCTAATTCTGAAGGGCTTTGATGAAATAAGAAGCATATAGAGTAAGTTGGCTCATGTCAAAGTGCAGCCATTACAATTCATAACTGTGGGTAACATCGTGTCCTCCTCCTTTGGGAGGGTGAAACTCAAGCAGGTACCGGACCACTACAGGACAGAATGCACTTTAGGAAACAAGGTGCAAAAGTCTCATTGCTTGAAAGCAACTTCATGATTTTTTTTCAGCTGAACTGGTTGCAGAAAAATCAGAAACACTCTCATAAAAAACTGCATGTAGAAGTGGGTGCTGACCATGTTTTTCACATTCCTGTACATTGTGACATAGACAACACAGGGAGGCATCGTTGAGCTGTGCAGTGGAGTCCTTACACTGCCCTGCCAAAGGGAAAAGGATCATGTCAATATTTATTAGACTTTCCAACAGCTTATTAAGTCAGTAAGAGAGCTGAATCCCAAACAAATTCCAATTAGATTTTGTTCCAAAATGAAGGCTTCTTCCCAAACTGTCCAACAGGGTAATGCCACTGGCATCAGCATTGTCTTCTTTCTTAGGGAACTTTCTTGTCTTTTATTATTTATGATTATTCCATTGGTCAAGTTATTGATGGTGGTAGTACAGAAAGCATTGCTCTCCAGAGATCTGGTGCACAGACAAGTATGGATAGAGTGTTTTATTAAAAAAAATACAAAACTTAATTTTGTGGATGTACATAAGGTAATGCTCGCATTGGAAATCTGTTCTCCCAAAGAGGATGCCCACTTTTAGCATGGATGGGGATACATGTCTTAGCTGCAAAGGTCATTGCAGCAGCATCTTCAACTGGATCAAATGAGACTTGTAACCAAAATTTCTTCTACTTGTGGGTAACTTAAGTGCAATTCAGAGTAACCCAACAGGAAGGACTTCCTTCTCTGGTCTTGCAGAGCTATCCTTGGGATATACCACTGACGCACAAAGGAGGAGTGGTAGTGATCTGGAAGGAAGATCTGAGACATCTGCCTTTTGGAGTACTTTTAGAGTTTTGGTGGCAAACGTAAGACATGTTAAGCTGGATTTTTCAGGTGGGACAGGGATCAGAATCCAAATGCATTTATTTATTTATTTATTTATTTATTTATTTATTTATTTATTTATGTTTGGGGGCCTCTGGGAATTAATTGCAAAGGAAATAGTCAGGGGCAAGAGAAGGGAGCAAGCAAAGCAGAAAGACCTGCCCTGTTTAATATCTTTGACGGTTGGACTAGATGATCTTGTAGATCCTTTCCAACCTTCTGTTTCTATGATTCTATGATTCCTTATTGATGATCCGGATGAGGGAATTGAATGTACTCTCAGTAAGTTTGCAGATGATACCAAGTTGGGGGGAAGTGTTCATCTGCCTGAGTGTAGGAGGGCCTTACAGGGGGACCTGGACAGGCTGGATCACTGGGCTGAGGCCGATGGGATGAGGATCAACAAGACCAAGATCCAGGTCCTGCACTTTCATCACAGTGACCCCATGCAATGCTAAAGGCTTGGGGCGGAGTGACTGGAAAGCTGCATGGAGGAAAAGGATCCGGGTATGTGTCAACGCTTACCTGATCATGAGCCAGCAGTGTGCCCAAGTGCCTAACAAGGCCAACAGCATCCTGGCCTGTATCAGAAATAGTGTAGCCAGCAGGAGCAGGGAGGTGATTGTACCCTGTACTCAGCTCTGATGAGGCCAAACCTCCAGTACTGTGATCTGTTTGGGGCCCCTCACTACAAGAAAGACATTGAAGCTCTGGAGTGTGTCCACAGGAGGGCAATGAAGCTGTGAGGGCTCTGGAGCACAGTGCTATGGGGAGCAGCTGAGGGAGCTGGGATTGTTCAGTCTGGAGAAGAGGAGGCTTAGGGAAGAGCTTACTGCTGTCTACAACTCCCTGAAAGGAGGTTGTGGTGAAGTGGGGATTGGTCTCTTCTCCTGGGTACCAGTGATAGGATGAGATGGAATGGCCTCAAGTTGTACTAGTGGAGGATCAGCTTGGACATGAGGAAAAAATTCTTCTTCAAAAGAGTGGTCAGGCACTGGCACAGGCTGCCCAGGGAGGTGGTGGAGTCACTGTCCCTGGACGTGTTCAAGAAACATGGAGATATGGTACTAAGAGATACGATATATTGGGCAATATTGGTGGTAGGTGGATGGTTGGACTAGATGATAGCAGGGGTCTTTTCCAACCTTAATGATTCTATGATTCTATTATCTAGGACCCACCTCCTTGGAGACTTACCCATGGAGAGAGCTTTAGGTGTGAAAATCTAACACTGCTAAAATAACTGTCAGAAAGCACTGTGTGTATTAACAAGACAATTTAGGCAACCCCTGGGGAAAATATAAAAAATAATTTAAATCAACAGAGGTTTCTTCGAGTCCTGCCTATCCTGCCATTGAATCCTTACGTATGTGTTAATAGTCAAAAATATTGCAATGACAATTTCATGCCTCACTGCCTAAAAAATCATAATTTCATAAAAACTGCATAGATTCCTTTCCAAAATGTATTCTGTTCCCTTGAATGTTTAGTCCTAAGTCACTTTTGAAAGCAAAATTTAGCCATTTCAACCAAATGAACCTTGCATTGTGGGATGAAGCTAAAACTAATAGCTCTCCTGTTTACACAATGGGCACTTCAGACTCTTACACTAACTGTAAACCAGGAATTTATACTCAAACATCTCTTTCTTGGCCTTTCGTTTACATTATTACATCAAGTCCACTACTAAAGCAAAGAGCATAATTTGTATTTCTTTTGGAATGTCCTCATTTTCTTACTTAGGATAGGTTTATATTAACCCAGGATCAAGACTTTAAAATCAGTTTCAAATCTATTTATTTCAAGTGTGCTCATTGACATTGGTTTACCTCCTTCTTTTTCTGGGATCATAAACATAACATATGTTCTATTTGAAAAAAAAAAGATTTATTTTGATAACTCCATTTAGTAGTCCATTTCCAAAAATCCACTTCATTTATAAATTGGAATATATTCTTTACTGAAAGTCTCTATTTTGTATGCTCAAAGATTTACACGTATGAATAAACCAATTAGGAATCTTTATCTCCTTGTGCTCTACATATTTGTCTTTTCTACCTCTGACCTTTGCTTGACTAAAAATGTGATTACTGAAAATGTTTTATCAAAGCGTATGATTTTCTTCTATGGTAAAAATCCAGCTACACTGAGAATGGAAAAGCAGAGTCAAGGCTTAATCCTCTCCATTATATAGCCTTTCTCAAATGATGCCCAGGTAGAAACACAATAATTATCTAGGAAACATTCAGCATATGTATGTATCTACATCAACATATGTATATTACAAATTTGATTGTCTAGGACATAGTAGAGCATGTCAAAAAACAACAACAACAAAAACAAAAAGCTACTTACGAAGTCCATTTTTTAGGAGTAAATTTCCATAGAAGTTACAGTGTTTCCTTCCGCTTCGGCCAATGTTTTCAGAGGAAGGAAAAATACATGAAACTAATATGGTACAGGTCTTTGTGGAAGGAAAAGAAAAAAAATAAAGCTGGCAATCCTGGCACCAATCTAGGGAATCTGAATTCAATTTAAGTTTAGCTATTGCCTGTGGGAAGAAGCATCAGGTTGAATTTTATCTGCTAAATGGAATTAAAACTCAGTTTTTTTTGTTTTCCTGATAGTTTTCATGACCTATGAAAAGTTCATCTCTGGCAGGGCAAAACAGAAGATAAACAACAAAAAGTCAACTTCTCTCCAAGATTCAATCATTTCTCTTACAATCATCTTCTCCTTTTGGTTCTTCCATTTCCTCCTCATTATTTTTGTCCCACCTTTCACTGCTGATTTCCCTGAAATATTGGACAGTGTGGTAACTTCTCTGCCATCTTCAGACTGCATTGCCTGCATCCCTGAGGACTTGAGATAGACTGCTTTCAACCTTCAAGGTACTGACCAAACAAGAAATGAGTCTTCTGAAAGCTGACTAAGGTCTAGGTCTACATGAATCAATGAGTTACAAGATGGACTCAAGGTACCTAGCACGAAATCCTAATGTAAAACTTTGGGCAGAAATAGCAACAGATCAGATCATGAGGACTGCAAATTAATGGTGATGAGAATTGTAAAACCTCGTGGAGGCCTTGGGACTAAAACAGTAATGAAACTGCACAGGGAAGTTTAGCTCTGTACTTTACCAAACAAACAAACAAACAAACAAAATTAAAAAAAAAACGAAACAAAACACATCCTATTCCACTTCACTCACTTTTTTTTTCCCTCCTTCCCCAGGTGATGTTAAGATGTGCAATCAAAGTCACCTGCTGCTTACTACTTTAAATGCTAGATGTCTCCTACTCCATAGAGAGTGGAAGCTAGCAAAATGATTTGTTTTTCCTAATTGGCTACTGTCAGATTAAATTTTCAGCTTGGTGGCTGACTGCTTTTCTGGCTACAAAATGGTGATACAAGAGGCCACCTGGAGAGGAACAGTGAATAGGCTTGTAGTAGGTGACTATTATTTGCAGTTTGCTTGGGACAGTAAGTAAAATGAAGCTTTTAATAAATAGCAGAGCAATAAGTAGCTTCCTGCTCTGAGCTATCATGGTTCAAGCTGACAAAATGCAAAGTTATGCTCCTCAATTTTTATTTTTTTATTTGCTAGTGCTTTGACCCCCATTTTAGGGGAGAATTTTTCATCCCTTATCCCTCAATGTTCTCTGCTGTTTAGAAACTCACAAAAACTTGACAGCAGGTAGCTAGCCTGTCAACAAGCTTTTTGCTTCCAAATAACTTCTCATCCTTGCCTGGTCTCCGTCTCTAACTGTCTTTTATTAACTACTGAGTCTATTAGATTTCTATGACTGTAACTTTCTTTTTATTTTATGTTTGTGCAGCATCTTGCACGAAGATGCTTTGTCCCAAGGTTAGGATTCTGAGTTACTGCAGATAATTTCTCTTTATTTTACCTAGAATACAAGGGATAAAAAAGGTTTGGCTCAAGGCATGTATTGAAATTGAAGTTTTGTTATGATACCATTTTACACTGTTTCTTCTCAGCAGACAGGTGTTGGTAAATTCCAAATGTTCTGGATAAATGAGATAGCAGTATGATGGGGCTGCTGCTTCCAGTTCTGGCCCTACAGCATATAGGGGAGATGCTTGTTTTCCTATATGTTGATTTGTTCCTTTAAGGAAGGAACATTTCCTCATGCATCTCGCATGATATGCATCAAAAAACTCTTTCACGAGAAGCAGAACTCTCCAAGTAGCCCTCTGTTGCCTCTGGGAAATTGCAGCTCAAAACCTGGTACTCCTGGTATCGGTTCGGCTCAACTTTCTACCCCAAATTCATTTTTGGTAAGGATATTTTCAGCCAGGCTTTACTCTTTTAAAAGCTTTCTGTGGAGCTATCTAGTGGGGATTCTTAAGTTTGTCTAAAATCCACAGCCAACCTTCTAGTGTAGGGGTCCAAGCCTCAAGTAAATGGAGCTCTGGAAATGAAATAATTAGATCTTTTAAATAATTTTTAAACAATAAGGATTCTTATTTTTTTCTACTTTTCTCATTTCTGTTGCTCCTGAGTATGCTTATTTTCCTCCTTTTGTGGCTTTCTTTTCCTCAGAGTGGAAGAATCTTAAAAATGAAAGTCTTGTGCTTTTATGAAATTCTAATCAATCTAGTGAGAAAAATGATAAGATCAGAGAAAGGGTAACCTAGAGGATGAGGTTTCAATTTTGTTTCACTTTTGAGGTACAGAGCATCAAATCAGATTCTTCAGCTCTGCTCCCTTCCCTTACAAGGGGTTTTTCTCGTAGACGAGGTGACTGCTTAGCTGCTAGATTAGACCTAATGCATTAGCCTGTTTCTGACTGATGTTCAAGGAAAAAAAATGCAGCTTTTCAGCCCTTTGCATCAGACTTAAATTCAGAGTCAGTAATAATTTAAAAAAAAAAAAAAATGTTGAGAAAGCTGGAAAAAGATGCTGCACACTTAATTGCAACATTAGCTGGTGAAATATTAGCAAATTTATTGGGCTTCTTCTATTTAAAAAAAAAATTAAAGGAAGTTCATTATGCTCTGTAATCCTGCTTAAATATTCATCATGTTGTTAATGAACCACATTCATTTTTAAAATGTTCAACCTGAGACGCCGTCTAACATGATTTGATAATAATATAATTTCTGTATAACCGTAAAAGGGACAAGCACGGTAAAAATAATTGTATCTCTAAACATCCTACCCAGTTTTCTCATGACTAATGAGCAGCTGTTTTTCATTAGCAGCATCGTTTTATCTCTAGCCTATCAACCTGCACAGCTGGGCATATTAGAAATAGCTCAGTGCACTGTGGAACGTATGTTCCCTAAATTGCAGAAACAAATGAGAATAAGGTATTGGAGCTTTTTAAAAAATGGTTTGGGGCTGGTTTCTCTCACACTCTATATTACTCACCGCAGTGTAATACCTGGAGGCTTGATTTGTCTGCTGTAAAAACACAGCAACCTTGCAATATGAAGAGTGGAAACTGAGTCACGAACAGCTGCTTCTCTTCAAGGTTGTGCAACACGGAAGGAGCAGCATCTAAAGCAGAAATTGTTTCCTTTGCTTCTCCCAAGTCTCTAACCTATCCGAGAATATGTGTTATCCAGCAATCATGGAATCATAAGAAACACTAGGTTGGAAAGTCAAAAAAAAACAAAAAAAAAAAACCCTAATGGTTTAGTTTGGGCTTTTTGAATGGTGATAAATAAATCAGATCCAGATCAGAAGTATTTTATTGTCATCTTGCAATTTTCCAGGGAGCTACAAATCAAGACCAACAGATACCACCGAAGTAAGATGGTTGATACCTCTCATAGTCTAACTTGGCTCCCGTCTTGTAGAATAAAGCAACAAAGCATGAGGCCAATTTCAGATGACAAAAGGTAAGTATGGATTAAAAAAGAAAGGCAGAGATCTTCTGTCACTTTTATTTATTTTCTTTGTAACTTACCTATTTCTCCTTTGCCTCCCTCAGTAAGTACAATGGCACAGGTTATCCAAAGGTAATGGTACTTCTCTCAGTGGCAGACTGATCTGAAAAGCAGGATGTCCTGTACACAGGTCTCCTTGTCTTGCTTGTCTGGTTCAGTCCAAGACATCCCAAAAAGTACAAGTTTCTCACAATTGCCTGCAGACTAGAAATAACAGGTGAAAACTGGTCTGGAAAACAAGAAATAATAATAGCTCTCCACAAACATAAGCTCTTGGGTGTTTCCACTGTGATTATTACAATGGCAGGAAGAGAACATAAAAGAACACAGATTTTCATGGAGCAGCTGCTTGGAGTCCAGGATTTTCTGCTCTCAGGCATAAAATTCCTAGGAAAGGCTTTTCAGAGTGTAGGGGTAAACATACCTGGTTGTCATCAAGCCACAGAATACAACTTCTACGTTTCTGAGCCTCCCAGGATCTGCCTGGAAATCAGAAAAGGACAAAGAACGCAGCCTAAACTCTGCAAAAATCCATTGAACTTGTTCAGTGGCTGCATATTTTGTTTTTCAATTCTGCAGATGGTTCTTCAGATCTTGCAGCAATGCAAGCAGGGAAGATATAGGGGTGCGTTATGTTGCAGGTACCTTATTAGCAAAGATCATGGAAACCATGTTTGTTGGTTAAATGTTATGAAATGCCATCATTTAGATGGCTTGAGCAGTTTGCTGCAGCTGATTACAGGAACAGGCTGCCCAGGGAGGTGGTTGAGTCCCTGAAGGTGTTCAAGGTACATCTGGATGTGGCACTGAGGGACATGGTTTAGTGGACAGTCTTGATGGTAGATGGATGGTTGGACTAGATGATCATGGAGGTCTTTTCCAACCTCGATGATTCTATGATTTTAGTAGTAAGAAAGGGCAGGTTTAAGCTGTAATAACATTAAAAACGTTATGCTAAGTGCTAGACCATGTCTGATTTCTGTAATCAAAAAGAGTTGCATTCAGGTATATTAACCAGTGGCTAAATGATGCTTGGAAAATGAGGATGTTACATAGATCAATCAAGGTAGAAAAGGAATGGTCTGATTTCTTTCCCCAAAGATTTTTTGGATATCATGATATCCTGCTTTTACTTGGCTGATAGGAGAAACAAAGTAGGCAATGGCTTTTTAGCTATAAAATATATTGATTTCTTTTTGAAGTATAAACTGATGATTTTCTGCAATACTCTGCTGCGTGACAGGCAGTAGTATGTGCTGCAATGATAATTTACTTTTAGCTGGTGTCTATTTCACATTGGCTGAATCTGACATGAACCCCTCAAATAGTCCAATGTCATAAAGGAAAAAAATGTTTAATTATTTTAAAATGAAATAACTCTGCATTGGCCCTATATAAGTACCCATGAGGAATGTTTTTAGCTATTCTCTTCACTTATACAATCAGGGAAACTGAGGCATGCATGTTAACAAATGTAATTTTATCTGATATGTAGAATAGTTTCAGGCTATGCATGGAAAGGATCTGCATTCTCAGTGGCTTTACAACAGAAAATATAAGATATAATAAAAATTTTAAGTTGTCCAATATAGTTCAGTCTGTGTAGTGGATTAAGTCATGTTTGAGGACCTGGTTTATTATTTTGAAATGCATAAAATATTGTCTCAACAGAACAAAGCTTGCTATGTGTGGGGACCTTATCTTTGTTAAATTGCATGATCTCTCTGGAAATGCTGATTCACGTAGGCTCCCATCTCAGCCCAAGGAATGCCTAACTTCACACAGTACCTCCAGAGAAATCGCTGGAAATGGATTGGTAGCCATATCCCTCCACTCCTGAGGCTTCCAAGCTGTGTATGTAGGAGCAGCAAACCTCCCAAGAGCAGCTGTGGAGTGTCTATGGAAACGTTCACAGCCATAAGGAAAGACATAAGGAAATGCTATGAGACTTTTTTTTATTTTTCTTGCAACTTGTACAATTAGAGATAATCCAAACTGATTTGAAATAGTCTGAATATTTTCCATCCTCCAAAGGAATTTGCTCTGTCCTGGGAACTAATTACAATTGTAAATAAAAATTCTCTTTTGGACTGATAAAAAAGTCTTCAAAGCCAGACAGTTGGCACAGAGAGCAGTGAATGTTGTTGTTCAAGCTGCTTATTGTATGCTATTTTGATAGCTTGTAAGAATAATATCTGCAGTTACAGTAACTAGGTTAGAGAGACACAGGTTTCCTTGAATTTTCAGCAAGAATTGTGAAGTGGATTCCAAGTCACAGTTTCAGTCCTCTATGTTCAAGAGCCTTGTATTTGTTTTGTTGGTTTTTGTGTTGCATTAAAATATTGAGAAGACAATGATTAAAGACTTCATCTACACAATTTTTATTTCAAAAGCAAGTTTAATCTTACTAGATGTGAATATGTAATTATTTTTAGTTGTTAAAAAAAATGCTTAATTATGAACAAGTGCACAATTACTTTAAGTTTTCCTGCCTGTACTTTAAGGAAGATAATCCAAACCACTTCTGTGTCCTGTTCGCTATAGCACTCAACTCAATGTACATGTCCCTGATTTTTCTTCAGCAATGCAAGCCCCTGAGATCTCAGAACAGAAATTGCAGTCTAATAGGGGCAACACAGTCTTAAAATTCTCCTAGAGGGAAAAATGCTGTATCTGAAAGCTCTCTCTATGGAGCCATGCAGCCTCCTGGGAAATTCCTAAATGGTCCTTGCAAAGACAGTGGTTTTGTAGCAGACTATCTGAATGAAATGAAACAGTGGGGTGTTAAGTAAAGCTGTATTCTATCCACATGGGCATGATTCTGCTATGTATCACTGCACTGAAGGGAATCACTGAGGCTCAGAAATTCAGATTACAGAATTAAGTCTTTATTTGGAATGGACATCTGTGTATTCCTAGCCATGTCTACAGTACTGCTGTAGCAAATCATAGAATGGCCCAGGCTGGGAGGGACCCCAAGGATCATCAGGTTCCAACTCCCCTGCCACAGGTAGGGCCACCGACCTCCACGTCTGGTACCAGATCAGGTTACCCAGGATCCCATCCAACCTGGTCTTGAACACGTCCAGGGTCGGGGCATCCACAACCTCTCTGGGCAGCCTGTTCCAGCACCTCACCACTCCCTCTGTAAAGAGCTTCCCCCTGATGTCTAATCTAAACCTTCCCTCCTTCAGCTTAACGCCATTCCCCCTTGTCCTATTACTGTCTACCCTTTTGAAAAGTTGGTTCCTCTCCTGTTTATAATCTCCTTTTAAAGACTGGAAGGCTGCTATGAGGTCCCCCCGCAGCCTTCTCTTCTCCATGCTGAACAAGCCCAGCTCCCTCAGCCTGTCCTCATAGGGGAGGTGCTCCAGCCCTCTGATCATCTTTGTGGCCCTCCTCTGAACCCTCTCCAACTGTTCCACATCTTTCCTGTCTTGGGGGCCCCTGACCTGGACACAGTACTCCAGATGGGGCCTCACAAGGGCAGAGCAGAGAGGGACAATCACTTCCTGGTGGACGAAAAACTAAACATGAGCCAGCAGCGTGCTCTTGCAGCTCGAAAGGCCAACGATATCCTGGGCTCCATCAGGAGAGGGGTGGCCGGCAGGGACAGGGAAGCCAGGAGTTGGACTCGGTGACCCTTGTGGGTTCTTTCCAACTCAGGATATTCTGTGATTCTATGACATGTATCAGCATTGCCTTTCCTCTTCCTGAAGAACTTTTTATTTCCTCATGTGCAATCCAAATCTTTCAGGCTGTCCAGACAGCCTCCCAGCATGGCCCAGGATGTGTTTTCATGTGTTTGCAATGAAAGCACGTTGTTGACTCACAGTCAGCCTTACACCCACCATAACCACCAGGTTCTTCTCTGCAGGGCTGCTACTCCAGGAGCTGATTCCCAGCCTAGTGGTCTTGTCACATTGAGATGTAGAGCTCTGTGTTCCTTCTTTATGAACCTCAAGAAGGTTCTCTTGGTCCACTTCTCAATTTATTTTCAAGGTCCTTCATGATTGAAATGCTATTGTTTGGAAAGCAAGTTGTTCCATCTGATTTAATATCATCTATAATTTTGTTGAGAGTACATCTTGTGTATTTATCTTGATCAATGATGAAACTAATGTACAGTATTATCTCCAGTAACAACTCTTGGGATACTGTGATGCTTACAAGATAAGACTTTGCATGGAGTACTATTGAGTGAGGTGTAGGTAGAGAGAATATCTTCCTCATCCCCTAATAATATACATTTACTTTTAATTACAGTGGCAAAGCAAGGCATTATACTGCAGTATTTTGTTCAAAAATAAATACGTCATTCAATCTTCACATTTAAAAAAAAAAATGAAAACAGAGGTCTCAGTACTTCTCAGTAACCTGTCTTGCCGGCTGCTTGTTTATGACAGCTTGCTGGGTGAAGTTAAGGTCTCATTATTTACTTAATCATTACTTGGTATTACTATCTTTAAATATAAATACGTTTAAGGAAGACCTTGAAATAGGTCTTTTGCTTTCACTCAAATGTATAATGTACTTGTCTCCCTGCATACTTCCTGCTCCAGGAAAGCAATCAAAATCTTATTATAGTGAATTAACTAGCAGCTGCCAGCTTTGTTGACCTTGTTTGCTTGGAAATTAAAAGGCAGGCCATGACAGAACTGAACTGAATAGCCTGGTAGCACAGAGATATTGGTAGAATAGAGGTGCTGTGCTTTTTTACAGAGCATCAGGCAGATTACACACTGATTTTGGAGGAGGTTAACGTTGGAAATCAGCACAGAATTGCAGAAATTTCATATTTGCGAATGCTTTGAAAGAGCAGCATAATTTTGTTTTGTATTCTTTTTTTTATCCAAAGGACTCATGAAGCTGGATTTATGCTGGGCTTTATTAGCACCCGCTAGCATATTTATAGTTCTATATATACATACTGCTGCTACATGGCAATATTTAAAGCAATACCACACTTACATTATCAGGAGTGCCACAAAATATTGCACACGGCTCTGCTAACCACTGGCACCTGAAATACGCAATGCTGTGTTTTGAGAATGGACAACTGATGATGTACAAAGAAGAAAAGATTTAAGGAGGTAATTTATCATGTCAAAACAGAATACTAAAGAGCCTCCAATAAGTTAACTATGAAGTAAGAAATTACCATCTGCATTGTGTGGGAAAGAAAGAGGAGGAAGTTACATTGATTTACATCAGGGAATCCACAGTGTCTCTTGAATGAAAATTCAAATGGGGGACCTGGTATTAGCTTCAGGTAGGAAAGTGGTATTTATTTAACACTTTGCTCACCTCATCTCAATTCATTTCCCTGTAGGTACGACGCATAGACCCATGCGAAAGACCTCATCATCCCTCAGGATGTTTGTGCAAACTCCAGATACTGATACACACACAATTTCAGTGCTCACTTCTGGTAAATCAGGGTCCCAGTTCATCTCCTGTGTTCAAGTAAATCAGGATTATTTCCATGGAACTTAGTACGAGGGAAAGAGAATTAAGGAGACCTCCCTTGTCCATACCTGCTCCAGTAGCTTTCTTCAGTCATGAATCCTGTTCTGAAGTTGAAATGCAAAACTGTTCAGCTGAATGGCACCCTGAAAAGGTATAGTTCTCCTCTCTTGCTTTATAAAGTGAACCCAGGATGACTACATTGAGTGTAGATACCTGCATCACATACATGCAAAGTAGAGTGAGATATATTTCACCTGTAATGTTAGTTTTGGCCACCCAAGGAATCTTCTCCTTTTATCTGCATCTCCCCAGGTTACTTTGCTCAGTGGCAACTGGGGGCATTTGCCATCTCAGAATTGCTATTTGGCAAGATTCGTGAGCACATTCCAAGATGACAGGCACCATTCAGAGAAAACTGCTCTGTTTTGCTTAAGCAAAGGAGAGGAAGATGCTTCATATCTATAGAAATGGAGCAATGCATCACAGAATAAAATGCTTTTGGAATAGCAGTTTCTCCTAAAAATCTCTGAATGATATTTTCCAACTGAGACTCGAAGTATTGGTTAAATCCTCTTTATAACTCCCACGCTTATTTTTTCTTTCAAATGAGAAAAAACTTCAGTACAGGAAAGACTCAATGATTAAAAATTGCAAATGTACTGAATATGCAATACTTTGATGCAAACATTTTTATGGTAAAAGGCCAGGTGTTAAATTAAACAGTGTTTTAATCTGATCCCCACGGAAATATTCCTTTTAGAAATCTGACGAATCTTTCATTTTACAGAAGTTTCTGAATTCTTGGGAATTACATGTTTGAAACAATTGCATTCAAATGCTAATTAGGCTCGGGTTAAAGCTGTGGAATTGCCTCCATCTTCACGAGTTTATATGGTGGCCAATTTCCTTCTGACCTTTCAGAGTTCCTTACAACAGCTGAGTACAAGACTCTAAACTTCATTGCTGGTAGGGTTGACTGGTGATATTTAATTGAAGATGATGTCTGATCAGTCTTGGCTGGAAGCAGTGGTCATATACATATATGAGGGCTGAAATTGCCAATTAATCTACTCATTATTAGAGATAATTCTTCCTTTCACTTTCATCGTGTATGTATTTTACAGCTATACCTACTGGTAAAAAGATTGCCTTGAGCAGAGATATGAATGCCCTATAAAAGATCTTTCTAAATGGATAATAATAAAAAGCAGACTTATTTATGATCATTTTTATGCCATGTTGCCTGCATGGCTTGCTCAGCTTCACAGAAATTCAATTTTCTGGGGGAAAGATTATATTTTAAAAATATTTTAAAAGATGTTCAGAATTGGAGAAGATTTTCCTTTAAACGTTTTAGGGAAAGTTCTTCCGGAGGGTGTGTAACAAAGCTCATTCATTACCAGACTGTTCTTTGGTGCAGAAGTGCATGAATGAGGCTGTGTAAAAAATAAATAAAATTTAAAAATAGTAATAATCAGAGGCAAACAGCACAGCGTTCAGAGAACCTGATGTGAAGTCTGAGAAATGAAGTGCCACTTCCATTTTCCATCAGTGTTTCCTATCATAAGATGTGTTGTTCACTAAGGAAGCATGCAGGATTCTCTGGGAGGTGACAGAATGGGACAGAAATAAAACCAGAGCTCATATTCACAATCAAGGCTTTTATAGTGTATTAAGGTCTCACACCTCTGCTAAATCTTTTCAACCGATGCATCTTTGCTTAAACCCCTTCCACTGAGGGCTGAGTAAGATTATATTATCTCACAGTTACCTTTGGGGAGTATCTGCTAAACAACAACAGCTTGATAGAAAGTTTAAGAGCCCTATTTTATTTTTTCTGTTTTTTTTTTTTTTTTTCCTTCTTTTTCCTTCTCTGCTTTGTCAGCGTTTCAAAGCTGAGACCAGCAGAGGAGGTTGAAAGAGGCAAGGGAAAGCAAAATAACATGATGTTATCTCTTGAAAGGCTTGGAAAGGCCACATTAAGAATGAAGCGTTTTTTAATGGCCTCTTTGTCAATGACCTCTTATTTTCTTTCTGTGGTTTTGGTCTCAAATCACTTGTCAGTACAGATGATCAAAATTCAGCAGGCACCATGGATCTGACTGCAGCATCAGCGGTGAAGCTGGAACAGATTGCCAGATCATTGTGAAAGCCTGGAAGGAGACTGACCTGCCACCCTCATGAAGGCTCTGCAGACTGTGAACGTCATTTGGAGGGAGATCACATTTTTAAGAGTTGCTCAAAGTGATCCTCATGGAAATCGCTCTTTACTGTATGATTTCCCCATCACAGCTGATCAGAATGTAAAATCAGTGGTACCCAACCAGTACTGGTCCATGAGTCTTTCAAAGGGAATCCAGAGCACATAAAATCATCCAAACAATAAAGAGGCGCAGGCACCTCCCCACATATGCAAATGGAGGGGAGAAATGTGTTAAACTAGAAAAATAATTACAAAAAAACCCTTTTGTGATTGCATGTGAAAGTCATTAGCCAAACATTAGCTATTAACCCAATAAGATGATTTTTCAGACTTGTTATATCCATTTACCAAAAAGAAACCCACTGGTCTCGCTAACTTCTGAAATCAGTTGTTTGGAGGGACGTCCAGTGTTTTGCAAAAGCTGCTTTTCCTTGACAGCTCTTATCTCCATTTCATGAAGTGATGCACAGCCTCTGCAGACTTTTTTCCCCTGGGGGAAGGTGAAGCACTCAAGCAATGAAAGAACTGCTCTTCCTGGTGCAGATGTGCATATATTGTCTACCTTATTCTCAGGTATGTTCATACAGCATACACATGCTTTTTAACTGAAAGCCCAAATGAGTGGAGCTTGTCTGCTTTTAGTAGAATTTTAGCAAGCTTTAAAAAAAAAAGTTTAGTTTTACTGTTTCCTGAAACACTAAAGTGACAGATGGTGAAAGAGCAGAAGGGTTAGCAGGAAGAATATTGTAGGAGTCTGTGCAGATATAAATACTTAGCTAATGAATAAGGTGGTGATAATAATCCTTGTGAATATATATAAAAAAAAAAAACGGGAAGCAAGCTTGTTAATATCTCTCGTCATTTCAATAATGATGCCTAAATCTAGCAGAACACTTTCTGTAAGTATATTTGATGGAGGAATCACTATGTGTTGCCATGGTGTTAGGTTTTCTTTTTCGGGGAAGAATCATGCATTTAAAAATGAAATCTTTACCTTGTTGCTATGCAAACACAACATTGTGTTATTACATCCCCCGAAAGTAGCACAACGATACTGCAAGAAAATCAATATCCTGATAAGATAAATGCTGCTTTTCTTTGGCCTTTCACTCAAATACAATACTGCAGTAATACTAAAATCTGATGAATCCTCTGAAGGCCAGGCTACAAAACTTCAAGTGTGCATGCCATTTATGCAAAAAAAAGTCACCCACTAATGTCACATTTACTGTTGTATTCAGCCCCAAATTCCAACCCTGTAATAGAAAGGTTTGGTCTTGAACAGGAAACATTACTTCACATTTAACAGGATTTTGTTCCAAGTGTTTGGGAAGCTTCTCTTGCTGAAACAGGAGCACAAGTCCTTCCTAAGTGTTGTGTTTAAATCAGTCTGTGCAAAAACTGTGTATCCTTTCTCTACTGAGCGTCCCACAATACAATGACATGGTTGCTACCCTATCCATCACCTCGGGCTTCTCCTGACATCCATAGTGAACTATGCACAGGGCCTGTTAGCAGCTGCTTCTGGCCGAATCCTTACACCCTTTTTCCATAGCCCATGGTAACTGAAAGATAAAATTAATGATATTGGAGCACGTGGCTTTTCCAGTAGTTAATGAATGAGAAATTTATGAAGATCTATGTGTGATGCATGCTTTGGAGGTGGATGACTTGTTAAGGTTCTAGTATGGAAGATCAGTGGCTGAATAAGGATTGTTAAAGGAAGCGAAGTTGAACCCCACCCTCAATTGAATTTTGGTATCTTGATCTTGTTCAGAGGAGAACAATATTTAGCCTGCAGATTGGTTCAAGTTTTTAATTATTGGAAATGTAGAACAGCAGTCAATTACAGTATTCCTTCTGAGAAATCACTTTAACACAGATACAGGAAAACAGTTTTAAAGATAATCATAAGAGGGTGCCCCCAGCAACTTTTATAACTGGAATTCAACAGAGTTTGGAGCACTGCCTCCTTTTCCCCTTTATAACATAAAGGGCTATGTCATACCGTGTTTGTGATACTACATTGTTATACTATTTCACACTGTATCTGCCAGGGCAGATTTTGCTTGCCACAAAATATGTCACCAATTAGCCCAGACACTAATTACATTTTTCCTCTTGCTTTTCATGGGGACAATAACCAGACCATGAAGAGAAACTTCCTTCTCCATTTTAGGAATTAGTGAAAGCAGTGAATGAGATTGGTTCCATAGCCAATCTCCTTCGATTTACTTCATTAACCAATGAACTAATTAGATTCCTTCCTCCTAAATACGCTTTCTGAGAGTCTTATTTTGGCAGTTACAAAGTCTGTCATGAATTTTCCAGACCTTCTTTAACCCATTTAATAATGAATTAACATTTAAATGGTTGAAAAGAGTAATCAGTGCTTAACTAGTAAATAATGAAAAAAAAAACTCACAGCCCCAAAACTTTAAAGCTTATGTTTCAAACAATTTTTTATTTTTTTATTTTTTTTTTCCCCTGGGGGGCAGATATTTTCCCTGTGAGGTAGTTACTTCTTTTCATGTTCCTCTGATGTGTCTGCTCAGACACATCAATGGAGCTGTCGGGTTGCTTGTTTAAGTAGCAGCTCTTTCCCTGGGAAAAAAAGTAAAAAATGAAAAACAAAACAAGACTGCAAAAATCAGAGAATGAACTTAAGTTTCTAAACATCAGTGTGTTTAGATCTTTAAACAAGCTCCATTTTCCCAGTCCTGAAATGGCCTACTCATGAACATAGAACTTACAGAGTTGGCATCACAAGGGCCATCCTTTCTGCTAAGTTAATGCTAAGAAATTCTTTTTGTATGTAATAGTTTTTAGGATCCCAATAATTCTGAAGAAAGATGAGCAATAAGCACAGTTTGTGAGCTTTCTGCTTACAGAAATTCAGAAGAGAGTCCTTGAAGTGCCAACAGCCCCCTTCCATCCCAGTTCCTTAGATGAATGCTCGTGGATTGTGAATTTACTGTAGAATATACAGTGTCATTTAACCCAAGAAGATGATCCTGGACATCTTGCTTCTCTCTGTAACGATGTTTACATTGATCAATATTGTCATGTGTATGTCTTTAGGCATATCCCACCTATGTGAGTGTCAAAGAGGTTTTCAAGGACATTCCTTCTAACCCAACCCCAACATGGTCATTAGGCAAAGAGCCATTTAATCGTGTTGCTGTCTGTTCATCAAGGCAATAGTGTAAGTAAGATGGCAGAACATAAAAATCTAAATAAAGACTTATGCAACATCTCTTACTACAGAAGGTAAGCTCATAGGAAGGTCTAACACCCATCACCTTCTCAACTTCATTGATCCAGATAACATCTGGTTTCGTTGGTAGACACACAATCTACAACTTTCTTTTATTTATTCATTTTTTTTCTTTGGGAGATTTTTGCATTACTTGTCTGCATTTGAACTAAATTAACTGCTGCAGATAGTGAATACCAAAACATGATTGGCTTAGGATTTGCTAAGCACTGCAGTCCAAGGAAGAAAAGCAGCTTTTGTGTGCATTTTTACAGCTATCCACAGATTCATCTCTCCAGTAAGTTTTGCACATGATTCCTGTAATTTGCTACAGCAGACATTCTCTGTCTTTGCTTTTCTTCCTACAAGCAGACTTGAGCAAATTTCCTTTCACAAGAATGCAAGATGCATGAAGTCTTGGATTCCTTCCCAAACATAAATCATCTGTTCAGAGAGACTGTGAAATAAAATTGCTTTCTTTATTTATTTTTAATAAACAATTTAGATTCTTCATCTGAGCTGCCTATAAATTCAAAAGTAAATGTCATGGTCTTGATTCCCAAAATTTACTGGAAGATGAACAATTATCATTGCTTTCTAAGTTTGTTTCTTTCACCAGGGCAAACTCTTTTGACTGCATTTTTATTGTAACACTCCTTTCTACTTCTCCTACATCACTGATCTGATATTCAGCTAATTAAATAGCAGTTTGGTGTTTACACCAGTAAGATAACGAAAACAAATGTCCAAACTCCAGTGCTGCATCTAATTTAATGCTGTTTCTCTAAAAACAAATCTCTCTGAACATGGTCCATGGCCATTTCTACAAAATAAAGACCCCATTACCTAGGAAATCTCTAAGAATGAAGAACATAGATGGCATAGGGTCAGCAGTTTCTTTTTCTTAAGTATTTGGGTGAATGCACTGAGAGCTTTTGCCACTGAATTCGAAACACCAACAGCAACTTCTCAGGAGTGCCTGGCCTCCATGAATTTCAGTCCTCTACAAGAGAAGCAGCAACACTCCCTAATCTCATCAGAGTATTATCTGAGTGGTTTTGCGTGTGCCTAAGCCAAGTGGATAAACTTTGGGGCTATCTAAAACTACTAAGAAATCGTCAGAAACTTGGCTGTATGGCGTCAAATACACCATGGAGAAACTACACTGGAAATCATAAAATGAGAACTTGATTCTGAGGTGCAGTGCCCATCCCATGGTTAAGTCAGTGGTAACTATCAAGCATCCAGCGGTGTGTTTCAGTTGCTTGGCAGAAGATTTTGAAATAATGCCCTCAGCTCTTTTTAAAAATAATTGATGTATGTAGCTGTGATATAACAGATTGGTCACAGTGACATTTATTTTTTTTCTTAGCAATTATCTGAAGGCCAACTTAGTCACATTTAACTACGCAGATTTCTCCTGTAGAACATCAGCACTTTTAATGATTGTAGTTCACCAGAAGCCTAGAGTAGGTTACATGGCATTTTCACTACGGTTATTAGAAGCATCATCCAAAAACTACAGGCTACAAACTGCTCTCAGTTATACTGTGCCCAAGAGGAAAAGCCTGCCATTTCCTGAAGAGAAAACCACTCCTGCTACCTTGTGCAGTGTGTTCTAAACGATACGCCGTCCATGCAAACCTAGCAGTGCTCCAAGTCTGCTAATGAATGCCATGGTAATAAAATGATCTGGCTGCAGCCCAGCATGCACACGCTGATGTCAGTGTATTCTCCTCTTTTTATACCAGGCTTACATTTTCAGTATGAAGATTAAGCAAGAAGCTTCTGACGATCTTGCATTATCAGCACCGTGAATAAGAAATATCTAGCAATGGTCATCAGCCTACAGTAAGAAGTTCCTCGCCCACTAATGAATGGCATGAATTTTTACACGAATCTGATAGCTGAAGGCTGAGATCTTATTGCTGCAGTTGTACTTTATAAAGTCCTCAAAAGATGAGGAATGAAATTTACCCCTTGCCTCCAGCCAAAAAGAGCCTGGATTTCCTTATGCCTTATTTTACTCTTTTTTGTTCTCTGAAATTTGGAAGAATGTTGCTCAATAGAATCAACGTTATGCTTTGAGGAACAGATTTTAGTACCCAGACTCTATGTACGTGACCCTTTGGCCATTCAAATAATAGAAGAGATACAATGGTCAATAGTGCTGTATAAGGATTGTAATAACTGTGTCAGTATCAGAGATAGAGAGGTCTTCCTTGATCAGTCTGCACTATGCATCTGCACCCTAACGTTGGACACAGGGAACTTTAACATCCCACCACTTAGTTGTACATAACTTAGGATAACTGCTAAGAGATCACTTTGAGCTTGCTTTTAGTGTCGTCATGTGTGTAGCCATCTAGCACTGGGGCAAGCTCCAAAGTATAACTTGTTTACTCCCTGGACTGGAGGATGGACATGTTTGACTGTAAATTGAGACAAGTTTCTGTGACATGTACAAATACTGTTTTTCTCTTCAGCTTGGAGAAGACAGGTTTTCACAGAGCTTGTCTACACAGTACTCATACCCTGCATTCTTCCCCTGCTCTGAGTAGTAAAAAGTCTTAATGTTTGGCAGGTCAGTAAAAATCAGAGCATCATCCTGTTTGTTTTATAGCTAACTTCATTAGCAAGAAACAGCAAGGACTGAAATACAGGGCTGTAAAAACCCAGCTTAGGTTTGTAATGTAATGTAATTCAAATAATTAGTCCACTTAAACTTTTTAATGTTGTCTCAATTTCCAAAGTACTAAAATGGTTTTAATGGCTTTTCTACAGTCTTTCACTGGGATGGCATCCAGTGTTTTGTCATCAAAGATCAGGTCATATCTTAATATCTGTATGTTATGCCAATTCAGTACATATTGACATGACATCCACAGAGACAATGGAAATATGTCATTCACTTTCCACTAGCTGAAACTTAGAATCGTAGAATCATTAAGGTTGGAAAAGACCTCTAAGATCATCTAGTCCAACTGTTCACCTACCACCAATAATGCCCACTAAACCACATAAAAATGTTTCTTGAACACCTCCAGGAACAATGATTGGACTTGTTGCACTTTTCATTAGCAAGTCTAGAAGAATTTAGCCGTAGTATAGCTCCACACCATCTTCATTTTTGTCTAATGTTTGAAACAAGGACTAAAGAAATAGGTCTATAGAATTTTCTGTAGAATTTTTGTGAATTGCTTTGTACCTGTGTTGTGCAGTTTCTCTGGAAAGACTTAAAAAATATGAAACTTTGTTCAGTAGATTTAGTGCTCTCACTGCAGATGTTGGGATTTATGGATTCATTCCAGTCTAACAGGCTTTCCTGATCATTCAAAGTAATGGCTGACTTATGATATCTGTCCATAGCCAGATTTCCATAGGCAAATGGGCAAAAGCCTCTATCCATAATTGAAAACGTGGTCAAACTCAGGAAAAATCAGTTATATGTTAGTCTGTTATGGCCATACATATAAAGACTATTTAGGGCAAATTCAACAAACTATAAAAACAATTAAAAAATGAATCCACAATCTGAAATCCAGATCATTACACTTTGATGGTCTAAATTAGAGATTTCCTCAGAATTCAGTTCCCTGGAGATGCCTATTTAGGCAGATTAAGGATTAATATTTTTCCATTAGAATATTTGTCTCAAATAGACCACATATGCCAGACATGCTATGGACCATGTTCATAATAACTTATAGAAACATACTTTCATCTTCCCTCTAAGTGTTTTGAAAAAGTTGATAAGGAATTAAAGGATGTCAGGATGTTGGGACAAATTGTTTCTCCAAACAACATCACAACAAATCTATATTTCTTATATTGTTTATTGAGAAATAGCCAGAAAACTATTTCCATTCTGTGGAGGAAGGGGGAAAATAAACAAAAAATCAAAAAGAAAAAAAGAAAAGAAAAAAAAACCAAGCAAACAAACAAAAAAACGCAAGACATTTCAAAACATTCTATTTTTAATCTCAAGGCAAGATAATTGTATATAAAGCTTAATAAGAAAGTGTTAATGTTTCCTAGATAACTTTCAGAGAAAGAGGACCACATATCTCCTAATCAGATGAGCATTTGATGTATCTGAAAAACACTTAAAAGAGTTCAAAGCATCCTTCAGAGACTTTTGAAAAGTATGTGTAGCTTTTAGATGTACTTTGTAAACTGTTTGCATGGGATTCATGTCACCTAGCTTTATCTATCAGGAAGATAAGGCTCTAGGCGAAGGTGAATTCCCTCTAGAGTAAACAGGAAGAGAATAGTATTGTTTCTGTCATGATTATCTGAAGATATAACCAAGACGGATCTTTTAAGGGGAGGTAATATTTTTATTATGGCATCTTGTGCTCTTAGAAACACCTGAACACGTCTTTCAGTTGCTCACATTGCTCTTCAGATCTGAAACTGAAGATGGAGGAAGAGGCGCGCTTCTGGTGGGTGATTCATCCCTTCCTAAGATAGATAAGATGACTCATTCTCTGTAGGTGCCTATTCATCTCCATTGACCATAGAAGGATTCTGGATGACAAGCTTACACTAAACTAACTTCAAGATGGATAAAATATATAGATTACATGGACTCTACACTGTGGTTACAAGGGTTTAATGTAAATTAACTTTCTTCCTTCCAATTTTTGCGTCAGTTCAGGTGCAAGTTCTGAGGGAAATATTTGCAACTGTTCTCTTTAGATAGTGATATCCATACTTTAATGTTGAGGTAGACAAATCTCAGTGTTCAGTGACTGAAGTACCTGGTGTGTACCTGTGGAGAAGAATAGCAGCCTTTCTGATCTCCAAACAATTTATCGCTCTCCTGCAAAACAGATCCAGAAAGCTTCACAGACTATAGCACCTTATGTTAATATCTTTGACTTTTAATTGATGGTAAAATGACAGTATAGCTATTGCGACCAAATAATATAGTTAAAGCATCCAGCATACGCTGAATATATTCTCATGATGTCTCTGAGGCACTCAGTGTATTACACCATACTGTCCAGATGGCATAGAGATGCAAATACCTTTTCTCTTTTGTCTCCAGCTGCAGCAGTTGCAGAATCCAGTTTTTGCTGGAGACTAATTCTGAACCATTTTGGCAGAGATGGATGGGTCAGCGTTCATACAACACAAATAAATATGTGGATAAAATACAACACTAACTACTTATCTAACATGCAAAACTGAAAGTGTGGTCATCAAATGAAAAGTGATCAGGGCAGATGTATTGTCAAAAGTAGCACCAGTTGTTCATTTCGTTGTGCCTGAGCCATTTTTGATCATTTTCTTCCCTCTGTGGTGATGTCAGAGCTTCTGTGCGGAAGAAAGGCAAGAGGAAAAAGGAGAGAACATATCAGCAAACCGTGCCAGGACAGCACAACTCCCAGAAGAGAGAAGAATCATTAGATACTGAGAGTTCCTGGACTCATCTCTAACAGTTTGCCTCAGGAACCAACCAGATGTGTTTTTCAAGGGACAGATCTGATTGAACTGACTCAACAGGGACTGGGTATTTTTAAGATAAGGGTGGTGAAGCACTGGAACAGGTTGCGCAGAGATGTGGTGGAAGCCCCATCCCTGGATGTCCACGGTCAGGTTGGACCAGGCTCTGAGTGACCTGATCTAGCTGTAGATGTTCTTGCTCATTGCAGGAGAGTAGGACTAGATGACCTTTAAAGATCCCTTCCAACTCTAAAGATTCTATGATTCTAAATTGAAATGTATCCCTTGAAACATAGGCATCTCATTCTTGCCTCAGTTGGAGTATTTTTTTATTCCAACATTTACTGCCATTCCCCACTCTTGTTGTGGTTGATTCAATTTGCTGGCTGGGAGTTAACAACACCATCCTTTAAAGAATCAGCAGTTCTTTCAGAAAATGCTTGGTAACTGTCTTACTCTATTCCAGGTCTCTCTAGGTGTCTTTAGCTGCTATGGTCATTCACAATAGAGACAATATGGAAGCTCAGAGAGGCTGCATCAGTCTGTATGGGACTATAGCCTTGATTGCATTTTGCAGAAATGCTGCTGGAGGGGAGAGAAGACAAGGCAGAGCAGCCAGAGTTTCTATTTCTCCTCATCTCTCATGAAAGTCAAATATCTCCACTCTTCCAAGCTTGTTTACTGGTGTGCATTCACTCCAACTGATTAGGTTCATGCACTCTAACTAAAGCACCTGCTGAGAGAGGCCAAATGCTGCAGAATGTTATGCAGTTCACTGGAGAGCAAAGTCTGACGTGCACTGCCCATATTGGGCCCTTTTGCAATTTACTTAATTTTGCAGATGTTGTGGATAACTACTTTGCAATTGCTAGGGGTGAACATGGGTCAAAGGCTGGCAGGGGAAGGATGAGAAAACTGTGAACAAGTAGTTAACTTTGGTCTTGACTCCTTTACAGTTAGATAATTTGCTGTTAGTGATGAGGTACCCTAATTGTTTTCTTTCTCTTCTTTTTCTTTTTCTTTTTCTTTTTCTTTTTCTTTTTCTTTTTCTTTTTCTTTTTCTTTTTCTTTTTCTTTTTCTTTTTCTTTTTCTTTTTCTTTTACTTTTTTCTTTTTCTTTCTCTCTCTCTCTCCTTCTCCTTCTCCTTCTCCTTCTCCTTCTCCTTCTCCTTCTCCTTCTCCTTCTCCTTCTCCTTCTCCTTCTCTTTCTCTTTCTTTCTCTTTCTCTTTCTCTTTCTCTTTCTCTTTCTCTTTCTCTTTCTCTTTCTCTTTCTCTTTCTCTTTCTCTTTCTCTTTCTTTCTCTTTCTCTTTCTCTTTCTCTTTCTCTTTCTCTTTCTCTTTCTCTTTCTTTCTCTTTCTCTTTCTTCTTCCTCTTCTTCTTTCTCTTCTTCTTTTTCTTTCTCTTTTCCTTTTTCTTTTAATTCCATCTTTTCCAGCTAGCTATTAAATGTCTGTGTTTTTCTTCTGAAAATCTCCCTGAAATTCAGAATATGTGCTTTGCCAACAGTTGTAGGGGCAAGGAAATCTGTAGGGAAGGTATGTAAATTATAAGATGCAGAGCGCAGCTGTGAGCAGAATGGCTTTGTTGTTACAGCTCTGACTGTAGAGTCAGCAGGGTATTATTCCTAACTTTGCTTCCTATGTGCACTGTGATTATTGGCACAAGAATTAATCACTTCAGGCTTTACTCTGTACTCAAAGTGGTAGAGTCCAAAGTACATATTTTTTACTTGTTCTCAATAGTTTGTAACCTTCTCATGTTGGGATATCTCTCTACTGTGTATATTGAAAACTCCTTGCATAGATGAAATCTTGCATTGATGAAATCTTGCACAGATGAAATTAGAAGATACTCTTTTATGTTAGTGAAAAATCTCATTAAAATATCATCTCAAGCATCCTTTGGGCAAGATCAGAGAGTTGCTTCCATTAGACAGCTGTTAGACACAGAGGTGGTGGATCCTGTGCTGAAGAAGCTTTCCTTTCTCACTTATTTAAAACCATTCCCAAACAAGTTTTTCTGTGAAGGCTGTATAAAGTGAGTGGTGCCACAGAATCATGGAACAGTTGAAGTTGGCAGGGACATCTGGGTCCACCTGGTCCAACTCCTGCTGAAGCAACAACACCTACAGCAGGGTGCCTAAGACCACGTCCAGGTGGCTTTTGAAGATCTCCAAGGAGGGAGACTCCATTACCTCTGTGATCAAATGTATTTATTTGCATAAATACATGATGAATGTACTTGATTACATCTGTCAACAATTTACAACTGAAGACCACGACTGATCTTAGATTCTCTCTGGAATCCTTTTCAGAAATATTTAGAGCTGTCCGTATACATTGACAGTAAGCTGAGCTGTTGTCTTCTGAATTGTAATTCCCAAAGAGATGCATCATTTGTTTGGTGGGGAGAGTATTATGATCAGGGGTCTCAGGGACTTTTAAACCTGGTGAAAATGTTTACTATGAAACTTTGTGGTTGTCCACAGAGCTCGCCTGATGGAAAGTCCACTAATGTGATACAATTAATTATCCATGGAGAGGAAAGAAACATAAAGAGACCATTCCAATATCTTATGAACTATTCAACACAAGCTTGAAAAACCCAAAGATTAGACAATTTGTTCTTATACACGGTTGAATAAACTGGTTAAACCCATGTTGCATCCAGTTAATTACAATTGTATCTGTTCTGATGGCACTTGATGATTTCCAAGGAAGTATTTTTTTCTGGCAAAGCCAGGCCATTCCTTGATACACGGACTTTCTGCCACACAGCTTTGCAAGAAATAAATAATCCTTGAACTCAGTAGGTGTGCAGGGCTAAAATGACTGATTAAATTCAAGAGATGTAAGAGAGTCCTGAACTGGGAGATACTGACAGTGACTTGCTACTGACACATGCTGCTATGAAGTTTTCAGTGTCCCAGGGTCCAGCTCTTTGCAGCTCCATGATCCCAATGTCATGATTTCAGTCTACTGCACATTATCAGGGAGGTGATCTGTTCCTCAGATTTGGCCCTTGGGCAGATAAGCAAGAGGAAAGAAATGATTTTATTTAGAGACATCTGTTTTGAAATATTAACTGGTAAATAATGCATAGCTGGAATGATGTTTAGGTACCACAGCACTGCATAGCTGAGTATAACAAATAAAGAAAACCATAGAGTAAAATTGAATTTATGCTCCCTCCATTTCTTGCCAGCTGAAGCTGAATAAGGTTGGGATATGGTAAGGAAAAGGAATAGAGGTTTTTTTGTTTGGTTTGGTTTTGCTTTGTTTTCCCCAAAGCTAGCATTTCCCTAAGCATTGCAGGGTCATTTCCACAAAGCAATGTGAGCGTCCTGTCCCATCTGACAAGCAGGCAGGCATATCATAGCCCAGCTAATGGGAAGTAACCATTCAGTGAGCCACGCTTTTCCCCTTTTCAGCAATGCATCTCATTCATTTTTAAACATATTCAAATACCAGTAGGAATTTGAAGAAAACCTGATTTTGGACTACATTGAAAAACTGTGCTATAGCTTGTGGCACTTCAGGCTCACCAGTAGCTCAGCAATGCATGTACTAGGATGGAGAAAAAGGTCTGGAGAAAACTGGAAGAAGCAATTCATTCATCTTCCTCTGGTAAAGATGCAAGTCAACACTATTTGTATTACATTTGTTTCGAGCTGGAACAAACTTTACTAGCTCTTCAAGAAATTGAGTTTTCATCTTTATTTGTGTTGAAGTCACCAGTTGGCCCAAATTTAATTGTAAAGCAGTTTCTCTAGTCAGAAGGACTGAAAACTCTGCCGTGTTTTCTGATGAATTTGGAAACAGATCAAAGCCTTCGGGAATTGTGTTACAGTCTTGGGTAGAACCCAGATTTGGTTGGTTTTATGCATTTGAAGACCAATTTGTAAAGCTACTCAAGTAAGCACTTCCCAATGTTTAGGTTATATCAGAAAGGTTTCATCTGTCCTCCCTCTGTGGACATAGCTGCACCATCCAGTGGCCAGGGATTGCCTTGCTGCACGGCACAGTACTTTCTCCAGTATAAAACCCACTCTTTTCTACTCACTGCCATTGACTCTTTACCTTTGCTAAAGTACTGCTTGTTTATCATCTGTATTACAGTGGCACCCACAGATCCACTCAGACTCAGTGCTATTGACCTACCGATGACCATTTTTCTTATTACAGTCTTCTGTCTCTGACTGCTCTTTTGGATGCTACAAACAATACAAATGGTAAAATAAGAAGAGTGGATGAGCTTTTCTTCCTAGAAAAATGAGAACTCAACTAGAGAGCAAAGAGAGGTCAGGAAAGTAAGGCCAGTGTCTGAGTGTGTATTTCTGAAAACAAATGAAAAATGTTGTTTTCCTTAGGGTATGTGAAAGGCATAGAAAGGTCACAGCATGATTCTAGCACCATGATTCACAGACCACTCGTGGTATATGAGGCCATGATGTGTGGTCTGTGAGTTCTTCAACTTGTGATGAAGTAGGAACAAGTTTGTCAACAAAACTTTTTATTTGTAACAAAGGTTCGTATTGATCCAATGGGAATTTTGAGCATTGATTGTTTTGGTCCAAAAAGCTAGAAAATTTTTATTTACTCAGAGCTTTTTTGTCACTTCAGAAACATTTTTTCTGAAGGGATTTCATTTGGATATCTGCAAATTAAAATAGTTTACAAAAAGAGAAAAAAGCTATTCAAATCCAAGATTGCCACATAAGCATTTCTAAGACAGATATCCCTACTCCCCTGCCAAAAATAGAGTGTTGAGTGAAATTGGCCTTTTCAGCCAGATTCAGTCATGGTGATAATGAAGAATGTCCCAAAATCTGACTCTGGAGCAGACACTCTAGACATACTTAGCAATCTTTTTTCTGCATTGCTTGTCTTTAACATATAAAGACTCCAACATTTCTTTGCAAACAGTCACCTTTCACTACATTATATCAATATTTATAAAATCTGATGGGCCTTAAAACATGCAAAAAGGGATTAAATGAATTTAGCGGAGATCTGAGGAGTATTTTGCATTTTGTACAGATTTAATATGTCCCTCTGTGTTTAGTATCTCTCACCCATTACTAATTCATGAAGTGTCTACTGGAATTAGTAAAAGTCTTTCATTTACTTACTTAGAAAAAAATGTTTAATAGATGCCACATGAATTTTGCAAATTACTCTCGTTCTGATGCTGATTAATAGAAAACTATGTAAAATGCATCAATAATTTCCAGTCTTAAATTAGTATTCTCTCCTACTTAAATCTGGGAGATAGATGGAGGCTCAAGATATTTTTCTTATACCTGTTTAAGTCATACTTATTTCTTAATTGAGTTTCATATTACAAATGAACTAGAAGCATATTAAGGATGTAGATGACAGTGTCATTGCCATTATCGCTGAAGGACAAAATGGTGCACAACTGTAAAAGTATATGGCCAATCTCAAGTTGCCTCAATCACTCTGAAACCTGAGAAATGCTTTCTTTTGGGCACTTTTGGGTGAAATGACTTAAATCAGAGGAGATAGAAAGCAATATTACACACTTAATACTAAGTGGAGTTATCAAGTAACTGAATTTTTTTTTAGAAATCTTTGATGAAAAGCTGCTTTTTTATGTTGTTTGTGCTTGAGGGCACTTATCTGAGTCATTTATTGCAATAATATTGAAGTTGGGGCAACATTTACTGAAGCTTAATTGAGAGGTAGTCAGTAATTAGACTTCACCTGCAAATCTCTGATTAAAACCCAGCCTACACCTGTACAGATACATCATCACTCATCAACTCTAACTGAAATGAAGATTTTCCACAGGAGAAAAGTATTCATGGGACAGAAGCTGAAACTTAGATTTACACCAAAGAGTCCTCTTGTTGGCAGCCTCAGCAAATAAACCCTAATCTCAACTATGGAAGTTGCAATGAATTTTTGTCACCTTCCTCCAGAACATGATGAAATACTTTGGCAGGGTGTAATCAGGAGGTTTGATTACTGCTGCAGAAAGGAAATTAATGAGATTTTTGTACTGGATTTCAAATCACAGGGTTGTTTGTTTGTTTGGTTGGTTTGTTTTTGTTTTTCCCAAGAAGAGGGAAGGAGAAAGTTATTGGGGATCAACTGTAAGATTTGGTAGATTCTGCTTTCCTGAAGGTATCTCGTGGTTCTTACTTCTCCGAGTAAACACACAAGCAAGGTCTGCTGGCTTCTGGTCAACTGTCAGGTGCTACCACACATAGTCAGTCATTTCTCAGGAGTAGATGAGAGCAAATAGGGAAAAACAAAGATTTTTCCCCTCGATGTAATCCCCATCGATCTGGAAGGGCTGCTGTGGACAGTAGCATAACACACACACGTGACTGTAGACCATAAAATCCCACTCTAAGTAGATGACAAATCCTAACTAGTTATTTAAACTCCCTCAGCAATCACATGGGAGGGATTGGTAGTTTCAGATGGTGATTCATCTCAGTCTAAAACAGACGTCTAACATAAGTGGAATGAATCACCCAGCAGAAGCAGCATGTCTCTCCAATGTTACAGAAGGACCTGCACAAGTAGATAGTTTAGAAATCTAACTCAGACTGCTGAAGTTATTTAAAAAATCTGTGTACTAATGTGCATATAGGAGCTGAGGGTTAACAGTTTCTTGAACTGACTCAGTTTGACAAAGAGGGTTTGCATACTCTGTGTCTATACCATCCAATCCCTAAACTTGCTAGCATGCTGACAGTAGACACTACTTCAGGTTTTCATTTTGAAGATAAAAGGTATGAAAGGGAACACGAGGCACCTTGCTACATTAAGCCTCACTCTATGGATCATCAGCTAATACTTAGTCACTCACAAAAAGATGTGCAAAGCACATGAAATTTCATAAATTTCATAAAATTTGTTTCTTGAGCTGAAGAGCTAATCACAAACTCCTGATGAACTACCATGCCAGTTAGACTCCCTATATTGTTCTACTCTGCTCAGACAACATCATCAAATGCATAGTTATGACTGTGACCAGGATGAATTTACCAAGTCCTAGGGTTTATTCTTTTTCCTCCTCTGAGTCCTAACAGAAATTTCTGTGGGAAGCCTTGTATATAGTTGCCAAAATGCTGTTGGAGTATACATTTAGCTTGGCAAAGATCAAGGTTTCATGTTTGATTTGATCGTTTAATTTGAAGGTTGAAAATAATGAAATGTTTTAAGCTTAGTCCCCACTCTGATCTAATCTATTTCTGCATCACTTCCAGTTACTTAGTTTCTTTTATTCAGTCTCAATTTCAAATTAAAAAATGAGCCTTTCTGCTATGAAGCCTTTACTGATGGTTAATGAAACAAACCATTGGAAACGTATCTCGCTGTGAGTCACAAAATTCCCCTTTATTTATTTTCATTCTTCATTATTCACTACAGGGTAAAGGATTATCCTGACCTAGCAATTAATTCAAGAGTGTTAGTCCCTCTTCTGTTCTTGTAATAATCACATGCACTCCCTTCTTAATGATTTATGTTCACAAAGTACTTGAGATCACACTGATTTTTACAGCCACTATTTGAATGAAGATTGGTCTTTCTCATCACATGCTATCAGTCATCCAAATAGATGACAGTTCAAATCTTCAAGTATTCTGTCTGAGTATGAAAATGATTAGTGCAAATAAAGTTATATGGGCAGAATTTTACTCTCAGATTTTATCTTTCTGTCTTTCAAAATTAGCATCAATATATTTTCATTTAACTATGTAAAATATATTTTAGTGGACATTTTTCATTAATGGCAATTTTACGTACATGTTTTTTACTGTTTTAATTCTTGATATCTTAGGACTAGGTGCTGTGTTCCAGTGACCACAAAGACCTTCCTCAGACAAAAAGATTTCCTGATTTATCTTTAAAATATCTCCTCTTTTAGCATTCAGAATTACTGTGTTTATGTATGCATAGATGGATTTCTCTGCATTGCTCTGGTTCTAATTGCACTGGTTATTTTTGCTGTGGAATGGTTTCATTTTAGAAACATAAGCCAGTTTTCTGGCCATGATCTTGTGACTGTAAGGTGCTAATCTGAACTTTTAAGTAAGTCCTCTTGAATACTCCAAGCTTGTGTTTTATACTCAATGCATTTTGCTTTATCTCACAAGATCCAAGATTTGGAATCTGAAGACAAAGAGTAAACAGAAATTAATCATAGTTTTTATATGATGCAGGAAACCATTGAAGGAAATGGTGAAGCCTCCATTTCTGCACCTCTCATATGTTTTTCCTAGTCTTAGGATTCCTTTCCTTTTGTTTCTTTTTCAGTAGATGGAGATAGAATTGGATCATTCCAATGGGCAACTGAAGCTGTCGAAGATACGAATCACTCTGAAGTGCACATTTTTCTTCTTTGAATTGAGATGTACCCAAAGTAAGATGGAATTAATCTATATGACTGAACAACATTCTGTGTGCTGATAGTTTATTCAAGCACAGGCTGTTGAGTAGTTGCCCACATTAACACAACTACTCCGAGTATGTGCTCTCCGCTATTTGGTCTATTTTGACTTTAAAGACATTTTGTTTTTAAACATTCTGACACCGCAAAAAACAATGTCTGACCCTTATAACTTGGTTGTTTAACATCAAGGTCCTACATCAGTTCTGAGTGTTGCTTGGATTAAGTATCAGATCCGTGGATTGCACGAGTCCTACCTGTCCAAATGATCTTATGCTTAACACTCAGGAATAATGCCTCCTACAAAAATGTGCATTTCTAGATTATTTTTAACTTCACGCCAGCTTGTCAGATGATAGTCTGATTGTAGTCAATCTACCTTACCTGCAGATTTATCAGAAATAGCACCAATTGAACAAAAAATATCAGCAGCCACTTATATGCCAATGACTTCAGATTAATTTGAAAGCTCACCATGACTTCTAAATCTTGCAAATGTTGATGTTGATATAACAAAGTCCCCTTTTCTGCAGGCTTTTTAAAGAAAGAGAGTAGCTCAAAGCTTTATGTTCCTCTTCACAATTTTTCCCTTGAAAGTCTTCACTGTGAAGATGTCATTCAGTGACATTTTAAATACCACTGTCATATCTCGTGATCCTCCTCGCTCTCCTTCCAGCCCTCTCTCCCAGGAAGACAGCACCTACCTATAAACTGGCGTTGTTTGTAAAAATCATAAGAGCAGATTAAATCAGTGACCTCTAGATCAACATCTCCACCATTTAACAATATTTCTAGCTCTTTTTACTCTTTTATTTCTCATCCTGTTAGTATTTAAGTGCTATTACTTTAGTACTTACCTTATTCTGAAAGCAAAGAAAAAAAGGATGTGTATTTTGTACATCGATGTTTGAAATACAAGTCATTTTACCTTAGCTGAAAAAACATTTCCTTTCCTTCTTTTCTCTCTTTAGTTTAAAGCCTGTTGAATCTATTAGCCTTTAAAAATTGCATGAAATAGTTTGGTATGGCTGCTGCTTAAATAGAAACCATTTAATCATAGACTATTTGGAGACTAACAGGAACTTACTATTCTTTAATTTATTTGCAGACTTTTTGCTTTTGCTAAGTGTTTTTGGTTTAGTGTTCAGGCACTAAATCTCTAACAAAGGTGCTGAGTAAGGCCTGGGGGAACAAATGACCTGTTGAGGTAATTTGAATGTTATTTTTTAATATTCCTCAGGTGTTTGGAGGAGGTGAAGGCTCAGTTGGGGGATTTTGGAGACCTACCCGCTCCTGACAGTGTCATTGCTAACTATTTGAGTCAACATTTTGTAATTTGTATAACTAAATAATGACATCTATAAAGGGCTGTGTTTTCATGGGTTCAAGAAATGCTGCTCTTGCTTCAGTTAAATCATCCTGAAAAAATGTCTGACTTTCTCTCAGTAGAAGACACCAATGGAATAATTTGTGTCTGTATGTGTGCCCACAGCACATAAAGCCTCTGTGCAAATAGCAGTAATTCTTATGCAAAGCCCTAAAACTTACCAGATGTGCTACACTTTGCTTATAAATATGTCCGACGTTGAATATATTTTTATGACTTCAAACTCAATCTGGAATTCATTCAAACATTTTCAGTTTTGAAAACTGGTGGAAAACAATTATGCCCCACTATTTTTCATTTTCAGAAGTAATCGAGTTTGTGATTCTTTTAGATGTCCCTATATAGCAAACAGAAGGGTGTTTTTCCATGAATTTCTTACCCATTGGTACCAGAAGTATAATTCTTTTGTGATTTCCATGTCCAAGAGATTTAGGCTAGAACAAACAAGTATCTTACTCTAAGAACGTACCTGTGCTGAGCGTAAAGTTTGTTGTAGATTCAGCTGGCAAATTTAAAAGTAACCCAATCTGTTTCCCTCCCTGTCTTACTGTTGTGTGCAGTCTGCTCTACTTGTTTTCCCAGACAACACTGATTGCATTATGTTATGTTTTTTCCAGCTCTGAGCCTTTCGAAGTAAATCATAATCTTGGCAGCAGAAAAAAATAGACTGCATTTCTATATGAAGTATGAAATGCACTTTAGGTAGAGGAACTTATTAGATGGAGATGGAGATTCAGATTTAGGTAGAGAACTCAATCTGGTAGGTAAATGAATGGGACACTGAGCTTTTTAGACTGGTAGCAAGAATGTCTTAGTACTGTTATTTATATTCTGGCCTCTGAAATAGTTTGAATACTGGTTGGACGTATCGTTAGGCTCATCTGAGTGAAAAACAGAGGAGCAAAAATAAAAAGATGTGTATCAAAACTTCAGGAAATATCATGAATAGAGGCCTCTAGGGCACTAGACCAGTGTATTTACTGTACAGCCAACAGCCAACTCATTAAAAGGCCGTTAAGCAAATTAGAAAGTGGGCAACCACTCCTCACAGCCTGTTGTTTATTTGCAGGTCAATGTAGGCTAATAGAGCTTTTTGTTCTTCACAAACACTTTCCATGACATTAACAGATTCCAGTAAAAATCTAGTTCATTTATTACCATTTCAGGCTCACTGGAAGAGATAAATAGGACATTAAACATGTACAGAAGTTTAAATTGGCAAAATCCCATCTGTTCTCATCCTTCCTCTGGAAATATAGGAATCTACAATCCATCAATCTTGTGGCATCAGCTCAGCAATTAAGGATGCTGACAAAGTCCTTTCAGAGAGGCATGTTTGTGCTGAATACAAAATGAATTTCTGTATGCAGTACCTGCTATACGGAAGGGGGCAAAATGGTATTTTTCAGCCCATTCCTACCACAACAGAGCATTGAAACAGAAGTTGTGAAGCTGGGATAATAATATGGCTTGCCCCGAATTCCCCAGTTTTAAAGCTGAATCCAACTACATTTCAACGATTATTACTTTCTATGAAGGCATGAATCTGGGCCAAAGTGGTTAATATTCCTGACACTACAAACCATACCCTAAAATTTTCATATGGCTTAAAGCTACACAACAGGTATCATACATGAAGGAGTATTCAGGGCTGAAACAGCTACAGGAGGAGTTCTAAGATGTGATATGACAGTGATTTACTGGGCACCCTGAAGTCCACTGTAGGATTAGGCAAGATTTGAGCAAGCAGTTTTATCTAAAGAAAATCGATCATGTCCAGAGCAGCAGATTTTTGCTGGCTTAGTTTATCTGATAGCTGGGGACTGGGATTACCAATCAGCACCCTGCCAGCACATGAGACAGCCTCAGGAGCTGGACTGGAATAGCTCAAGAGCTCATGGAGTTAATCCCGGTCAGGGCACAAGTAATGTCACATAGAATCATCATTTCTCGATTTGGGAAACTTCGTTTAGCTTTCTGTAGCAATTTTGCCATACTAAATTAAATCATCTTCTTTTAAGAATAGGATTATGGAATATTACTCCAAGTGCATCTTTCATAAGAAATAAATATATGAAGGCTGCTCCAAAAGTTATGCCTCATAATATATTATATTGGCCCATGACATCAGAGGTGGATGTTAGTTGTATGGTAGTAGAGACTGAACCTTCCATTACATTTTGTGTATATGGCATAGTAAGAAAGTGATGAATAAATCAGACCATCACCTAATGGAAGCAAACTTTGGCTCCCTGTTCTTGTGGGTTAACCCCAGTAGGCAGCTAAGCACCACAGAGCCTCTCACACACTCTCATTGAATGGGATGGGGAAGAGAACTGGACAAGTGAAAAATCTTGTGGGTTTAAATAAATACAGTTTAATAGGTGAAGCAAAAGCTGGATGTGCCAACAAAGCATAATAGGAAATTCATTCACTAATTCCTACTGGCAGGATGATGTTTAGCCATTAGCAGGATATTATGATTATTTGAGAAGTCAAAAACCATAGTGTGTCCCGTGTCCTGTTCACAACACCATATAGTGTGGAAAATCCCTTCCATCAGTTTAGACCACCTGTCCAACCTGTGTTCCATCTCAATTTCTTGTCCATTCCCAATCTGCTCATTGGTAGGGCAGTGTGAGAAACAGAAAAGACTCAGTGCAAGCAATGCTCGCCAACAACTAAAACATCGATGTATTATCAACATTGTTTTCATCACAAATGCAAAACATAACACCATACAAGCTACTATGAAGAAAAATAACTCTATCCTAGCCAAAACCAGTTCACTTGTAAATAGGAGGAAGTGGGAGATAACAGTAGACGTTTAATTAAAAACATTCATAAGAATGATAATTTTGTCAACTAATTTTGTCTGATGGCAAATAGTATCGAAATAATCATAATCTTTATTAGGTGACCCATTTAACTTAAATGTTTCCAGTGTTCTTTCACTGACAGCTGGGAGTGAAAGTGCCATCACTGTGGGAAAGCAGGAGATATTTCAATCATCATTCCCTGACATTAAGTGTCACAAGAAGGCAGAATACAGATGAACACTTATTGAAACATGTGTCCATCCAAACAAATCACTATCATTTATGTTTATGGTCATTGAAGAGCTGGAGCTCAAATCAGTTGGGTAAGCAATGACATCTAGCAATATCTGAAATATTTTAAGGCACCTGAGACATGAGCCAGAGAGGATACCAGACCTCTCGGAGACCCAACCTCCTCTAGACTATCAAGTGAGCTCCAAGAGCAATTTGACAGAGTATATCAAGTAGCACTGGATATTTTCGTTTAGGTACCTTAACTGACTGTGTACTCAAAAGAATCAATAGATTTTAGCATGCAATTCATGTCTTCCTAAGGTAGGTACCTACACTAAATCAGAAGAACTGTACCCTGAACTCCTGCCATTCTGTTGACTCAGTTTTCTCCAGCTACAGCAGTATATCAGATAACTGGGCTTACTGTAGTTGCCTATGATGCAGATGTCTTAATTTTGCGTGGATGAATCCTGCTTAGATAGAATCCCAGCAGGTTACATATGCCTTTCTATGCAGTAGTCAAATTGAAAGCTCAGTTCTATCACCATCATCCTGGCTCTGAATTGTTTATATTTGGCTCCTTTGTTTTTGTCATTACCTGTTATCCTTGGTGGATATCCTATGATTGATATGGAAAACTGCAACAGTTCCTGTGATTAACTTGTCCAGTTCCAGGGATTTGGCTCTGCAGTATCAGTTTTTCTGCCAGCCGCGAGCAAATATTATATAAGAGTTGCTGGAAATGATTCTGTATCCCATAGAAAAAATGAGCTGCTGTTTCATACAAAGCACATCTGAAATGAAAATATTGGTCTTCTTAGATAGACAGTATATTTCTTTCCTCTACCTTGCCACAAGCAGGCTCAGAGAGATAATGACCCTGGCCTTGGAAGGCCACATTATTCACTGTGAACAGTAACAAGTAATGCTATTTCGGTGTGCAACCTATAATGCTTTTGAGGCTTGAATTACCTAGCAAACATAGATGGATGAGCAAATGGTCTTCAGTACAAATTGTTTCTTCTTCCAGGAGCTTTGCATACTGGTAACTGTATCTTTCTCCTCCCTACTAATCACTGTAAAAAAACATTTTTCCTTCTCGTAATAGCACAGTTCACCAATGAAATGAAAGACAGATACCTGATGCAAGATGACTGCAGTGCTGAAGGGAAAAGCCTTCTGATTATTTTGTGGGGGAAAAAAATAGATGGAGAGTCTCAGAGTTCATCTTGTGTTCCCAGAGAGAGTATATAAAACACACACGCTCACTTGCATCATTTCGGTGCATATGTAAAGTCATTTTGTGGCCTTACCACAAGCTCACAAAACTCAGAGCAAGCACTAAGAAAGTGATATCAAAGCGAGCTGAAATGTATGTCTGGAAGGGGACACACACAGTCGGAGCTCCATGGCTTGCATACATCCTCTATTCCCACCAAGCTGTATCATATGGTCAAGTACACAGACTGTGCTTTGGATGGGCTGGAGGAGGACTGGAGGTACTGTGCAGAGGACTGAATACTCGGAGAACAGAGGTTCTTGTTTAACACAGGCTGGATGACATGCAATATACATGTTGCTGGTCTCAGGAGTAGGTTTGGCTCTATGTACCTACCACAGATGATTTCTCCCTCTGTGCACGTTCACCTCCTATAGGAAGTTAGAGCTTTACAAGATCTGATTTGATCTTACTACGGGAGATGTTAAACACTGAAAATGCGTTCTCTGCTCTCTTCCCCAACATGTGCTCAAGCATCCTCAAAAAGAAAAAAATGCTCGTTCTCTGTCCTTCATCTCTATGCCACCATCTTCTTGCTCTTTCCAATGCACTCTTGCCATCCCAAGTTCCTACTTACCCATGAATAAGTGCCTCTCAACAGGAGTTTAAATGCATAGTCCTGTCTCTTCAACAGTGTACTGCACTCTTAAATTTCTTCTTCCTTACTGTTTTGACTTGAGTTAGAAACCAGACAGCTTATTAGCCAAAATGATGGCATAAATAATCTCCCATATAGACATACCTGGGGTGTGTAATCTAAGCCCCTTCACTGATGAAACAAAACAAGACTGCATAAATAAACTTATTTGTTTTGATTCTATATTACGTTTCCACTTCCAGTGTGGTGATAAATATATTTTCCCATCTGTTTTTCTCTTCCAAAGAAGTATGTTTTTGCACCCCATAAACAAACAGCAAGGTAAGTGTCCACAGTTCCTCAGAAAAGGACCTTGCAGTACTTATTTTTGTCCCTCACACAATTGTATGTCACCTTCAGACAGTGTTACCTGAAAATAAAGAGTGAAATTGTCCTCATAACTTCAGGCCGCATCGTTTTCCTGCAATGGGAGGAATTCACAGCTCTCCATGGCTGGATGGGAGAATGCCAGACCAGCAATATGATCAAGGACATCCAGCAGTAACTGTGGCAACTATAGTTTATTCACTTTCCACTTCACTGACTAAGGAGCCATGAGGGCCTTTGGTATTTTAGGTGACTTCAAAGCTACATCTGCACTATCCTGAAAGACTCATCTCCAAAATGATCATCATTCCTGCAAGCTCTGCCTTGCATCCCTGCTTCCAATATGCATTTATGTCCAGCAAGTAGTGTTAGGTTTAAAACAGTTGAGTCAGCTCTTCATTTTTCTTCTTAAATGAAAATATGTAAAAAAAAAAAGCATCTTCCATGATAATACTTACTTCTGGCAGCTGGCCAGGGAGCTCTGAGACTGCAAGGCAAGGTCTGCCTACTGTGAAAATAGAACCATGCACACCAGATCTGTCAATCCTCCTAAAATACTCATAAATCCCAGCAATTATGCCCACATTCTCACTCAGTTGACTCTTGGCAATTATCTCCTGCAGCATTTGTTAAATGCCCAGCCTACTCTAAAGTTGGATTCACTGTTGTATCTCAATGGACTTTTCATCACATTTATTGCAATTGTCTCCTTTGGATTTTCTTTAAAAATAACGAGGGCAAAATTGAAAATACAGTGAGAGACTTGGTTATCGGAACATCCCTCTTATCTAAGTGCTCTGGGATTAGTTATATGACTACAAAATCTGACATGCATTGAAAATCTCAGTGCATTTATTTATAACTGTGCATACCCAAACAAATCCCCTGGCTCCAATCATGTTCAGATAAACAGCCTGAGGCTGCATTATTTTATTTTTAAAGGCACGACTTGCTGTTCAAACACAGCCAGCAAAACAAGTCTTCGCTGCTTAATTTTCCTCCTTAGACCGCTGGGAACATTTTAGTAGGGGCCCTGTTTGATTACATTGACTATTAGTTTGAATTTACAGGGGCAGAACGGAGAGGGCTGGAGAGCAGTGCAGGTGCACATTGAACAGAGCTGGGTGAAATGTCTTTGCTCTCTTGCTTTCTTTAGAGAAGCAGAGGAGCCCAGCTATGCTGCATTAGCTGTCTTACGTAAACAACAGAGACTTTTGCTCCTTGTATTGAAATCAAGACATCTTTTGCTAGATTGAGCCTGAACTGAAGTCAACTAAGTTAATGAAAGAATGCTTCTGGTTTCAAGGGGCTTTAAATGTAGGTGAAGTGTCTCCCTAATTGTATCTATGTCCCTCAGAAGAGTGATCTCTGAGGAAGATTTCAGTACCCTTAAGTACAACACGGTTCATTTCCAGCCACATCCTGCTAACAGGACTGCTGCTCAGGCATCTCGTTGACTATTTGTGTGACACACGCCAGGGAGATGCTCCATCGGTGCCTGGGATTTCAGGCTTGCTTTCTACAAGACTTTCTGAAGAACCACTCAAGAGAACATGTAAGAGTTAAAAGAAACAGACACTCGAACCGTGAAGTCATGACGGCTCACAAAGAGCCAAGTGTTAGCTGTGGTGCCTTGCATGAACATTATGTTGAACCCTGCTTCTGTTGCCTAACATTCTTCAAAAGGATGCTAGCTCTCACCTGGCTAAAAGCAGATCAGAAAACATCTTTTTGCCTTGTTCTCCAGAATCTCATACAATCATAGAATCATTAAGGTTGGAAAAGACCTCTAAGATCATCTAGTTCAATCATCAACCCATCCCCACCATGCCCACTAAACCATGTCCCCCACTGCCACATCTCCATGTTTCTTGAACATCTCTGGGGACGGTGACTGCACCACTTCTCTGAGCAGCCTGCTCCAGTGCATGGCCACTCTTTCAGAGAAGAAATTTTTCCTGATATCCATCCTGAGCCTCCTCTGGTGCAAATTAGTTCCATTACCACTCATCCTATTACTAGATACCTGGGAGAACATTGCAAAGTTTGATTTCTTCTTCTTCAAGTAAAGTTTATTTTTCCCCACAAGATAAAAAAAAATAAAAAAAAATAAAAAAAAGATGTTAGCATCATCAGTTATGTTTCATTAGTATTGAAATATCATATTACAGTTTATTTTATTCAACTCCTTCTGCACAATAGAAAGATCTATAGACACTGGTAATGTTAAGATATTCAAAAGGAAATTAAAAGTAGTGTTTTTAATGAATTGAAAAGAAAATATTTAGACATTGTCAAAACTAGAGCATGAAGTGATGATGGTTCATTTTATCATTTCCGTATTAAAAATGCCTCCGTATTAAAAATGCCAAACAGGGCACATTACTTTGAAATGTTTAGATTAAATTTCACTTTCTGTTGAAAAACTGTCTTGTCGATTTTATTCATAGTTGATTTTCCTACTTCTTTTCATCTTTTTGACCTGTGTGTAAGATGCCAAGCAAAACCTTCCAAGTAAAGCTCTGGGGGACAAATTTTACTGAGGAAGAAGTATAGCTTTTATTGTTGTTACTCATATACTAAAATAATATCAGTTGCATGATGTGAGGAGTTTTGTACAGTGCTCATTTCCATCACATTTTAACCCAGAACAGCTATGCCAATTCAGACTCCTATTTTATATTGCCCAGACGTAGGTCAGGACCTCAGTCTCAAAGTAACGTATAAGTAACATTGCTGCCTACACATCCTTCAGCAAAATTTGTAATAGGGGCCAATTCAAATAAATTTTACAGATAGGCAGAATTCGGAGACATGAAATCCTGAAACATTTTGTGAAAATAAATGGCCTAATGGAAGAGAGATGTGTTAATATCCCTGTTAAGAAAGAAATTGCTCTGTAAACTGAACTCTCAGCAGACAAGAAGGGATCCCTTCAGAGTCCTGAGTTCAGAAGAAATCTTTGGCACTTTGTTGTTTTATGAACCATTTACCAAAAAGAAACAGTCAAAACAGTTTCTTAGCTGCTCCTATTTATATAAGAGACAGACTGACTAGTATTAAGACCTATGAATGTCATATTTGCTTTTCTGTAGTTGGATAAGTGTATAATAATAGTTGAATTATAAAGTTAATAACGTATGCTTAAAGTTTCCTATAAAGTTGTGTTATTACGAACAACATTATTAAGTCCAGAAATGAAAGACAAGCAAGTCTCTGGATTTTCAGTTTCTCTCCAGGATATTTCCACTATTTACAACTCTTACAGACTTACCAGGATGCCAATTCATTTAATGAAATCTTGCCATGAGCATCCTGGGCACGGCAAGCTTGATGCTTCCAGGCCGCTATGACTTAAAGATACATAAGAAGATCGATGTCATTTTGACTGTCCAGGGAAACAAGCTGAACTGTGCTAACTAAAAACCATCCCCACAGTAACATGAAGGGCAGAGAAGGACAGTGAGTTGAGACAACTCAAATGCCAGAATAAACCTATGACTTTTTAAAAGAGCACCTCTGAGAGTGAGAAATATTTGGCTTTTGGAGATAATGTATTTTTTCCCCAAAAAGATAGGCTATAGAGCTTAACAGATCTTTCCAAGTTTTCCTGGAATACTCAGAGAATGATGGATAATGATGCCAAGACATAAGAGTGGGAGAGAAAGCATGGCATAGAAAACTAATTCAACAAACATTTTGTGCACGGCGGCTGTACACACACTCAAATGAAATCCCATTGCAGAATTTGTAACTGCAAGAATCAACAGGCTAATTTTTTTCTTCCTCTCATGCACTCCTCTTTCCTTTGAAAGTTTGTGCTTAACTTCTACATATATTCCCATGTGTTCAGGCAGTAGACCTGAAATAAATAAAAGAATTGTACAGATGTTTACACAAAATGAATTATTTACATAGTTTTACACAAAATGCATATTTCAGTCATGGAATCACCATCAGAAGCTGTTAGAGAAGACAAATGTATATATAGTCTCAAAAGAGTTAGAAGAATTATAGAATTTTACCACATTTAGGTGGTGAAAGACCTTAAGATCATCATTTCCAACCATCCTCCTAACACTACAGGTCCACAGCTAAACCATGTCCCTCTGTGCCACATCCACACAACTATTAAATATCTCGAGGGATGGTGACACTACCTAGGCAGCCTGTTCCAGAAATTCACAGAGAATAGGTACATCAGCAGTTGCCTTGCATAATCACAGAATCATAAGGGTTGACATGGACCTCTGGTTCACCTACACCTTATGCAAGTCTCTGACTTAAATGTAAGAAAATATTAATCTATATTAATTTATACTTGTTTGGTTTCCAATACTATTTCCATCAACATCTGTTGCTTTCTCCTTTCAGTGACTGAATATTGCACAAAAAGGACTGCTGGCTGATCCAGTTGAGCTGTTTTTACAGTTTTATTTACAAATTACAAATTCTTCGGAATTAAGAGAAAGAAGCAATTTATGAATAATGGCAGCAGGATAGCACTACAACTGATTGTGAAATGTTTTCCACCAAAACATTGAAAATTAAGAGCTCTGTTGTTTGGTTTTCAACAGCTAAAATATTTCAGTTGGAAGATAATAAATGTCAAAAAAATTAAACCAGATGAATGGTAAAACAGTTGTTTTCCAAAACACACATATTGATGCCAAATAAGTATTTTTTTCTTATCTATTGTAAAAACCCAACCCAAACCATAAGAGCTACCTTATACACTTTTTTTATAATGTAACAATTTGAATGAAGTAGTAACATATCTAGGCTTCATGCCCTCACAAAACAAGAATTTTTAATGAAAAGCAAGGTTGAGAAAATATGCAGAAATGAAAATAAACTCACTATCTTCAGGCAATAAATATGTGGAAGGCCTTTTTTATTTTCTTGGAGAAGAGGGATTTTCTGTAGTGAAAGAGAGTCTTTGTTTATGAAATCACATTTATTGGTAGTTGTTTGTTTCCATACGTCAATAATTATTGATGAAATCTCATAAAATATGACAGAGACATCAGTTAAAATGTATGTCCCAAAGCAAAATCTATTCAAACACATAATTAAGTCTCCTATATTTCTTAGTTAATACTTCTACTTCGTATAATCCAACAGTAATTGAAAACCTGGCCTTCAGGCCTCACTTGACCTTTGTGTTTTAAAAATCAGTGAGGAAATGAAAGAAGTAAGCAAGCTGAAATGATTCTGAAAAAGAAGAAATAATTTATTTAAATTAAAAAAAAATCTGCCTTGTACAGACTTGTAATTATTTCAGTAATTAAACTGGTTTTGGGAGAGTGATGATGATGATCATCAGCTCCACTGGTGAAAAATCCCTTAAAATAATATAAGTAGGGAAACTCCATTCTGACGATTGACAATAATGGAAGCAGACTCTGTGCCATAAGACTCAGGCCAATGAGAAGTGGCCACCACAGAAAAATTGCAACAGTACAACATGTAGAATTTGTGTGTTTGCTTTTGGGACCTCGAAGGGCTGCCTAACAGACTGCCTTATTCCTTCTGCTGCCAGTCTGCTCTTCATTTCTGCAGGTTGAACATTCGATGATTCCCTTCCAGCATGCCCCTACCCCTAAGGGATCCAACATATCCCTGCCCTTAGTAATCCATATTTTCTGTACAAATCAGCAGTGCATCAGTTGCCTGCTACAGAGGACTCATGAAGACAGCCTCTTCCTGGCAAGACTTTCTTTTCAGTGGTCTTTGGGATGTAAAGGCTTCCATTTGGCTCCCAAATATAGTCACAAAAATGAAAGAAGTTCGGACCAAACATACTTCTCCCACTGACACTGCAAAAAAGCCACCAATCACCTTGTCTACTATTTGTTTTTAAGATATTTATTTTTATTGTGATATTTCTCCAGTACGGAGGGATTGCTGTTATCTGGGAGGCAAGAAGGAGAGTGGATGTTTTGATTGCAAACACCTTTAAAGAAGAACTGGGAGATATTTATTTTCTAGTTGACTGGAAGAAGCAATTCATTAAGAGAGAGTAAATTTTTAATAATTTCTTACAGTTCTGAAAGCTTTAAAACTTTTTAAGAATCCGAAGAAGCCACCGTAAGTGCTGTCAGAAACCAAATGCCAAGGCCATCCATTTGAATACTTAGTGAATATCATGGTTTGGGACTTTGTTCAGAACTTTTTTTTCAGTGTCGTATGAGCAAAAAGCCGAATGAGCATGGATGTGCTGGATTCTTCCTGTGCTGGAGCTTAACAATGAACATGAGGTAGGTAAGATGAATAGATACAGTGTTGAGTTGGAAAGGTGGTTTAAGCCTAGAATGGCTCTGGATGAAGTCTCAAAGGTCTCAGATTCTGTGTTAGGCAGGATCATCTATCTGCTCCAGTGTAGTGTCCAGTACCTTAATTCTTTGCATGGTTTACACATTCATGATCAAGGTAATTCTACAATGAGAGCAGTCGGAAAACATTTTTTATTTTATCTTACACCACTATCTCTTTCCAGAACTTATTCTACCACACTTTCCATGCTTACATTCAGCTTTAATCTGTCCTTTGTAATTTACCAGGCCTCAGCATCCCAATTCCTCAAAAATATTTTTCAAAGAGAGGTAATTTTCACATCTCAAAGCATGCCAAAACCTGAAACTGGAACTGCGTGCCAGGTTCACTCCAAGATAAGTTAATGTTATTTATATACATGGACAAATGTGGAAAACATTCATAAACAGTCTAAGCCTACAGCAGTAAAGCTGCAAAAGCCTGTTTTCTGCTTGATTTGGGTCCTAGATTCTTGGTTCCTAAAAAAGCATAAGGGCTGATTAAGACTTTCTTTTCTGATAGTTGGGATGTTTATAAAACTCCTTCCCTATATAGATTTTCTAATTAAGGATGAGCACATACTGCATTCTTTCTCTGAATAGTGCATAGATAGGACCTCTCTTCTCTCTTTTTTCCTTTTTGCAAAATTTTGGAAGGACCTTTTCATTATGATTTTGTCCCCTCTGTCACATATGTCAGGCCAAAGTTGATGAATGTGGAAGAGAATCAATCACAAAGACTTAAAATGTTCAACATCTTCATTAATGACTAGAGGGTGGAGCAGAGTGTACCCTCAGCAAGTTTGCAGATGCCACAAAACTAGATGGAGCGACAGATGCACCAGATGTTCAACTGCCAGGATGGAGAGTTGGGCTGACAGGATCATGAAGTTCAGCAAGGAGAAACACAGAGTCCTGCACCTGTGGAAGAACAACACCAGGCACCAGGATATGCTGGGGGTCACCAAGCTGGAAAGCAACTCTGCAGAAAAGGACCTGAGCATCCTGGTGGATACCAAGCTGAACGTGAGCCAGAACCTTGCTGCAAAAAAAAAAAAAAAGACTAATGATATCCTGGGGCTGCATCAGGCAAAGAACTACCAGCAGGCCAAGGGAGATGATCCTTCCCCTCTGTTCAACACTGTTGAGGCCAAACCTGGTGTGTTATTTTCAGTTCTGGGCTCTCCAGTATAAGAGATACGCGGTCATTCTGGAGAGAGTCCAACAAAGTGCCATGAAGATGATGAAGGGACTGCAACATCTCTCCTGTAAGGAAACGCAGAGAGAATTGGACTGCTCAGCCTGGAGAAGGTTCAGGGGGAATCTTATCAATATCCATAAATACATGAAGAGAGAATACAGAGGATGGAGACCGTCCCATCACTGGTACCCAGTGCCAGGATGAGAGGCAATGGGCGCAGTATGGGACACAAGAGAGTCCATCTAAACATCAAGAAACACTTGAGTACTGAGGAGATATAAGTACATGATTTTGAAATGAAGAAGGCTTAAACAGCAGAATTAAGGTTGCTTTTCCAAACAGTGTTGGAATTTTCTGATTTGTAGAAGTTTGTAAATTTACTGTTTCTTCTTGGAGTAGAAACATGAGACAACAGAGTGCATGAGACCCAGCAAGGGGAAACACAGATGAAGGCTAATAGAGCTGGATTCTTTGGGTGATAAATTCACATGGTTCCATTAAAATCAATGATCTGGGAACAGCTAGCTGTGAAACCTTAATGTAACCACTAACTCCCACATGCCTAACCATCCGAAAAAGCTAGGGAACAATCTTCCTTTAAGACTTGGAGGCATTCCCACCTCACTTTAGGAAATAAAGATGTCTAAGTTAGTTGTGATCTCTGTCTACTGTCAAGAGAGCATCTCCAGAGGATAATTCAGATCTGGTAGGCTAAAACACCTGCTGGAAGTGCTTGTCTTTCTCCTTTGAGTATTTGGGAAACCTAGGTAGCTAATTTTAGGCCAGATACAGAAAAACTAGTTGACCAAAGTTAGGCGAGATAACTCTCTCCTGAAGTAGTCTATGTTTTACAACAAAACATCCTGCATTATGCATAGGAACACATATCCTTCAGGGCAAGAAATTCTAAACAGGTGCTAAGAAAAACAATTTATCAGCCTGTTATCTGTGACTTAGAAGGAGTGAACATTATTATTTGTGTCTGAGTCCCTTAAAGAAAAATTTTATAAGCAATTTATTTTGTATAGTGAGAAATAGTGTCCTGATACAACTTGAGGGGATGACAAGGGTTGTAATATATAAATAATACAATCTATAAAGATGAAATATTTAGAGGGATTAAAAATGCAATAAAGGTCCAGAAATAGCTATTTTTTGGCATAAGAAGGGAATTTCACATTCATCTTTTTTAATATGTATAGATCAAATGTGCAGCCTGATTCGCCACTCAATTATTGCAGTTTTAGTCTCCTATTCAGTGAAGTCTTTAAGCATAGTACCAACGTCAAAAATCTGTGTGATGCTACTGATTAAAATAAATTGTTCTTGTGCTTGCTTACGGAAAGTGATCTTGCAGTAAGGCAGGTCTAAAAGGAAATTCAAGGGGTCATGTAGTCCACCATTGCTCTGCCTGTGGGCTTTGGTATCTGAATTTCATTAAATAGAAGGTGATTTGGAAAACAAACACAAGTAGTTTAAGCACTACTGCATGCACTCCTGTATGTAAAGAAAGGAGAAAAGAGAGGAATTAAAAGTAAAAATGAACTTACAATTATGAACACTTCCTTATTTGATCATATAAGTAAAGCACCTTGGAAACAAGACATAAGACAACCTCCTTTTTTCCTTTTCCTTCAAAAAAAAAAAAGGAGATAATTATGTGATTTATAAAATGTTAAGAGTCACTGATCTTTTCCATCTTTTGAAATTAAATCATCTGTAGATGCACAATATGTAGGTGCTCAGCTTGTTAAAATCACCAGTGATTAAGATTCAAATACCTTCTAGGTAATCATTCTTGGTCCTTTGTCATTCTCACCAAATGAAAAGTTTCACTTAGATCTAGCTACATTTTTGTTATCACGTCTTTTCTCCTAGTTTTCCCCATTTTTAGTAAAATCAGTTCCACCTCTTTCAATATTCCTTAAAAGTCATGTGTTGTAGACCTTTGAACACTCCTAGTGCCGTCTTCTGGCTCATTCCTTTATTTTTATCACCTTTGTTTATTTTATTTTATTTTTTTAGAAAGAGGAAATATTCACCAGCAGCTCTAGAGTAGGTAGATCACTGAAAAGACTTAGTTATCTAAAAGAGTAATGCTATTCCTTCCCACAATGGGTATCTTAAATGAGTTGCATGATTTGCCGTCTTGAGGTGTCAGTATTTATGAATTATCAGAGATCCAGGTGACCAAATTGGACAAGAGACTCAATGCTTTAGTGGTTCAGAAAAGCTGAGATTAAAAGCAAATTCAACAATATTGCTTTACTCTTACTGAATGGCTTTCTTGCATCATTTCCCCTGTTCATTAAAGTGATTTTTATTTCTAATGTTGGTCTCCAAAGTAATTCTAGTCTGGCATTGTCCATGAGATTAGTAAGTATACTTTTTTAACTAGCCAACAGAAAATGGAGGCAATAATAAGTGACAGGCCCAGCAAAAGACTACAGCATACAAAATTTCATTTTGACAAAGAGTCATTGCTAATTCTTTTCACCTTGCAGCAGTTTCATCAAGTAAATCTGAGTTCTGAAGGGAAGAAATTTTTTTGAGCTGATTACTTGAGGAACAGAGGTTGGCTGCCCAGTATGTACCCTAGAAATGCCTTTGCCCCCTCTCCTCTCAGTCTCATTGCAGCTGACTCTTGTTACAGAGGGAGGGTGGATATCATAAAAGTAATGCCCTGGGTTAAAGCACTCCATAAACAATGATATTCCTTTAATGGGGAAAATAATAACCTCAGCACTGTCAAACGCATGCATTTTAAACCAACCATAAAAGAATAAATCTTGCTTTAGAAGTGCTGGGGTCTGCTCCCATGATATTTAATCACAGGCTTCCATGGCAGCTCTGCCATCAGAATGGCTGCAGAACTGGGCCCATGGGCGGCTATCACAGGTTGGTGTTGTTCTATTATTCATTTTTAGGCAGTCAGTAAATTATACAGAAGAGAAGAATGCCCCATTTTATGAGGCAATAATAGCCTGGACTTTAGAAGGGAACAAGTCACTTTGTCTGGATCTCAAGCAGTATATCAAGACCCAGTTGTTTCGCTATTATTTATAATTTTTTATGGATGTTGTCAGATAATTCAAAACTGAGCATATTGCAGCCCACTTCAGAACTTCTCCATCATGCCAAAGCAAATTAGACAGTCTGATTGAGTAGGGGTAGTTGTTGTATGAGAGATTGTTCAGCCCCCTGGCCTTCATTGCTTCTTCCTTAGGTGGTAGAATGATCTCAGATATCTAAAAGTTTCCATGCATGTTTCTTCTTCATGATGAAACAGCCCTGAAAATGATGGGAATTCTCATGAATGGACTGGACAAGCAATTATTGGGAGCTGTGGCTTAAGGACTTTTATTTTTTACTCTGTCTGTAAGCTATTTCTACACTGGAAGTGCAAATCATTGGGTTGTTTTCAGTGGCATATAAAAGGTCTGCACCTTTCCTTCAAACTTCCTTAAACCTCTTTGAAAGCAGCACAATTCCAGCTATTCTTTTCTAGTTGATCTTTCTATTGTGGAGAAAATTAGAAGATTTGTTATGAAGTCCAAACACACACATGAACAGAGTGATAATAAGTTTGCAGAAAATGCAGATAATCAATTTTCCTCCAAATGTCAGTAAATCCTGGCAGAAAAAGACAGTGGATGATGGAAAAGCAACCTTAACTTTACTGATTAAAACTTACTGGCAGATCTAGGATAAATTTTAGCAAGCTGATAACAGGTGCTTTTTCTGTCAAAATTGTTCAGAGATTTCTTCTTGAATATATTATATGTTCAGATACCCATTTGACCACTGAATTAAACACTCTTTTCAACTGCATGTTCACTTCAAACTTTCTTAGCTGATCAGATGTTCTCTGCAGAATGTATTGCTTTAGAGACACTTTCCAAGGCCAGGGGAACTCTCTAAGGTTTAAGACTTTTGCACTGACCAAAAATGCAATGCTTAGAGTCAATGAGTAATTTCTTCCTCTTTCATCTCTTCCTTCTTTCCACTCTGATTTGTAAATGTCATAGGAAGTTTCCTGAATTAGATTTTTCCCATGTAAATTCGGCATTCCTTTCATTTACTTCCTTTTTCTGTCCTTCCATGCTGCTAGAAAAGTGGAAGGAAATTCAAGATGGAGATGAGAATGGGTTCACGTTCATCCTGCTGCATAGGTCTTCCTCATTATGTTCCATGTAAGTATCAGGTCATATATTACATTTGAAAAATTTCACAAATTTCTCATTGTTTTTCCTGTTTTGGTCAGTAAGTGAACAAAGAAGTCTCAATACACTGCGCTGCAGTAGGGAATATGGTGTTTCCTGGACCACTGCAGTAGAAAGTCTTAGACTGGACAGCAAGTGAGCACTCTTCTCTTGTAAATTGGAACATCCTGGACACGGTATGTCCAGGCTAGCTCTGGAAAATCCACTCTGGTTTCTGAGGCATTGCAGTCATTTCATTATTTAAGCTGGATAAACAGGCAAGAACTTCTTGTTATGAAATAGTTTGTCCACAATCTTTGCCACAAATAATTGCAGCTAGATCAGGTACCTATCTCATATGATATACTCCTGATACAATTTCTGAAATATAGCAAGGAGTTAAAAATCTCTAGGACATTTTTTGAGTATATGTAAGTTTAAATATTTTATAAATTACACATTTATATATGTGTATAAATTATATGTGATGTAAATACACATGCAAGCTTTCGTATAATTTATATACTATACATTCACATAGAGTATATTTAAGTAATGTGTTAAATTATATATATATATATTCTTATATGTTGTATGTAGTCTTGCAAAAATCCATGTTACTGTTTTTTATTGTTTTTTTCCCTATTAGATTCTGAACAATTTTCCACGGAGTGCTTTACAATTTTGTTTATTTAAGCATATGTGAAAATAAATAATATTAATACTAAACTTAAATTGAGGCATATAGTTTCCTCTAAACAGACTAAATACAATCATCAGTGCAGTGAAGCCCATGGCACTGAATTCTGCAAACAGATTCTATGCCTTTAGCAAGTGTAATTACAGTTGGTTGTTCCACATTTGCTAGCTAATAGCTTAATTGAGTAACTGGAACATGTGATCCTTACAGAAAGAATTCACCATTCTTATCACTGACTTTTGAATTCCTTCTGTCCTTTTGTGTGTTCTCTTGGACATACAAGTGAAAGTTACAATTTTTTTCTTGCTGAAATCTATGTCACACTTGTCCAGCAAGTACTTGTTCTGTATCTATTGCAATTGCATATGTCAGTGGCATTACATCATTCAGAGAATTACACATATGAAAAAGATCACTAATAACACAGAATAATGCTGGTGCAAGCTGGTAAACTGGCATTTTCTCTTTCTAATTTCATATTTGACACGTTTTGTTCTAGTTTGATTTGTAGTAGCAGGAATTTGTCTTCCTCTGAAAGCCAAGCTAGATGTGTATAACCAGACAACTGCTCCAGAAGAAAAAGTCTCCATAGATACTTTCACTGGCTCCCAAGAAAATTTCAGCACTCAAACCATTATTTTCATTAGCTTTTTTATTTTGAGTATTATTCCTAGCACGAATTGAGAGATGTAATTTTGCTTTAAAGAATTTAAAATATGATTTAACCGTGATCTTAGAGTATATTCGCAGGGAACATACTTAATGTCAGAGCACACTTTAATCTAATAGACCACAGTATAACTCAGTACACTAAATGGACATCAATGACAAAAAAAAAAATTGAAGCAATATGAGGTAAATGGAAGTATGATGCACATGTTGCTAGTTTTCAACAGTATTTGTAAGTACCATTTTGAAAGAATGTGAAACCCAGTGTCATTCTGTGCCCTTAAACACAGATTGTATGTCTTTCTGTTTAAAAATACATCTTCCATCTTAAACACATACTAGTAGCTTGTATTCAAGAGCCATAGTATAAAGCTCTATGCTGTATGGAATCCCAGAGTGTAGATATTTATGATAATGGTCTCTGCTAGCCTCAACAAAATGCTCTTTCTTTGAGACATAAATGTCTACTTGCTCAAATGCATGTCATCCATTTATCTACCCAAAAAAAGTTCATGCAAAAGAAGGAAAGTTAGTTTCTTAAGCCATTTCTCCTACAACTACTTCACTCTTTTTATAGCCTTTCTTCTGCTTGAAGTTATTATTATTCACATGCCATACAATATTTCACACCATAGCATGTTTATTAGCAGCAATGTGCAATGTCCCAAGCAGCAAAAGAATCTATAATTTACTGGCTCCCTTTCCCTTCAGTGAGCCAATTGATCTCACAATGCTTTTTGGTGGCCTTCGGGCTAACCTGATTAGCTACCTGTCCTGTTAGTGCCCAAGGTTTAGGCTTAAAGCACTGCACTGACCTTGTCTAGAACTAATAATTCTCTGTGCCCATCTGATACTTCTAATTTATGTATGCTCTGTAAAGGTTGTGTCTACACTTAGGAAGACCTATGGCTTTTATCCTGAGCTGCATCCTTGAACCAACAGGTCAGTTGCTTATTTATATAAATTCTCAGGCAGCCCATACACTTAAAATTACCCAGGGATTCTGATGAAGCTTTCAACCTTCTGATTTTGCAAATGAATTTCCCCAGGGCTGCTTGGTAGAAATGTACTGGAGCTACTTCAGAAAGGCTGGCATTTCTTGGATAACTTAAGGAGTGATTCCTTACTGGTTAGGCCTACCTTACCAGTAAGTAAGGGAAAAATGTAAAAACATCTTGGAATATCACTCATCTCCCTCAGAAGCTATGACTGTCCAATAAGCACAGCCCAGAGAGTAGTCCAGGGGACCATCTGGTAGCTGTCTATTTTGAGGAAAGCTGAACTGCCCTTCGGACTCCATTGGTTGCATCCTTGTTTATCACAACTGGACCTTAGACACAAAGTACACACGTGGTCCCTTAAAGTTAGGTGCCTTGATCTCTACCTAAATTCTTTATGAAGGTATTGTCTTGAGCATACAGATATCGAGTGCCACTGAAAATGCCATACTGTAGTCAAGGAACTTGCAAAAGGCAGCACACATCTTTAAGAACCCACAGCTTTCTGGATAACAAGGTGGGAAGCAAGATAGGACAGGACTGGAGAAGACGAGACTCAGGGAGGATCTTATTGATGTGTCTTAGCTGTGTATATAAATATTTGAAGGGAGGGTGCAAACAAGATGGAGCCAAGCTCTTTTCAGTGGCACTCAGTACCAGGACAAGAGGTAACAGGCACAAACTGGAACATAGGAGATTTCCTCTGACCAACAGGAAGCACTTCTGTGCTGTGTAGTTAACAGAAAACTGAGATGTGATGCCGAGAGAGGTTGTGAAGTCTCTTCCTTGAAGATCTTCAAAAGCCACCTGGACACGGTCCTGGGCACCCTGCTCTGGGTGTCCCTGCTTGAGGAGCGGTTGGGCCAGATGGACCCAGAGGTCCCTGCCAACCTCAGCCACTCTGTGATTCTGTGACATGATGCACATGTATGGATCCCCTGACTGTGTAATGTAGATTCACCTTTCCCAATCACTGTCCTTCTGAACACAGATTTTAAACCTACAATTTTCAGAAGTAGCTGCTTGATATCCTTCATTTAACATGCATTTCCAATCTTGATTCAAATTTATCAGAGCCAGAAGCTTATTCTATGCCACAGGATACCAAGTTCATGAATCATCATGGTTCAGGGATACTGAATTTGAAATTAATAGTTGCCTCACTGTAGCCTCCTGTTTTTTTCCTCACCAATGGATATAAATCACTGAAATATACACAGCTAAATGTATTTGCTTTATGGTTTTTTTTCCCTACAAAGTAAATGATTATTTCTTCCCTTCAGTCTGAACTGGTTTAGGAGTTGCTAGTACAAAATTTCAATGTAGGAACAATAATACGATTATTAAGTCAATGCAATAATGGTAATGTATTAATTTCATACAGTTTCCATCAGTATCCTGGGCTGCATCAGAAGAGGGGTGGCAGCAGGGAAAAGGAGGTGACTGACCCCTCTGCTCTGCCCTTGTGAGGCCCCATCTGGAGTACTGCATCCAGGCCTGGGGATCCCAGCACAAGAAGGACGTGGAACTGTTGGAGTGGGTCCGGAGGAGGACATGAAGATGACCAGAGGGCTGGAGCACCTCTGTTATGAGGAAAGGCTGAAGGAGCTGGGATTGTTCTGCCTGGAGTTGGTGTGCTATTATTTGCCAAAAAAATCAGGCTGCTTGGCTAACTTCTGATGACAGATGATTTTGGTAGTGATGTCCCACATGTCAAAACCAAACCAAATCAAACCAATCAAACAAACAAACAAAGCGTCCTCACTCTATATTGAAATAAAGGCACATGAAAACAAATTGCTGAGGGCTGAATAGGAGGATATTTCTCAGAAGTGAAGACTGTTAGACTATTATTCTTCTATATTCAAAGGAATTTCCACTGCGTAGAGCATTTCAGACTGTGTGGGAAACCCTTTGGGAATACACTTCTCAGCTCTGCTTCAGTAATGGAGCATATTCTGTCTGTACCTACCCACTGCGACAGATAAATAGTTGACAAAATAGGGGAGAATTACTCTTCACAAAGAAGAGGAGACATACTTTGCTCAAAAGTTTCACTAATTTGCCTGAAGTTGATACTCAAATGTTAAAATCTGATACCTCTTCTCCACTGTGTAAGGACATAGACACACATATGCACACCATTATCAAATTTAATCTTAATCTTCAACCAAACAACGAACTATACTTGAATTCTTTAATACCAGGTCCATGTGTCGAGGTGCAGAGCTTTGAGGATTGGCTTGACAGCGCTGTGTGTCCTCATGATTGAAGCCTTGTTGTCCTTATTGCTGTTTTACTGACTGCCTGTGCTACAGTAGAAAAGCATCCAGATTGTGTTTGAGAATAGATGAAATTGGCATGCCTTACAATGTAGCTGTGGGGTTATTTTGAACCATCAAATCATTTTTCTTAACCATATCCACAATAATTGGATTTGAGTAAAAAGATTTTGTTTTGTTTTGGGGGTTTTTTTGGTCGTAATATTAGGCAGCTAGGAACTGCTTTGACAAAAGCAGAGATTTGAAATCTATTAGCAGAAGTTCCTGTCTTAACATATAAACTAGCCCACTCACTGGGACTAGAATATTGCTGTGCATTCTCCAAGTTCTGGAAGGAGGCAAGAACAGCGTATTCAGCATGTAGTTAAACAACAAAACATGTCCTATAGTGCATCCCTTAGAAATATTCTTTTTTTTTTCTCTTTTTCCTTTTATTTTTTGATAGCATCAGCTGATGCTGCCTTTTTTAAAACAAAAAGTATATAAAGAAGGGGAAAGAACAATATCAAATGACTTTCTGAACCCAAACTGAATATGGCTCTTTTAGAGAACTACAAAAGTATTTCTTTTTCTAGTGCCCTCTCGTGACAACCTTTAGTGGGTAAGTAATACATCATCAGAGGTCTGTGCTTTCAGCAGCACATCTATTACAGCAGATTGCTTTGAAGGAGCAGTGCAGAAGAGGGAGCCACAGTCATCAATTACAGCTGCTAGAAATATGTCAACAGGTTCATGTCTGAGATTCTTCTCTAGCCTCTGGAAGTAGGAACCAAGTTTGTCTCCTGCAACTTCAGTGCCAGGAAAATTTAGAATTTGCCCAAACTTTCTTGCACAAGGCCAGCCTTAGTCATACAGTGAAATGCATTGTTCAATATTAATATACCTAAACACAAATTTAAAAGGATTATTTTTAATAACATCAAGAAAATTGTACTTTCACCGCAAACCCTGAATTCTGAAACCTAATTCTTCACTTCCTTAAGACTCTAAGAAATTGATATTTTTATTCACATCCTGGGGCCTCATGTAAGACAACATATTACTAAGTATGACATAGAGGCTGAAAAATAATGGGCATCCCTGGTGAGCTGTGAGACCCAAGAACACGACCCAAAGCCCAGACATTGGAATGACAATATTACCCTCTAAGTCTCAATCATAAAATCACAGAATATCCCAAGCAGGAAGAGACTCTCAAGAGTAATTAAGTCCAACTCCTGGCTCCACACAGGACTACCCAAAATCCAAACCCTTTGTCTGTGAGTGTTGTCCAAACACTCATTGAACTCTGACTGCTTGGGGCCATGATCACTGCTCTGGGGAGCCTGTTCCAAGTCCACTATCCTCTGGTGGAGAAACTTTTCCTAACACCCAGCCTGGCTCTCCCTTGACGCATCTCCATGCCATTCTCTTGGGCCCTGTTGCTGTCACCAAGGAGCAGAGATCAGTGCTGTCCCTCTGCTCCCCTGTGAGGAAGCTGCAGGACGCCATGAATTGAGCAGATTCAGATCATTACGTGAACCTAACAAGAAAACTTCTAAACAGTTTTCTAATTGTGGATGATTCGAAAAAGGTGAAGAAAACACGGAACATTGACAAGTTAATCATACTTTCTTATAAATCATACACCCAATTCCAGTTGCTGTCACAAACAAAATAGACTTTATTGATGATTGTAATAGAGTTGAATGGTGAAAAACAAATTCAAAACCTAAAACACCCGCTTCTCATTCCAATGTCCAGCATCTCCCTCTCAACCCCAACCCTTCACTCCAAGCAGTGCATGGGATGGGATGTATTTTATTGTAATTACAGGTAGGAGGAAATTTCCCAGGCTGCCAAGTAAAAGGTGTTTTGGCAAGGCTATTTAATGAGGAACAGACTTGTTTGAATGTATTTTTTTGCTTGTTTGTTTTTGTTTCATATCTGAGCTGAGAAACTTCATCTTTCAGAAGCAAGGTGTCAAAATTGGGTTCAGAACATGCTGAAATGTGATGATAAGTCCTCTAAAATATTTCAGAGTTTTTGCACATTCAATTGGGCATTACTATGCCTCTTAAAGCCTTATAGCTCTGCCTTTCAATTCTGAACCTCTGAATGACTTCAGGCAATGTAAGATGAAGATCCTTAGCACATACAGAGAAGGGATCTCTGGCTAATGAAAGATCCACACTGAACATTTTTACAACATATCTGTGATGAGTGAGATTTTGCAGCTAGTGAAAAAGCCCTGCATGTTCTTCCCTCATAAATATAAGCCTTTCTCCGATCCTGAGCATAATAGATGGATAAATGTCTGAAATTAAAGCAATGTTCTATATTCTCCAATTGTTTTAAATGGTATCATCTCAGAAGACCTGAAAGTCAGGAATTTCCACTTTTGTTTAACCAACAGGACTTTTTGAAATAAACTTTCAAGGTGAGTTGAAACACATTTACAAAAGACTTTCATTTAATTCTGAATAGGTAAGGCATCTGTGCTTCCAACACTATCCTCTTCCTAGTGCACGGTAAAGCAGTTCTCAAAGTCCTTGACTTATTGCAAAGATCACTGATCTCATATGCATTGGAATGCCCATTGAGATGACCTTACATATCTGCAGCCCATCAATCTTTCATCATTTCTCTTGGGAAGAAGACTTGTTTATGAAATTATATTTTTGATAGCGGTAGCAGACTGAATTTTTATTAGTCTATCAGATCACCACTTGGAAAAGGAACAAGAGCGACACAGGAGCCAAAGATTTAATTGTGTTGGCAATTTGCCCCATTCATAAAAGCTCAGGAGAAAGAAAGACTGGGGACAGGCTCTTATGTAGGTAGGCAATACATATGTATAACTGCTTTGTACTCTGCTGTTTAACAGACTATTGCAAGGAACATTTTTTTCAGTGCGTTCTGAGGATTGATACAGAAAATGCTCCTGTGAGCCAGTTACAGACTAACAACTTCCTTTCACACGGAGGTGATAACTGCTGCTCTTCTATGTACTTCAGGAAAGCACGAGCGACTTAGCTGCAATAAAAACTCAACTTGTACATTGTGTAACTAGCTCATATTTCAGGATGCTATGCCCATCAGGGCACCTATGCCAAAAGTATTATAAAAAAAAGGACGGGGAAACTGGAGAAAGAAAATGATTGTTATCATCTCTTCTGCTCTGAAGAGAACTGAGAAAACTCTTCCTTCTGAAATAAAGTAAATATCAGAACAGAGTTGGCCATCCTAAGCTCATATCTTTTCTGATCTCATTGCCAGCTTCCAGCTGTGACATGCTGCATCTCCAATCCAATGGATTCAGTCTGGGATGAAGAGAACCAGTTTCTTCCATGAAATGTAGATGGCAGACTCACCTTGTAATCCAGACTGCATCAATGAGAGGATGAAATAAATTGTGACAAGACTTTGAATCTCTCTACATAGAACTGTCCCCTGTGCCTGCATGCTGTCAACTCAAGAGAGTGGGGATATGGAGATAAGAGAATGGTCATACGTTAACTGACAATGTTGGCATCATCCAAGTGGTGAAGGCACAGATATCAGATAGGATGCATCAGGTATCTCTGTTGAAATCAAGATGAATCATTGAATTATTGCTGTAGCTGTGGTTATTAATAAAACATCAACAACCGAATGTTATTAGATAAGGTCTGGAAACAGCAGTGTGTAATATCCCTGCATGAAAAAGACAGTTATTTACAATACAGTTAAGATTTCAACGTGGGACCTAATGCAATTAGTCAAAATCATTTTTAAAATAACTGAGAATCTCTAGGATGTCTCAATAGGCTAAAAGAAATCTAAGATGAGTTACAAAGTCACTATTAATGACCCTGCTGTGATGGGATAAAATAGAAGCTGCTTCTCCTTGCAAAGCAAATGAAACCAAAAAGATGTTATCGCTGTTATTAATTTTGTGGTCTTAATTCCTGAAGGAAATTTTCTGAATTCCTGTCTGATAAGCACATTTTTCTCCTGCAATTTGAATTACATCTTGAACAAAGTGACAGCTTGCTTGAAATATCTCTGTGCTAGTCACAGGTTTCTCTGTAATTTTTTCAGAGCTATTACATATCCCACTCCAGGTGTTTGCTTCTGTTTTGGAAATCAAGGATTTGTTTTTGCTTTATTAATTTGTGTAACCGAAATACTTTCAACATTTCATACATTCTAAATATTTAGCTTTTTTTTCAGGGAAGTTAGTAAGAAAAATCAAAGATGGTGTATTGAGCACATTTGAGAGACGCAAAATTTGTCATTATTGTAAGAAACATATCTTATGGTTAATGTTGTTCAACCATTTTCAACATTTATTGCTTTTCAATTTATTAGTATTTTTCTAAGATTTTTGTAACAGGTGTGAAAGGATTCTTTTAGTTTTACCTTTTTTCCCCTCAAGTCTCTGCCTCAATCTGAGATCTTTTGTCTGTTTGACTTTGTTTTTTGCATTTTCACCCAGGAATGCAGTAACAGTTTTCAGCCAGCAAGTAAGAGGAAAACGCCTTCCTTTTTTAATATTAAAAAAAGTTGGTTTCACTGTTAATAAGTTTTTGCGGTGTGCAGTGGCTTAGAATTTGACTTGTTACTGTTGCAAATGTGTGACATTTTTAACTGAAATCCCTCAGAAAATTAATTATATTTAGACAATTTCTTTGCTCTCAATGAACTGCTCTGAAGTTTCACATGTGCTTTCCTCCTAAGAAGTCCTACTAGAAGTCAGAAGGGAATTTTTTAATTGTTTTTCCAGTGACTCGTCCAATGATTTGATGGTGCTCAGCTCTTAGAAGAAGGAGGAAGAGGCTAGAGAATGGAGAAAAGGAGAATCATACAGGAGAGGTATTAAAAAAAGCTAGAGAAGTCACAGTAAAGGTTTGCAGAAGGGATAAAATAGGTTTGACATATGCAAGGAGATAGAAATAATTTAGGTGCTGAAGCAAGATAGTCCCTCATCATGTGAGAAGGTTTTGGTAAAGTACTGAATGCAGGTACCTTCAGTCTGCGTGCTTTTACTATCAGCAAGGATGGGCACCAGCTCCAAACCACAAACTCATTACTTCTTATTGTAGGACTCATTATTTGTGCTGACAGCCTAATTATGCTTTCTGATATTCTATGTAATCAGGTGTCTTCACAATTTCTTCCATAAAATCCCTGCCTTCTTCAGTGGGGAATAGATGGATAAATCTGGGGCTGTTTCAGGAATATGCACTTAAAGAGTTTGTTATCTGTGGGTTCCTCACTGTATTATTTACAGAAATGAAATAAGTGAAGTGGTGGGAAAAGGAAAGTGTATAGGGAGAGGTTCTCAGCTCCTCAGGTGATTGCATCACAGATCAGTGTTCTTTATTTATATGTATATTAACAATATCCTCCCAAATGAACTGAGACGATCTGGGTTCTTCTTTCCCTCATCTATTTCCTTACTTCTTTCAGCCTCTGCTGTGCTAAAAATTTACAGAGCACAGGTGAGGTATCCTGTTCTTGCCATTTCCCGTGAGGTACATCCTCATCCTATCTTCAATTCAAATAAGACATAGTTATCCTCATATAACCTTCAGGGGTGTTTAGATAAGCTTGGTTCTGACTTTTTTTCCCTTAACCTGCTCTTCTTTATTCTTATGTAGACAGCTCAACAGCTTTGGAGTCTATCATCCCAGAATCTCTGCTGGTGGAGAATTAGTGGTTTAAAAACTTGATGACACAGATATATTTTTATGAAATGGGTCCCTTTAATATTTCCATTATTATAGGGGAAAAAAAAAAAAAAAAAGAACAATTCCAAAGCCATTAACCTGGTGATCAGGAAGGGAATATTCAGGGGCAAACACTCACAAACAAGTTGTTTCAAGATTTCTCTCCACTACATCATCCCATATCTCTGACTATTAACTCTGTTTATTCCCACAAGGTAGCCATGTTGCAGAAATAATGTGTTTATATGGATCCACGTGTTACGCTTTTCTAACCACATTTCTGTTTGGGTGTGTCCATCCTCTATATTGGCTTTTTGCCTTCTACTGTGAGTAAAAATACCTCATGGGCTACTTAAATGTAGAAATCTCAAGACTCCACAAGACCAAAAGAGTCTAGGAAGAACAAAATGTTTTTAGAAAGAACTGTATATAATTCAATTTTTATTAAAACAAAGAAAGAGTCAGAGAAGAGAAACAAAATGAGCAAAGCTAAGTAACAAGTTGGATCTGAAGAATGATTGAGCAGACTTGGATTCTTCAGCCCAGAAAATAAGTAACTGGAAGGAAATTTAGACTAAGTCTCCAAACATTTGAATGGTACACAAAGGCTGTATGATGGATGTGAGAGTAGACTGAAGATTGTTTTGTGTATCTTGAGGTCATAGGAAAGCACTTAATACCCTTAGCTTGCCTGACCCAGGTAAGTGAAAATGGCAATAGAAAAAAACAAATTCATGCTACCTGTGAGAGATGTTTCATTGGGTACTGAGTACTTATTGGCTGCGTAACCAGATGGAGGAATCCTTCACTGAAATGTAGATATTTAGAGTGTAGGTGTCTACATCTGAACTCTGTCCCTCCCAAATTTTCTTTATAGCGAATGTAGAGTGAGTCAATCGACTCAGTGAAGTCTAAGGTATGATTCATCTCATCCTAAGATAAGCATATAAAATCGATCAGTCTGACTGCACCCTCAACAGACGTGTTTGTTTTCATGTGATGTGGAAAGAAGAGCAACGTTCAGGTGTAAAAATCTGCACTGTAATTGAAAGCAGTGACATCAACCTTTCCTATCATGTCTGAAAACCCTGGAGATACTGATTTCTGTAGCATTCACTGCTCGCTTGACTTCAGCTGTCCTAGTAATTAGGTGCATAAAATAGGAGCTGTGGAAAGAGCAAAACTTTGCATGTCCTGTTCACTTTGAGATGACTGTCTCCAAGTCTAGATAAAGGGTAGTGAGGGGTGCTGGCTGGGTGGTGTGTCTTAGCTATAAGGTGGACTATCGTTAGTGATATTGTACAGCGTGAGCCTGGTTGAGAGGCTATATCACTCCTTTCTTAACATGATCCAGGATAAATTATGTACCTTCAGGTCTGCCTGTGTAACTTTCCGTGGTGTCAAGCTCCAGCAAGCTCCGTCAAAATGGTTCAGATTGGAAACTCCAACAATTAAAAGCATTAAGGTGCAGTTTGCTGGAGTCATGTTGATTATCACTTACTCAACATCAGCTGGGAACATGGCAGTACCTCTGATCCCAGACTGGATGACTTGACTGTGTTGCGTGTCTTTTTAATGCGTGTGTGACCATAGCTGAAAAACTGAGTCAATAGCAATACAAGCACCAGAAGGAAGTGATCATCTGCTGACTTCAGAGAGAAATCTGCCTTAAAAAATACCAGAAATTTTATTTCCCCTTCTTGTATGTGTGCTGGACAACTTGAAAATCACAAAACCCAATATTTCTTGAGTACATATTTCTGGCAGTTAAGAAATGTACTGTATTACTGAGATGATAAATGAATATTTCAGTAATCTGATACATGTATAATTGCACATACAGACAAAACAATGAGCTACATATTAATTCAGAGTGATGTTCCAGACAGTCAAGCTGGGAAAGCTGAAGCAGTATATTCTTCCGGGTTTTCTCATGCAAAATGAAATCTTTATAACTTTGATCTTCCTGTTTCTTGAAAGGTGCATATGAGTCGCAGTGGCCATCCATCTCTTCTCCACATAAGTCAGCAAGTATGGTAAATACAGGATATCTAAGATATTGAATATTAACTGTGATGTGTCAGTGGGGTTAGTGCCTCTAAAATCAGGACGGCTTAGCTTTACATCAGAACCCAATTCTGAGAAATATTTTCTTACAGTTTTCAGGGTTTTCAGAATAAGGTTGAGTAAACTCAGCTCCTGACTATGTCAGGACCTTAGTGAACAGAAGCTAGCAAAACCTCAACCTTTCTCTTCCAGAAATGGTATATACACTTTTAGTGAGTTTACCTGCTAATAATTTCCTACCTTTTCTCATTTTCTGTTAGGCAGAAAGAAATAAGATAGATGTATCTAACTTCCCATTCACTGGATAAATGTCACTATTCCTTAGTTTCAATTCACAAAGTACCCAGCTCCCATTATATTTGAAAACTCCCATCTCTTCTATTTCCGTCTTTCTCAGATGATACCAAGTTCAGTGGGACTGTAGATCTGCTTGAGAGTAGGAAGACTTTGAGAGAGGTCATAACAACTCCATGCAGCAGTGCTTGGGGCAGAGTGGCTAGAAATCTATCCAGCAGAAAAGGATGTGGGGGTGCTGGTTGGCAGCTGGCTGAATATGAGCCAGCAGTGTGCCCAGGTGGCCAAGAGGACCAATGGCATCCTGGCTTGCATCAGAAATAATGTAGTGGCAGGACTAGCGAAGGGATTGTCCTGTACTTGGCATTGGGGAGACCACACCTCAAATACTGTGCTCAGTTTTGGACTTCACTACAAGAAGGATGTTGAGTTGCTTGAGCATATGCAGAGAAGAGCAATGAAGCTGGTAAAGAGACTGTAAAAGAAGACTTGAAGAGCAGCTGAGAGAATTTGAGTTGTTTAGTCAGGAGAAAGGCGGGTGAGGAGGAGAACTCTGCTCTCTACAGCTGCTAGTTGCAGAGAGGAAGGTATTAGACTCATTTCTCAAGTGCTAAATGATAGGACATGAGGAAATGGTCTCACTTTTCACCATGGGACATTTAGGTCACATATGAGGAAGCATTTCTTTACTTAGTGGTCAAGAATTATTCCACTGTCCAAGTTAATGGTGGAGCCTCCATCCCTGGGAATATTTAAGAGATATGTGGATGTGGCACTAAGGGACATGGTTTAGTGTTTGGACTCAGTAGGTCAGGTTGGTGGTTGGACTTGATGACCTTGAAGGTCTTTGCAAACCTAGATGATTCTATGGTTCTATAATTATGGTACTTTGAGGATGCAAATATTGCAGCAAATAGTGGTGTATCGCACTAAATGTTCTCTGTAAGAGATTCTAATAATGGATCCCCAGAAGGTTCTTCATTCAGTTCATCCTGTTCTGAGGAGGAGGAATCATATACTCTGAGGCACTTTTAAAAATAAACTTCAATATGTTGAAGCCTTAGTGCCTTTCCAAACTTTGAAATTAGTGAAACCGTGTGCAAAATAATGGCACTCATATCTACTGTAAAAGCCTTTTCCCACCTAAAATTAGTCAATAATTGCACAGCATCAGATGAAATCACTAGATGTTCTTCCTGATACAGCTTCAAAACAAAGCATTCAAACTTGCCAATTTGTGTTAGTGAATCACAAACAGCATCACTGGGAGAGACCTGTAGCTAATGTAGGTTTCAGTGATGCTTAGCTGATTTACATCTGCTAATGTTCTTTTCTCCATAACATAGATGTATTACAAATTTTCCTGAATGTCTGATCTCTTTTTATTATTATTAATGTCTTTCTTTCACCCCTAAGTGTATCTCTCTGACCCCAAAGTGGATCTCCAAGTGTTATTGCCCCCAAGATGGTCAGAGGGCTGGAGCACCTCCGCTACGAGGACAGGCTGAGAGAGTTAGGACTTTTCAGCCTGGAGAAGAGAAGGCTGCGGGGGGACCTGATAGCAGCCTTCCAGGACCTGAAGGGGCCAACAGGAAAGCTGGGGAGGGGTTTTTTACAAGGATAGATAATGACAGGACAAGGGGTAATGGTTATAAACTGATGGAGGGTAGATTTAGACTAGAGATAAGGAGGAAATTCTTCACTATGAGGGTGGTGAGACACTGGAACAGGTTGCCCAGGGAAGTCGTGGATGCCCCCTCCCTGGAAGTGTTCAAGGCCAGGCTGGATGGGGCTTTGGGAAACCTGGTCTGGTGGGAGGTGTCCTTGCCCATGGCAGGGGGGTTGGAACAAGGTGATTTCTAAGGTCCCTTCCAACCTGAACCGTTCTATAATTCTAAGAGATGGTCGTAATGACTGTGCTATTTCCTCGTTCCTGACATCTACGGAGAATATATAAAGAACATAATCTCTGGTCTTTTGAGATCTTCGTTGTCAGCAAGTGATAATGCCAATGTGTGGCATTGAATTGGCTTTTTTTCCCAGTCTCTTTAGTTTTTCTTCCTCTGAGTCACCCACCTCCACTGTGGGGACTTTCCCCACCCTTAGACAAGACCGTGATTTCTTATGACAAGACATGATACAGGTAAGTTTTGCTTTCAGAATATACCCACCTGGGTTTGGACTCCTCAGAGATTGCTACTAAACTGTGATAATAGTTGATGAAAATAGTGTAAGACCATATGTTGCTATAAAATTGAAGGATCTTATACATAACCCAGGATACAACAGTACTGGGGAGTGTGCATACAAGAAAAAAGCAAAACAAAAACAAAACACAAACCACCGATGTATAGCCCAATCTTATAAAACATTTACATAAGAAGGACAAGCGAACAGTGTAATGAGAATGGTTCTGGAGAGTCTGATTTATGGCTGTGATAAGTTTTATAAACATCTCAAAGAGTTCTTAGCCATTCTGTGATTCTGTAACAACTAACGAGCAGACCCTAAGAAATGATCATTTAATTGTCAGGTGTTAACTCTAACCAGCATGATGGTCACTACAACGGGGAACTGTTCTCCTAAGGGAAAAGAGAATACTGAAAAATTCAGGCTGTGAAAATCATATATATTGGACCAACAAAGAAAATGCCATTGGGTTCATTGTGATCTTCATTCTCTAGAAGTAGAACAGTATCATTTCTTGCCTGGAATCTGTGAGGTTCCTTGCTAAAGAAAACATTAAGTGAAGTCCAGCTTCTGTTGCATGAAAGGCATGAAAGGAACTTTTCAGAAGATGAGCTATCCCTTCAGTGTCACTGCTCTAGATTTCATCTCTGTCCCAACTCAACTGCAGCAATCCATTCTGGTTGTGCAAAATGTTTTTAAGCAAACAGATGTCTAGCCAAACCCCCTGGGAAATATTAGGAATTTGGGCCATTGAGTGAATAAATGTGTATTTAAATTATTATTAACATTTGAAATAAATCTGGCATCTTCAAACATATTTTCAATTTCACTAAAATGTTTGCAGGTAATCTTTCACCTTTCTTCCTTCAGTTTTATTTAGAACCTATGATTCAAGCAGGTGTGGATCTTTCCTTGTGTGACATGTTCTTGTTCTACTCTTATAAATTCTGTGCTCTTTCTCTGCTGCTCTTGCTCCCTTTTAACAAGCCTGGAAATAAGTTGCCTAGAAAATTCAGCATCATTTCACACGTTGTCCACCATAGAGATGAATCTGTTTTTTTTTTCTGCAGCTGTATCATTAGCAGTAAGATATTTCATATTTCTCCTTGCGTATATACAGTCTAGATATTCTAACCAGCCCTCTGTGGTGTTACAAAAAGCCTCCACTTGCCCCTTGTGACCTTGTCACCACAAATTGCTTTTAGACTCCGTGCCATTTGAACAAGCACAGCAATTCACTTCCATGTTCCTGCAAATGCTAAGAAAAACAAACAAACAAAGAGTGCTGCAGTATGCAGTATCTGAAATGTTCTCACTTTGATACACACTTTTCCTCACTTTTCTTTGAGGGTAAATTTCAGGGAATTCACACTACCGACATGCAACTGTTTCTGTTCAGTCACACTCTCTTGGAAACACCTGCTCTGCTTGGGCTCAGAGACTGAGCTGAGCTATGCCATGTTTGGAGGAGGAGAATGTACACGGATTTGCTCTTAAGTGAAGTTATTTCAATGAACAGTTAAATGAAAGGACAGTGGACTGAGAGGTTAGCACACCAACTGAAAGCAGGAAGCATCAGTGTTTTAGCATTATGTTCAGCCAACTCTTTTGATATATTGTACTGTACTATTAGGAAATTTGGTCTATGTCAACGTACCAAATGAGCTCATGTTGTTCTCCAAGGATGACTGAGCTTGGTCTAAAACCACTTCTTAGAAAGGCCCTCCCGTGAGAGGGGCCCCACAGTGGAGCAGGGGAGAGTTTGAGTAAGGACTGGCAGAGATGAAAGTTTATGAGCTGGTCCCAATCCCAATTCCCCATTCCCCAGAGGGAAAGAAGGAAGCAGAAAAGTCTAGAAAAATGGAAAGAATTTGAGTCGTGAAAGAATGTTGATGGGGTGGAGGTGTTCTAAGTTTTGTTCCTGTTTCTCACTATCCTACTCTGTTTTAATTGGCAACAAATGAAATTAATCTTCCCGAATTCAAGTCTGTTTTGCCTGTGATGGTAGTTGGTACATGATCTCCCTCTCCTTATCTCAACCCACAAGCTTTTTCAGCTTATTTTCACCCCATTTTACTTATGAGGGAGACCGAGAGCAGTTTGGTGGGTGCCAGGCAACCAGCCAATATTAAAACACCACATTCATACTTGTATACCAGATCTCACTTGAATGCACAGCTATGAGCCTTTCCTAAGGTGTGCCTAATCTTAGATGTGTTCATTGAGCGGAAATATTAGACCACACTTTGCACCAGGGACTGAAGGTCATAGTCATGTGGAGATTATAGGTGATTAAAGAGGAGCGTCACAGAGCCTGTGTGCTTTCAGTGGTTTCTTCCTGAAATAGTAAGAAACTTCATGGAATAGGATGAAAATGTTAAGAAAATGAGGATGATTTGAATTTTCAGCCATGGATACAATTTCACTGCCCAAACCCACAAGTATTGCATGTTCTGAGCACTTGAAGGAGCTAATGATTAATACTTCCAGATAGTAATACTAAGGGAAAATTAGTTTTTAATGGTGGGCAAACAGGGGCAGTGAAATACATGCACCATACAAGCTGAGAATTATCTATGACCCACAGGAAATATTCCCTGTGGGAATAGGGAATAGACTAGGCTACACAACAGCAATGTGAATACAATCCTTTCTCCTCATTGTGTGTGGGTTTGTGGGTTTTGTTGCTGTTGTTATTTGTTGTTGGTTTGTTTGTTTTGTTTTTGTTTTGTTCCCTCCATCCATTTCCTATACGTTGCTCTCGCTTATTTCTCCCTAGGCTTACCACTAGCTCTAAATCCATTTCTTATTGCCGGACAGAAATTTTATTACAACCCGAGCTCATTAAATAGGTCATAGAACATAATTGATGATAAAAATTCTAAACTTCCCCCTGCCCCCAAAAGAACATGGTTAATAAGCCTCATAGAAAATTGCTTAACACCTGAGAATTGTTCCAGCTTAAATTCTTTGGCTAAAGAGGAAAACTAATCTGGGAGCCTTTGATGCTAGTTCAATTCATGTTATTTAACTAAAACCTGTTAACCTTTATTAGCATTAACCTTCAACTTTATTAACATAACTAATTGAAATATGAATGCATGGATACATTTCTGGGAAATAATACTTTTAAAGAAAATAATTTAACAGTGTGATTTTTTACCTTCTCTAGCATTCAAAGGAAGCATCTATATTATGTTGCCCTTAAGTGATCTCTGAATTGTCTGGGAGCAATGAAATGTGCAATGGATGACCATGATGGTAATGGAGAGAATGGCCATTCTACGCTGGATCAGATGACACACAGTAAACTTCTGTTTTCCTGTGAATTTCTTCATTAAACAATTTTAAGCACAGACTCTCCAGCCTCTAACTTGTGTATGAAAGGGGAGAAAAAACATTAAGCAGTGTTTATGAAGATTACTGGATCAAAAAAAAAAAAAAAAACTTTGGAGGTTATTAAAATTATTGCAAAGAACTAGGAAAATCTGCAGAAGTATCTCTGTACAGATTCCCTATTCTTATAATCAACTCCTAAATATCAACAGATAATTATACATGGATATTCGGTTGGATGCGTTCTTGGTCTCCCTCAAAGTTTCTTGTGGTACTCTAGTGGTAGAGTACATTGTGCCCCTTGACTATGCTGGGAATATGCCAGGGCTTTTCCAAGGAAAAGTCATAGAGGCTTGAACAGATGAAGAGACCCTTCAGACTTTCATACCCATGTGGAAAAGGGTTACTCGTTAATGTCATCTCAGCTGTGTGTGTGAAAAGCGTTCCTAGTAAGATCTGTTCAGCCCAGGGTATAGTCTGAAGCACTGTTTAGAGATGGTTCCATAGTTTTTTTTATGATTGGGAGCCTGGTACAGCACTGCTATAGCTCTTTTTTTGCCTGCTCCCTTGACTTTTCTTCTAATAGGGAACAAAGAATATTGTGTGTGAGAGGAGGGGAATTGAAAAGCTCCCTGGAGTTTACTATCCAACCTTGAGGTGAACACCCTCTTTGCTCGGCCATGGAGGATGAACTGGTGGTAAAAAGTTGCATTACAAAGCTTGGAAACATTTTTCAGAGGGTTTATAGAGTAGTATTGCAAATGTTTTTCTTATCCCTCTGCCTGTATTATCAGTTCCCCTTACAGCCTTGAAAACCATATGCAATTCCAGGAGAGAAAAATGTTAACTAGTAACTTTAAAAAAGCACTAAAACCCATGTACCTTCATTTTACTGCGCTGCATCTCTAAACAACCTTAAAGCAAACTGTGCAGCTGTAGAGATGGGGAGTGATGGATGTGCTTTTCTGTAATTCCTTTCAAATCATTTTCACCAGCCCTTGTTCTGATTCTTTCCCTTTAATCTTGCTCTTGCTGTTTAATTTTTTTTTTTTTTAATATTTGAAATCGATTTCCTTAGCCCTTGAAGAAACATGGTAATAAATGCCCAGAAACTGTTGTGTAGAACAGTGATATTCTTGTGTGCTTCTGGTATGCACAGCATTTCATTAGATACATTACACATGCAGCATTTTACAAAATTTTAAATCCAATGCCCAAACCGACCCTTTAAGTCAGTCGTGATCTCTTCAGAAAGCAATGTGAAGATTGATTGTAAGCGACAAGAGACACTCACAAAACTTTGATCAAATTGGTTTCTTTTTGATTCTTTCAGCCATCAGAAAATAAGGGTTTAAATGGATTAAATTTCCCAACAGGAAAGTTCAGATTAATCAGTGGGCTTCTTTCCTGTATGTCATGGCTACTTTCATGTATTTTTCTTTGGCTGTTTCCCTTCACTGCCCAAGCCCTCAGGATAGTTTTTGACAGGAACACAAACCTCAGATGCATCGTCATTAAAATTGTTCACAAATAGTCAGTGATTCAAATCCAGAGCTTATATCAGAGTGAGCGAAAAGCAAGATTAAATATGACAGGAGTGTCAGACAGATCTGCAGACCTGGTAAGCAGGCAAAATTGAGGATATTAGGAAAATCAGAAAGTAGGAAATGTTCAAACTGGAGATCTCAGTTGATGGAAAAGTGGACCTGGCTGTTACGGTATCAGTCAGGTCCTCAAGAGAGGGGTTGTCTCTAACCCATTCAAGGAGTTTATAATGAATTTAGCAAAGTGTGTGACTCAATTTCCAGAATGTGAAGCTGTTTTAACAATAGTAAGATTGATTATTTCACCTTACAATGTTTGCTTGAGTGTTTTTAATTACTGAAGATTGGATACCATCCAGCACAACTGGGCTGTACTTTTTCCAGGAAGGAACAGTCCTGTTTTTTTCATCTTGCACAACACTGCTGTTATTGGTAATAATCAGATATTCTGGGAAAGTACTAAAGGCACAGTAAATTCCATTATTACTTGGAGGACTTCTATTTCATGTTCATTTGACAGAAAAGAAGAACAGAGTCTACAGCAGTGCAATGTGTCCCATTTCATTTTGCTTGTTCAAACTTCTAAATCTGCTTGTCTGATTTTCAGGTCAACGTTGAGGTGGGAGCAAAACTTCTACCCCACTACTGAGCTGTTTTATCCCTTCAGTCCTTCCTTTCTTTTTAACCTTTAAAATTTCCCCCTCACATAGTACTTTATGGATTATGATTGCTGTTTTGGTGGAATAGAATTTGAGGGGCATGAGAGTGTCCATAAAGATGTGGAAGACATTTCCTGTGATCCAATCCTGCCTCTTTCAAAGCTTTCTTATTACTTGATGAGAGAATTCTTTGTTTTGTTTTCTCCTATGTGGAAATAAGGTATTTAGGTCTACTGCTTACCATTCCCAGATGCCCAAAGCATACATGGAATAGGGAGACAAGAGAAATCAAGAAGTAAGAAAATGGATACCCAAGCTGAAATGTCTTTTGCAATAATGATGTGGGACAGAAATCTGTGGATGCCATGTAGGAGTTCTAGAGTAGAGGCAACAGGCACAAACTGGAAAACAGGAGGTTCTATCTAAATATCAGGAAGCTCTTTTTTACTGTTCAAGTGACAGAGCACTGACACATTGTCCAGAGAGGTTGTGGAATCCTCCTCTTTGGAGATCTTCAAAAGCCACCTGGACAAGGTCCTGGGCAATCTGCTCTGGGTATCCCTGCTTGAGCAGGGGTTGAACCAGAGGTTCTTTTGAACCTCAACTGATCTGTGATTCTCCGATTCTGAGATTCAACTAGAATTAAACACTGGCAAAATTCTGGGAATGATTTATCAGTGCAGTATGATTCCTGAGTCAACTTTTCCAAGGAGGTAGATATTAAGCTCATTGAAATATTTGTATCTCTGGTGAAATTTGGAGAATCAGACACTGAAGAGTGAGAATGTATGAACTATCTCTAAGCAGAACATGACAGCCATGCAATGTCAAATTGAGCTTCTCTTGCTTTCTGCAGCAACTGCAAGTGCTTGGACGTGTCATTATCCAGTTATATTCCCCCTGCACCAGCTTTAGTTTTCAAACAGAGTTGAGTAGGGGAGTGAAGATTACAGAGGACAAAAAAAAAGGGAAAGATCAACTTGGCTCTACAGACGTTCTCGCATTACAATTGATTTTAGAGAACAAAAGTGGGGTAGAAATGTGGACTTCTTCCCCAACAGTAAACAAGTTATCTGTAGCTGAGCACAGAGGACGTAGAACCTCTGGTAGCCCTTTTATCACGTCAGGACTGTGAGGACAGAATTCCACTTTTTTTTAAGATGTGGGGTAAGTTGTTAAAACTCCTCACTGGCTTAATCTTCTTTTAATATCTTACTGCTTCTGTTGTGGTTCCTAATTCCTGAGCTTCAAGGCGTATGTATTCTATCTTAGAATGTAATGTTCAAATATCTGGAACACAGGATTTTCTATATCAGATCAGGCCATGATTCAGAGTAGCCCATGGCACGCCTGGTGGCATGGTCATTATCTCATAGTCTCATAGTTCAGAGAAGGCAGCGAGCAGACAGACAGCCTAAGTGCTGAGTTCTTTCCTTGGCTAAAAAGAGCATGGACTTGCCTCTGGGCTCTGAAAATTGAAAATGTCCATTGATGTTTTGCATGACACTGTTTTTGTACTTTGATTATAATCAATCTACTTGGTTAACAGTATTGCACTTCAGAGTGAAAAATTAAAAGCTCATTATAGCTCATAGCGCGTATTTATGTATCTCAGATGACTCATATTGATGTTTCTTTAACCTCCTGTTGGTTTAGTACTTTACAAGTTGGTCTCTGGGCTCTAAGTTTTTTTAATTGCCATAAGTAGATAATAATATATAGGAAGATATGAGGAATGTGGGTATGTGCACAGGTGTGTAGATTCTCACCTCAAGAACTCATGTGACATCTCCCAGTTTTACTGCCAGTATGGAGTATCCTGGGTAAAATAATTTCCTTGAAAAGAAGTAACATAGGAAGCTTTGCTGTTCTATTACTGGTCTTTGGAGGATGTAAACGATTTCATGCAAGTTTTGGGTCTTGAGCAAAGGATAAGCATGGATTTAAGTGTTTTGTTGAAAAAGTTGGAATACTAATTTGATGTGTCAGCTGTACATGGGCTTCACAAGAATGGTAAACTCACTAAAGAGTAAGATGGTATGTTTATTAGTCATTAGTTATTTACCATCATCATTTTCTCCATTTAAAAACACTTGATCTGCTAATTAAGGAAAAAATAATAATAATAAAAAAGCCTTTTTCTGATGTAACTATTCATACATCATGGAGAGTGAGTAGTGGGAACAGATCGAGAACTAGGCAGAAATTCCATTGAAAAGAAGATTCAGGAAAGTTGCATGTCTACATAACCTCTCAATACAGAATTCATTTATGTATAATTTTGTTTGACCTGGATACAACACGATTATGGAGATTTATAAAGTCAACTGCTGTCAGCTTAGCTGCAGTAGCTGACCGCACGGACATTCTTAGCATCCAGCAAATACGAAGTGATTAATTTGAAACTTAGTGAAGGGGAAACAAGACACAGGGAGTCACCACACTTTTTACAGGGAACAAGACGTATGCTCAATCAGTTGTCTAGGCTCAACTAACATTAAGAAACTAGTTAAGCTGTGGTATCTTATTTGAAACATAATTATAGTACAAAACCAAGTGCTCCAAGTTTGTTTTTTCTTTAGAAGTGTGGATATAAGAAGAAAGCTTTCTGTACAATGAGGACAATCAAACAAAAGAACAGGCTGCCCATAGAGGTTGTGCAGTCTCCATTGTTGCAGGTTTTCAAGATATGTGACTCTTCAAAGCCCTGAGAAACCTGGTCCGATCTCCTGATTCACTCAGAACCTTGGACTGCAGATCCTATATAGTCCCTTCCAACCTGAATTATCCTACGTTCCTACGACAATCGTTCGAAATGAAAGCATGAATATCACCTTCATAATCTCACTGTGACTTTGGGGAATATAAATATTGTGAATTCTAATATTAGAAACAATTTCTTGACTTCATTTAATCATGAGTGAGAGAAGTGGCGGATTGTGAAAATGGAATGAGTGAAAAATGGGATGTGAAAATGGGATGAGTAAGGGCTTGAAAAGATGCTTCTTGATTCCAGTTTACTCTGTAAAAAATAAAGGGTACATTTTTAGACATATAATACAGATCTCTTCTCTGAAACAAAATCCAGCACTGTCACTGACAGATTTCAAATTTCATCTCCAATGCCTAGAATGAGTAGAATGGAGAGCAGAGAGGGGGTGCAAAGTGTGCACTGTGAGAAAAATGCATTTCCACGGTCTTACATTGTAATGAATTTGAAACATTTTTGTCTCAAATTCTCAGAATCATCCAGTGTAAACCAGACATCTTGAACAGACCATCTTGGTGCTAGGATAGGAGTAAATTGACTTTCTCTAGCAGATAAAACAACAGGTAATCTAAATTATTCCTGTAAGCTTCTTATTGCCTTGGTAGAGATGTGAGGCCACCACTCTCCAGTTCAAGTGGCTTTGCTGTTTCAGATAGATCACCTTCTGGAAGCGCTGTTTTCTACACAGTATAAAAAGACCTTAAGATGCCCAGCTTCTTGATGCCTAAAGTCAAGTGAAATAATCCCCAATTCAAATAGCTGAAAGTTTGCATAGTTATAAAAACTGGAAAGCGGGTCTTATCTAGATAGCCATCAGCATCTTCTGCCATGAATAATTTTATCAAGTGCATCTTTGCTAGTAACATACACATGTATTTACATCAGCACAGGCTACCAGCAAAGCCCTACTCATTTCTTGCTATTCCATGTAGCAATGAATTCTCCCATTTAATATGACATTGGATGCAAGATAGTTTTTACTTAAAATGTAAATATATTCTTTTCTTACTGACACAAAAGAAAAAGCAATGAAGTAATTTCCCTTCACCACATTTTTTTGTTGACTTCCATGTATTTTCTTTGCAGGTGGATCATCTCTTTGCCGTTCAGTCTCTTCCCACATAAAATTCTGCCAGGGCTCTAATCTTTTTTAGTGAGCTTTTCTCTATTTATGATATGTCTCATGTTGGGATTGGATGTATGGAGATGAATACAGTATGCCAGGTGAAAATATAGCACCAACTCAAATTATGGTCACACCATGTTCTTGGTACATTTTCCCTCTGTTTTTCTAAAACAGGTATTTCAATTGGTGGTGATGGATTTAATCTCTTTGATGTGCTAAGAATGATCCTAGCAGAACTGGTACGAATCTGCATGGTAGCACTATGAATCAATTTGCATGAACTGAAGGCCTTGCCCTTTAATAGTACTCTCACATGTAGTTGTGAGTTTTTCTGCATGCATATTATGTTGCTGCATGTTTTATTCCCTTTCGAAAAAACAAAATAGGCCTGATGTGTTTGCTTTAAACTACAACACTCATCTTCTGTTAGTGCCAGTCTTTGAAAAGCTAGTTTATATTTCAAGCTACTGTCTTTCTTCTCTCTTTTTAATTGACTAATTTTAGAAAAGAGAAATAAAAAAAAAGTGAATTTGCATCTGAGTGAGGAAAATCGTAATGCACAGGAAATTTGTGCTGTGAAATATTTCTGTCAGCTGCAACTAAGAAAAGGTAGCTACTTTTGTTTTATAAATTTATTCCCTGATGTATCTGACCTTTGCTGTGATTTTGTCTAAATCACATGAAATAATGTTCCACTGTTTAGAACACCAATAGCCAGAGGCTAGCGTTAATGATACATAATTGTGCAGTGCTGTAAATCATCTTGCTGTACAAATGTGATAGAATTGCTGATTTCTCTGCATATTTGTCGGGTTCTGCTCCAAAAATCAGTAGGAGCTTGCTCTGCTGGGTTTGTATCCAGGCCTCATCTCCACTTCACATAGAGATGTACTCAATTCTTCTCTCCTTAAAATCTGTCCTGATTTTGAATCAACCAATAAAAATTAGAGTTCCCCATATTCAAAAGCCAAATGGTGGCTTCCGCTGTTCTCTTGCTTTCTCTAAACAGAAATTGACGTTACAATTAAATGTTGCTCACATCCTTCTAATCAAACATGTATTGACACTCTAGGATAAGTGTGATCAAGTATCAGCTTCCATGCAATGATCTCTAATAGCATCCTCTCTTTCTTTCTCCTTTATTGCTTTCCTAACCCTCCCAGGATGAGTCTAAGGTATTACAGGACAATTTCATGGAACTGTAATCAACTGACATAAAATGCCATTAGTCTTATGCTTTAAAATAAAGTATTGTATGCAAGCTGTATACTGGAAACATCTTAGGTTGGTCCAGAATGATCAAGTTCTGTTGCTGTCAATTTTCTCTGAGACAATTGTTTTAATTTATACATATAATACCAAGTGGTACATGGAAGATCTCCATGCCTTTATTTTTTCTTTGGTCCAAAACTCCTTTTTCCTTCTGTTAGCTCTCACAGCTGTATGGAGAAGTAAAAGCTTTTCTCCAAACTCTGTTTCTCTGGGTAACGTCAAGAAGGATGCCTGGGTATGATTCACTCCCTGAGTCCCCTCCAACTGTTAGTTTTCCAGGCCCATCAAGTGTTGTGCATTGAATACGAAATTTGCATCCCAGTACACTCCTCACAGAAAGACTCCAGCCTTTCTCCTGCTCCATCATCCTGTGGATTGGATCCATGCTTACTTAATAGGGTCTTCACAAAAGACAATCTCTTTCATATCGTTAGGTCAGATGAAAGTTATTGAGCTCTCTGGCTTCTGAGGATCTCCAGAAATAAGAAAGCCTTGATGTAGTGAATGGTCGTCTGAGAAAGTAAAATTGATCCAGGAGGTCTTCTAAATGCAGTATTAATGGATTCATTGGTATACCTTCTTCTATCTGAGCCAACAATATCAGTATGAGATGGGATATATTATTATGTAAAGCTCACAGAACTCACCTAGCATGAAAAATGCAATACAGATATATTATTATCTATCTCAAAATACACTGAAATAATCTGTTCCACACTCATCACCATGGTATCTAAACACCTCTGGGATGATATAATAATGTAATTAATCTAAAAAAGATAGTGTAATTATACTTCTGCTGCAACATTTCACACATAGAAAGTATTTATAGTGAATACTCTTATACTTACTTTTTTAAAGGATCTGTTTTCTTCAATGAGAGACAGTGGGAGAATTTATAGACAAGAATTCTCTTCGATACAGGAAGTCATTAAACCTTAAATGAAGAGCTGAGTGTTTGCCTTTGCAGAGTTGATTGACACCTTGCATCTAAGGGCTCACAAATAAGAAAAGATATCAAAACTTTCTCTGACTCCGCTGTGTCTTCTCTGGTTGGACGCTCAAGCCCAGACTCAGAGAACTGTTCATTCATGAGATTTATCCAAACTGAACATGTAAAATGTATGCTTCTATTACAAGATATTGCTGGCAAGATATAGTATAAGCGTGCTCTGGCAGCTAAAAGGGCCAACAGTACCCTAGGAGCATAGTGATGCTGCTAGGTTGTGTAGGGATGGAGTCAGGGAAGCCAAGGTCCAACTTGAACTAAACTTGGCAAGGGGTGCAAAGAACAATAAGGTTTCTTTAGCAGGGTCTGCAGTGATATGACAAGGGGACATGGTTTCAAACTAAAAGAGGGAACATTTAGGTTGGATACAAGGAAAAAGCTTTTCATGATAAGGATGATGAAGCACTGGAACAGGTTGCCCAGAGATGTGGTGGTAGCCCCGTTCCTGGAGACATTTCATGTCAGGCTGGACCAAGCTCTGAGCAATCTGATCTAGCTGTAGGCGTCCCTGTTCACTGCAGGGGAGTTGGACCAGATGACCTTTTAGGGTCCCTTCCAACTCAAATGATTCTATGATTCTATGATCCTTGTGAGTCCCTTCCAACTTGGGATTCTCTCTGATTCTATTATTCTACAGTCATCCTATCTCTTTCTTTAGTCAATGGGGAGAGACAGGAAACACCAGAAACACTCACCCAACTCAAACAAAGAAAGGTCTGATATGTGGAACAGCTGACCACAATTACAATTCCTTGCCAGTAGATACAACCTAGATAGGTAAGTTTAGACTAGTTCATGGATGAGCACAGACTCTTCACCACCACAAAAGATCATATACATTCCTTAATAAATGAATATGTGCCTGTTTCTGCTGCTTGTCTGAGAAATGTCTTCCCCAGGAAAAATTATCCAGTACAAGCTTAAATCCTTGTCAGGAATGTATTTAATCGGGGATTATTATATGCATATATTTAAGTCTTGTTGCCTTCAGAAAGAATGAGGAACATGCAAAAGTTAAGTAAATGTCATCATTGTAAAATAATACATGTATAAAAATCAGGAAAAATGGAACAATGGCTACAGCTGATCAGACTGCTCTCTCAGGTCAAATGTTGCCAACAAGTTTATTTGGGTTTTTATTTGGAGGAGGGGGTTGTTTCTTGAATTAACTTCCCTTTTGATAACATGTCTGTTAATAATTTGTAACATTTTTGTTCAAAAATTTAATTATATTTCAAACACCTGCATTCAATTATGGAAATCCTCCTTTAACCAAATTCTCTTGTATTTTATGATCTTCACAAAAGAAAAATAATCTAATTAAATTCTGTTGTTTTATGCTCACTTTGCAATTCCTGATTTCAATATTTTTCATAAATTCAGTAAGGAAAAAGCTGTAAGGTTTTATTTACTCAAGGTATGTGTGAACATATCTTCATTTTCAATTAAAGGTGAGATAGAGTGACTGAAGAGAAATTAACTAAAACCTTAATTATTTTTATTATCTTTCTTTCTGACAGAAAATTATCTATTGTGAGATGTTGCCAGTAGGCCTGTTGCATTTCTTAGGAATCTCTTGGGTATGTCTTGAAAAAAAATCAATTACAAGAGGAAGAACTAAAGGCCAAAACCTTCAACAAGGCCTATGAATGATTGCAGTATTTCTGACTTGGTTTAGCAGGATCATTCCCAATTACACTTAGTATTCTAATTTCACTGGCAGATCTTACTGGGGTAATCTGGCATGGGGTGTACATACCCTCCAGTGGAGAAAAGAGTGATTTCAATGAGTGCTAAATCAAGTTTAACAACTACTGGTAGTCCATCTTCCTAATTTTACGAGCAAAATATGAATATGAACGTGTATTAATTTCTCATAAAAGATGTTTCTAAAGGCAAAGAAAAGTCAATGGGATGATAAATGCCAATGAGTAGAGAATAAATATACCAAGAAAGACCACAGGCAAAGACAATAATAACTCATTGCTCATGCTTGATACTAAAGTGAATGAGCTGGACTAGTGTCTGACACAGCCTTGGTAAGGCCACACCATGGCAGTCTGACAAGTCACAGGGTGACATCTCTGAATTTTATGTCTTTCAGGAATGACAATGCCTCTGCCCTATCCTGTTCTCCTTCTCTTATAAGCTTTATCACAGAAAGCCCTTCAATCCTGTCGTTTGTTCTCTGTTCTGAGTAACAAAGAAATGGATGTCTACACCAAAACTGTCAGAATCGTTTAGAGATAAATAAACTACAACATTAAAGAAACAATCTGTTTATGCAATGGTTTAATTTAACCTGATTTTAGGGAATAGCAAATATACCCATGACATTAAATATGTTTTCATCCTTGTAAATTATGTAGAGAAGCTAATACCAACTTTAATGGAGCGTATCTCCAAAATGAAGCAACCTCAAATCATTAATACTGAGAATGCCTCATCAATCTCACCGATTTCTTTGTTGTTTTGTTGTTGTTGTTGTTGTTGTTTGTTATTATTATTTGTCTTTTTGTTCTTGTTATATTGTTCTTAGGCCAGGGACCTTTTGAAACTTTGAAATCCACCCTAGCTTTGGATTTGCAAACTTACCAGTGTACTGCAAAATCCATATTGCCATTTTAGCATATCACAGCACTGAATTTGTAATCTGCTTACAAATTAAATAGGTTTAGCAGATGCAATAGACGTAGTTATGAAACCTGTCATAGTTTTGAGTAAACAATTGGCTTCTCTGTAAAGTAACCACGCACTTGGGATTACAGACAGTAGCCCAATCCGTCTGAAGTGGAGTTTAACCTCAGAATTGGTCTTGATCCTACTTTTTAGCTAAAGGCATTCCAGTTACCTACACAGTGCTTGAAAATCTTCTAGTATTTGGAGCGATAAGGACATAAATTTGTGTCCAGTATCATAATTCTTAGATTTATGTTGTTGCCATAGTCTAAAAGTGAAGGATAGCATTTAGAAAGTCTTAGGAATAACACTGATCTGGACATGAAGGCTGTAGAAATTTAGTGGTGCTCAGGCACAGACTCAAGAAAGAGAAGTATATCAATGACACTGTTAAATTGTCCTGGATCATTAAGGCTAAGGATAGTGGGGGAAGTAGTAACCGGTGTGGGATTCCTTCAGCTCTCTTGCATAAATCCTGTACTGCTTTTGTTTTCCTTTTTCCCCCCCAAACTAAAGCGATGGTGTCTGACAGATTTTGCAAAAACTCAATTAAAAGGACTATAAAAGGAGACTCTGATATGACTGTCACTGGTGGTGCTTTCATGGTTTGTTTGCTTTAAGTCCAATGCTGTGGTGGTGACATTTAAAGCCTTTCCAGATCTAGTTGATTAGCACTATACTATGAGTCCTAAAGACTACTTTTTCAACAGGAAAGGCATCTTGCCTGAATTTCACTCATCAGTTTCAAAATCTATGTGTATTTACCCAAAATATGTGATCTGATTTTCAAAGAGCTGGGCACTCACCACTTCTGTTTAAATGAACTGCCGGATCCTCACTGCTGTAGGAAATGTGAGCATTTGTTTGGAAGGACTGAAATTGGTATTTCAATCAATTGGTAATTCAAGTATCAATAAAGCCAGAATTTCTGAAAGATATTGATGATTTTGAGAGCCACTGTTTGTAAAGTGGGGGATTCAGATAGAGACAGGAACAAAGGGTTTTGATTTCCAAAATGTACCGTGCATCAGCCCTAAGAAAATATGACCTTTTTAAGGTGTTCCAAGTAAGACATACAAAATGAAAGGTCGCATTTAAAAATCACCAAAGATATCCACAGGCAATTGTAGCGCACAGAATTCTCAAATTTCAATTAGTAGAGAATGATTTATTCCATACAGGATGAGTTAAACAAAATATAAGAGATGTGGGGTAAGAAGGTAGTGTGGGGAGCAATCAAGCTTTCAAAAATAGATTTCAATAATAGACAAACAACAGTTCAGGCTCAGAATATATATTTGACATCACACTCTAAATGAATGGCAAGTATGCAGTGGAATTTTGTTGGCCTTTTTTTTTTTTTAAACAAAATAAATACATGAACAGCATATTTAACTATCATTAATGTTTTAAGAAACATTTAAGGATTTATTTAGCCTTTAACAACATGGCCTATAGCAATTAATATTTTTTATTTACAGTACTCAGTGCTGATAATGGACAAGTAATAGGCATGCTTAATTGGCTTTTAACTACTGGTATCTTGTTATAGTATTTCCCTCTTTGCCCAATGGCAGCAATATTCCTGAGGATTTCCAACGTGAGCTTAATGTGCTGCTGATTTTTAATTACATTTTTATTACTTACGCAAATGCATGCTCATTTGTGTGGCAAACCAGGGGTCAGAAACGAGGACAGTTCTGGCACATTTCTACACTCAGTTCCTGCGTGCAGCAGCAATGTAGCTTCTCATTTCCTGCGCGTGGAAGGAGTGACATCTCACTTTGGTCCCTTTTCCAACTCCCTGCAGAAAGTACGCAAATAACAGTAGAGTTCATGTCAGGAATGCAAACATCCTGACAAGTGGATGGTGATGCAAGCTTGGATTGAATTATCACACTGAAAATCCTTGTTTCTGTGGACAGCAGCCATAAAGTAAGGCTAACATCACCTTGAATTACCAGCTTGTGTTTATGAACTGACCTTCCTATTGCTGGCAGAAGGGAAAATGTTGGCCAGGCAGAGGCAGAAACTGCCATTGAGACTATATACTTCTGCCCTTAGGTCTGAAGAAGTTAGTGCTATTAGCTTACGGTCTGTTTCTCTCTCCATCTTTTTCCCTCCTTCTTGCAAACAAAAATCTCACTAGCAAGGACAAAACCAAAGCAAACAACTTCTGCACAGAGTTCTGGTTTGGCTATAGCTGGACAGATGAAAAGCAACCCTCTTTTTTAAGTCAGTAATCAGTGGAAATTGACATAGGTATCCAGAGGCTTTTGAAACAAATTGAAAGCCTAGGCATATAGTCAGAAGGGAGAGGGAATGAAATTTTAACACGAAACAGGACAGATGTTTGGTGCACTGAGATATAGATCTCAGTGGCCAGGAGAAGTGAACAAATAGAATCCCACCCTCTGAAGCATGAAGCATTTTTCTGAAAACTGGATAGTCAAAAAGTTATTGGAGGTGTCCATCAACAGAAGCTTTACAGTCCTAAATAATTGTAGGAAAATATGACTTATTCTTGTGACAGTAGATGGCACTGTTTCTATGAACTACTCACAGACACATCCAGAAACACAGATGTATCTTCATATCGTCTATACAGGGAGAAAACAGAACAGAACAGAACAAAAAAGAAAGGCAAAAAATACCCACCCAAAACAAATAAACAAAAAAAAAGCAATAATGAATTAACATTCTTAAAATTATAAAATCTGAACTCTGATGTCTGAAAATGCCTGAATTAATCTAAGGTTGCTCACAACACTTTACCTTACCCTTGCAGTCTCACCACGGGAAGATATTGTCTTCACGTACATGATCACATTTTCCATCTCCAAAGGACCTCTGCCTCATTTACTGCAGTGACTACAGTTGGTCTTTGAATAAGACAGTTATATAGGACAAGGAAGAAAGCCCCTTATCGAATTCCAGGCTTCTTTGTTCTCATGTATTGAGGAGCAGATGGAGATACTGCTTTTCTGTCTAAGGAAGGAATCTGTGGATGTTCACTGTGATGTGCATGAAAAGTGAATGGCATCCAGGTTGAGCTGGATGTGATGTCTTCATGCAGTGTCTATTCACCTGGCGATCTGGTCACACTGGTGAACATCTGGCCAAATAAGCAAACCTGAAATTCCAAAAGGACAACATTTCTGCAAAAAAAGACACGAAGATATATACAAAGAATACATCTTGGTTGCATCAACCAACAAGATCCATCTCAAGGTGGCAGGTCACATTTGGAAATCAGATTTGTTAACTCCCTAAGATATCTGTGGTATTGCTGGTATGGATACTTACAGTCTTACAATGTGTTTTTGAAACATGACTTCCTGATTTTCTTTTATTTATTTTGATTGATCATATTTCTGAACCCGACATACACCTCACTGGTCCATCGCCCATTGCTTGCAGGGATAACACACCAACTCTGCCACTTGTATTAGCAGATGGACAGAGCAAATTCCCAGCCTTGGAAAAGCAGCAACACAGGTGAGGTGAGACAATTTCACAGGTCTGCCCTGGCCACAGAGGAAAGCATGACACTGGACTATCTGGAGTCCCTTCACATCCATGAATGGGAATGGGTGTGAATGGCTGCAAATTCTCCCACCTGAATCCGTCAGTTTTACTTGCTTTTACTCTCATCTAATATTTCATTCCTGGTCTCTACTCTTCAGTTTCAGAATTTATTGCCCAGGTTTCTTAGCTGAATCCCCATCTTCTTCCTTAACTTGTTCTGACCCCTACGTGGCCTAGTTCCACATCATTTTCACTTTCCCTGCTGAATTAAATCCCTCATTTCTAGATTAATGTTTAATCTGGCCCCTTGCTCATTCTGTTATAGAATCGAAGAATCATAAAGTCGTTTCAATGAGAAGGAACCCTTAAAGGTCATCTGGTCCAACTCCCCTGCAATGTACAGGGACATCCACAGCTAGATTAGGTTGCTCACAGCCCGGTCCAGCCTGACCATTAATGTCTCCAGGGGTGGAGCATCCATCACATCTCTGGTCAACCTGTTCCAGTGCTTACTGTAAAAAACTTCTTCCTTCATCTATCCATACAGCTAACAGTCCCTTTTGTCATCAACACTGGTCAAATATTCTTCAGTCTCCTTTTTTTGTGTGAGTTTTATCAAAATCTGCTTTAATCTACTATTTTGTTTCTTCAGCTTTATTCTTCCTAGTCCATCTCCTTTTTTTACACATCAGTTTTGTTGTTTCTATGCCTTTTCCCTGACATTTCATGAGAGGATGGAAAGAAGGATGTCAAGAGAACACGAGAAACATGCTATTGGTGTCCTTTGATACCAGTGAGCCTGCAGCAGGTGGGAAGAGGAAAAAAACCTTGCAGTGTCACATTCAGCTAAGTCCAGCCACTCTGCAATGGCCCTGGATGAACCATCAGACAGGCAACAAGATAGCTAGTGTAAAGACTAGTGCTAAACTGACTGAGAAAAGGATCTTCAGAGCGTTTTCAAATAATTTATTTCTGTTCCTTGGCTAAATCACAAGGGCCAAATTACATAGTTCGATGGTGCTTTTGTATTTTAGAGATGGAGAGGCTTTTCTTGGCATGAGCAACTGTCTCAGAAATACATGCAGAGTTACTTTAAATTTTTGTAGGGATATTCAAGATATCTTGTAAGATAAATATTTGCCAAATGAGAAAATCGGGCAAAGTTATATACCACTTTTAAATGCAATTTTTATAGATAGAACTAGATAATTTCCTATGGGAAATGGTAATTTCCAACTCATTAATAATCTTCACAACTTCTTGTGAGAATTTGATGCGCAAAGGAAGGAGCAAAATTAGGGATGTTGTGAGGACTGACAGAAGAATGTTCCTCTTCCCTTTCCAGAAACATTTCTCCACTTACCTCCTGTAAACAACTGTTACTTCGAACTCAACTCTTCAACATCTAAGTAGTCTCATTGGAAACACCCCCTTTGCCTTAACCTGCACCATGAAAAGAAATAGGACAGAAATGAGTCACCTCACCTGCTGGTTTCTAAGTCTGTAACATTCACTGCATCACAGGGACAAGATTTTTCTAAGGAACCTGTCTATCATTGACATCCGCCTTCTATTTTCTAGACTTGCTTTTAGTTGCTGGTAGCCCTACAGGAGATGTTTCTTTGTAGATTTACTAATACTAGGGCTGATGTAGTACCAACTGTTCTTCATATTCAGGCAGCTGAGCCTTTGTAACAGTCTGTTTGAAAACTGTCACAACACTGTTTTCATCCTTTGTCCAACTGTCTCAACGAAATCATTCTCAGGAAATAGAAAGAACCAAAAAAAAAGTGGTTAGCTAATAACTTTGAATGTGAATTTCTTTCTTTGTCAACAAATCAGGAGCAGAAGCATAGTGGCAGCAAACAGATTTGCCTTACCTGTACTACAGAATTTGCCTTCAGGATCAGTGGACCCCTGGGAAAGCCTCAGTCCCATCTGGATGACATGTTCAGAAGCCATCATAGACAATGATGTCAATACCAAGCTGAAATAACTTAGAAAAACAATGATTTTGATTGTAGTAAAGGTTGAGAAACATCTGAGTAAATAATGTTTGTCTGCTGGCATGTGAGGTTCCACCTCTGGCATTTGCTTCCCCAGCTAAGCTCAAGAGAAGTTATTGCTGATACCTAGGGATTAATTTTTAGTCAAAGGGGTTACTGAAAGCCAGTGGTGATCTTTATTTATCTGAGAGCAAATCCTGTTCGTAAAAATTCTGTATCTCGGTATTTAGTACATGTGAGGCTCAGAATAATTGGGAGAATGTACCTCCATAACATCTTTCTTTAAGTAATACTTTCAGATTTAAAGTAAACTGGGTTTTAAATAAGTCCTCTGTCAGAAGTGTGATAGAAAAAGAAAAAAAAAGGAGGGGGGAAAGGAAAAGGAAAAGAAAAAAAAACGAAAAAGAAAAAGAAAAAGAAAAAGGAAAAGAAAAGGAAAAGGAAAAGGAAAAGAAAAAGAAAAAGAAAAGGAAAAGGAAAAGAAAAAGAAAAAGAAAAAGAAAAAGAAAAAGAAAAAGAAACAGAAAAAGAAAAAAGAAGAAAAGCAAAAAGAAAAAGGGAAAGGAAAAGGAAAAGGAAAACAAAAAAAGAAAAAATCACTTTAGGGTGATTTTAGTTCAATATTACAGTGGCCTTTTTTATACTTTTAATGGTAAGCTGTAAGAGGGAAATGCTCTGTACTTCCCTCATTGCAAAGCACTATAGAATCTATGGATTTACAGAGCTATTGCAGAGCTGAGTATCAGTATTATCATTGCAGATTGCTAGCAGGGAAGAAATTGTGGAACAGATCTTTTTTTAATGAAGTTGGACTACATTATTGCCTATTTTAGTCTTTCTCCTTCCTGCGTTTCTATTTCTGTATGTTTTTAAAAAGAAGATGAGGGTCTGGGAAAAAGGAGAGGTATTTTCCCTGGTAAATCAATTAACTTCTCCAATCCAGCAAACTGTGAAAAAATACAATAACTCTCTTTAAATGTTCCATTAGGGCCCAGTAACAGCTCATTAGATTATACAAGGTATGTGTAATTGCCCAGAAAAGATGCACTACCTTCCTGCAATGCTTAATTTAATCTCCACTCTTTACATACAACTATAACCACACACTAAACAAGATTCATGGCCTCATGCCCAATGGTATGTGTGTACGAGTGTGTGTTTTAAGCATAAGAATGACATTTAAAGCCAAAACTGACATGGTTTTATTTCCAGTCAGTTGCTATAATCTTACAAAAAAAGGCTGTGGAGGATGGGCATTGCTCATGCAGAACATTTTCAAGTAGATTGGAAATCCCTCACTATGTTTTGTCTTTGCTGCATAAAGGGATTTTCCAGCCAGCTCTCCAAACACAGGGCTGATCATATGAGGTCCTGAAGATATTGAACAGTTTACAGTATCAAACAGAGTACATCTGTGAAAGCAAGATATCTGCTGTACACACGCTTGTGCTGTTAGATCTCTTGGTGCTAGAGGTCATTTTTTCCTCTTGGCTGCCGTGGTGGAAGATGCAAAGTCTTTATGCTTCCCCCAAAACTCTGGCTTTTGCCCTTTCAGACTGCCTTCCCTTAATATTTAAATATTAAATACTAAATTCCCTTTCCCTTTCCCTCAACGAAGGAAAGAGATTCCCATGACCACTTTGCCTCTGTTCACTGCTGCAGCCTTCGTAGCCGAGCACTGAAACATCTTTGAGTTCATGATACCAAATCCTACTAAGCCCTGTTTCCATCTGAAAGGAATCATTGGGATAAATTCCTGATTTTCCCAAACTAGGAATTCTTTCTTCATCTTCAAGTGAATCAGGATGTCAGGCAAACTTTTTTTTATTATTTTTCATTTTCCTACGAATACTTCTGAGAGATTCAATATGGCAATAACAAAACAAAGCAAAACAAAACTTTACTTACTGAGAGTCCTGTTCCTAAAAATCTCATAGGAAAGCCCAAGATTGATCAGATAAGAAAAGGAGAAATTACTAGAGCTTAAGAATCTCTCTCAGCAAGATCTAGACTTTGCACTGATTTTTTTAAAAAATAAACATTTATTACTAAAAAGAAACTGTTTGTTATAAAGTCTCTGTTGCATTTGCTGGTAAGAAAAAAATGGTGTATATATCCTTTTTAGCTAATCTCATTGGCAAAATTTTGTATGGCCAGAGCTCTAAACCTGTGCAATGAGGTGGCAGGGACACAGCATCATGTTTCCAGTCCCAGCTCTCTGAAAAGTGTCTCTTCTGCTGCTCTGTTCCTTTCCATACTTTCCCCTTACTGATACAGGGCCAGTTTTCTTTCTGTGCCAGACTGCACAGCACATCAATCCTTATTTGTAGCTTTCATGATTTCCAGACTATTGGTTTATAACAAACAAATAGAGGTTTCAGGCTTTTCCTGATGCAGAGTCTGTTGGACAGCCATTGATTTTGCTGGGATTAACAATGTTAAAAAGACACTGGGGCAGAAAATATAGTATTTTCTGAAGTGAGACAGTAGGCGTGTATCAGCTACACAAATGGAGAAGGGAAATTAAAATGAGCCAGAGAGTGTTTTACTTTCTTCAGAAACAACTCTACAGAAGCTTAAAGCTTTTCCATTATCACACAGTGATGGAGGAACCTTGAAATGTGTCTCCAAGTTTTCTGAAACTATGCCAGGCACCTGTACAGTAATACACACTTCAATTGCTTTAAGGCAAAATGGAGTCCTCTTGCACTGAAGTGAAAATGAACACTTTCCTAGGAACTAACTGTGAATATGCTTAGATACCTCTGACATTTTAATGTACAGACTGCATATTGAGAGGTAACTGAGCACATAAGATGAAAGCTGACTTACAGATCCTTGTTATTCTGTCTGGGCACCTCACATATTTTTCATATAGTTCAGTGAGTATAGGCATTTTGAATTCCCCAGTCAAGCTGAAAAAATAAGGGGAAAAAGGGAAATATATCAAAACAGACTAATTAAGTGAAAAGGCTTTGCTGTTAAACAATCCTACAAAGCAAGCTTTCTGATTTCACAAAACTTTTCTTGACTGCCATAGAAGCATCTGATTTCAGGTATTTTAGAGTTGAGAAGTTTTGAAGTAAATTTTGGAATGAAAAATCATTTTAAAAATTAGTTACTGAAGAACTTCACTGTGAAAATTCTTTTCTTCCTGCCTTCTTTTCTTCTTCCTCTTCCTCCGTTTTCTTCTCTTCTCTTCTCTTCTCTTCTCTTCTCTTCTCTTCTCTTCTCTTCTCTTCTCTTCTCTTCTCTTCTCTTCTCTTCTCTTCTCTTCTCTTCTCTTCTCTTCTCTTCTCTTCTCTTCTCTTCTCTTCTCTTTCCATTTCTCTCTCTTTTTTGCTCCCTTTTAATTCCTGTACACTTGCAAGATACTGTCAGTTAGATCAACACTAAACTTTGCAGCTAGACTAACATACAGCAAAAATTGCTCCATGTGAGTATGTGGAAAACAATGTGCAACCTCACATGCAGAAACAAGTCAGGAGCTGACCAAATTCACTTAAGAAAAAAGTAGGGAGGCTCAGTTCTCCCCAATTCCTGATTCATATTTTCCTGCATTTCTTTTCATCCTTCCTACACAGCACAGTAGCATCACTGAGACCAGCGAGCCATGCTGTCTTTATATGTCTGTTCAGCTCAGCTCCCTGAGACTGCACAAGAAGAGATAGACGTGTTAGACAATTCTACATGAAAAGTGCTTCTGTAATTCTTTACTACAGAACTCTATGGGAATCATTTGTGCATAATTTCTGGTAAGAATTCATTGGATTGCCACTCTACAAATCAGGGAAATCCTGCAAGTATGGTTGTAGTGCCTACTTCTTCAGCTGCACCTCTACTGAGCTGCATTCTGGCACAAAAATTAGGTGACCACTGATCTCCTGTGATGCAACATCCATGAATATATGTGTTGCAAAATGTAGCATTATATGTAGATCATATCTTGTAGAGAATGAGGTTTGAATATTCAGGTAACATACAGTGAGACAGGGGAAGAGGTCTTTTAGCCAGATGTGAGACCTTTACAGGGCTTGTTAAGAGAAACGCAGCATATATATGGTATGTGCATTTGAATTAACATGTTTCTGTCTCATACATTCCTGGCCTTGGAGACAGTGAAGTGGAACCTACTCTGATTTTTTAAATTGATTCAGTAAAACATCCTTCTCCCAGCCCACATTAATCACACTTTGAAGTCAGTGGACCCAAACAAATGCCTAACAGGTAAATTTCTTGAATAAATGCCATAACAAATAACAGGTTTGTTTTGTTTTTCTTATAACTGAATTATTAATTAATATCATAATGTGATTCTCTTTACCGAAGTATGGATGGATATACCTCTACTGGTCCATTTTCCCCATAATCTCTTTGAAAGGCCCAGGCTTCTCTGCCATGGCCAACTGGTTAACTAAGTCACTCTTAACTCGGCCTAAGATCCAGGCCATATATAAATCTAGCATGGATGTTAGTAGAGTTGCTTCACCAACCCAAGTCTCATCAGAAGTAATCAAGCACAGCAACAGACAGATTGTTCTCTGTAAGACAAGTGACAAGCAATCTCTGAACCAAACTTATTCTTCCATGCTTGGTATAAACACACAAAGATGAAAAAAAACAATATATACTGGGAGCACAGTAGTGGCAAATTGAATAGCATTAGGAATTAAATAGTGGTGAGAAATGGGAACTGACACAATTGAAATGAAACTTTAAATTCAGGTTTGTTCACTGCAAGAGTTGTTTGAACCTAAATCTCTTCTTCTTCCATCTTATATGGAAACCTCCCTTCCTCTGAAGTGGTTTGAAAGTGCTGATTTCCAGACCCTATGGGATCATAAAGATGTAAAGGTATGTGAGTGCAGGAGGAAAGGTTAACGTCTGTTTGACTAAACTCTTCTATAACCACCTCAGTATTTTTATTATTCACCAAATTGCAAATAAGCAACTCTTCAATTATTTTTTTGTGGCAGAAAACAAAGTCCCAAACTTGGAAGATTATGTAACCTAGTATGAATGGACAGATGAACAAAGTATCTGGTGGGAGTAGTTTTAGCAATTACTAAAACTTCTAACATTTTTTCCATAATAAGCCCTCTCATCTACTACTAATAATACTAATAATAGCACTTATGGTAATAACAGCCCAAATTCAATAACAAGAAAGCAATAGTAGTTTTCCGTGTGTGTGTGTGTTCAAACTACTTTACATACATTATAAAGTCATGGATCATTTAAGAGTGCCTCAGGGAAAATAACGTGGTAAATGTTGTATAAGTATTATCTTGAAGTGTTGAAATTTCTCGCTATGTGCTGATGCCATTTTTAGCTCATATTCCAGCTTAAATGGTAAAAAATACAGGAGCAATGAATTTTTAAGTGAGACTTGCATTACTTTGACTGGGTGTACATTCGTAATTGACACACGTAACCAGGAAGCAGAAATGCCTTAAGTGACCCTTGTCTCATCAGAAATTCAGACATCACAATGCTGAATGTGAAACCCTTGCAGTATTACTCCTCAGTGAGCAAAGTACCATATTACCAATCTTACTAAAGAACATTGTTACAAATGCAGAATACCTCTGGGACAATTAAATCACCATTAGTGATGAGGAGAAAGAAAAAAAGTATCAAATAAACCTCTTGAAGTGGAATTTCTTGATTTCTTTGGTGTAGGTTGTACAAGTGAGGGAGCTCAGGCACAACAGAGCAGCCTTTCCAGGACTGTGCTTAGGTCACAGCTCTAAAGGGACATCCACTGAGGACTCCCTGAGAAAGAATAATAGTAATAAAAAAATCTCATTTTAGCAGCAGTGGAGAGCAGGGAGTTAAATCTCTAAGCAATTTCAAAAATACAGCCCGGATCTCCCAGCCCTGTGCTCAGTACATCAATCACAAGAACTAGGTACTTAAGTCAGTCCAATTATTTCCATTGATGTCCTTGAGCTTGATTAAGATCTGAGCTATGACTTTACATATTGTATGCTCAGTGGGGGATCATTGAAACAATCAAGGCTGGGATGGGAGAGTGAGTAGATGTTATTGTGAGAGTGGGCACTAGCTTGCAGGTCCTGAGGGACAATTACTCCACAGAACAGAGTACTGTGCAAACTCCTCCAAAGATAAAGGGTTTCAGAGAGAAGACAGTACAACTTTTTCCACCCTGGTAGTGAATTGCCCTTCTGAAGTGGGTGATAGAGGTTTGAAGTCTGTGAAGTACCATGACAGATCATGACAGAGCCCAGGGATGTGCGCTGGCACAAAGCTAATTAAGCAGCAGGAGTATTTCTTTTGACTGTGTTTTAAAAATAAAGCAGCTATCACTAAACTTGGTGAAGGACCTGGTTCTTAGTGTCTCTTGGGTGACGTACTGAGGTGTTCAAATCCTACTGTAGATCTGACTTTTTCCCATTCAACTCATCTCCATGAATAATCTTTCCTTCTCTCTCCTAAACACAGGGTGGAAACACTATTCTTTTTGTTTTCCTTTATTCTGTTGCTATATTTCCACTTTGAGGATAAATATATTGAAATGAATCTTCATATCCAGCATGTTGATCCATAGCTTGATCTGATGTAAATAGATGCACCTTTAGAGAACGTCCTGATGAGCTCAATGGCCATGATGCACAGACGACCAGTTTGTCCCACAGTGTTGATGAGACCATGGAGAGCACTGCCAGTCAGGGCAGTGACACTTGGCCATGATATTGTCATAGAGAGGGACAAATCCCTAGAAGTTGTGGTTCAATGACTGTGTTTCTTAGAAACAACTATAAAAAAATGATGAAGTACAGTTGACCAGCCTAAGACACTCTGTGACTAATTTTTATGATTAAAATAGAACACATACATTTAGAGCAATACCTGACACCAGTTTTTTTCTGTCACAAGACATCTGAATGGTCAAAGGTCGACTGTGAGGGAACTCAGCAATCCCAGTAGGAGTCAACCTTTCAGTGACAAAGAAATAAATAGGTGTGTGGCTGGGTATAAAACCTAAAGATTTAGTTATTTTCAGGTTAATAATACTTGTAGCAGTAAGGGGAGGAGAAGTTTTTATGCTTATTACATTTGCTTTTTTAAAGTGATGACACATTAGGAATAGAGGGAAAAACCCCAAATCTTAACCCTGTTACAAAGCAAACATGCTTGTTCTTCATTCTTCATGGAACTTGAGTGCTATGATTCACACTGTATTTTAGCATCTGTGATGATTTCAGATGGCAGCATTTCCTATGCTTACAGAAATCGTGGACACCTAACAGGGCATGACCATATTCTTCCTGGAAACTCACTACTGGTGAAGAATTAAAACAAATAGCATGCAAGCTTGCAGTATGGATTCCAACTGCAGTATCTACTGCTCATGAAAGACAGCCAGGAAATGACTGTAAATAATCAGAGCATGCATGCTGGCTTAAAGCTCTATCTACAATGCAAAGTGGAGAGCAGGACCAGTCATGGGCTTGTACCAAACAGCTCTGGTCCATGCTGCTGGCTGCAGCTCAACATCAGTGACCCGTGTTTAGAAAGAACTGAAATAAATCTGTCACTGGGGCAATCAGCTCAGCTTATTTCCTTTCTAGCCAGACTATTTGAAGAACTTATCTCTGGACTGAAGTGCTGAGTGTGTTTGGGCTCTGTACCCAAACACAAACCATACAAACTGTAACCCAGTTTGGACAAAGCCCTCATTTTAGCTTCTGCTTGGATGTAGACAAGTGCACAGAGGATAAATCAGAATTTGTGTCTGGAGTTGCAACTTGCTGACCATTTTCACATATTCATCATATTCTAATTTAACTAAACCTTGCATTTTCTGAGTGGCTGCAAAGATGGTCTCTCTTCACATCTTCCTCTTGTATCCTAGAAAACTTAAATGTATTTTTTGTGCTGTATTAATCTGAAGAAAATGCCTTGGAGCTAGCTTAAGGTGACAACAAACTTCAATTATATCTGCAGAGGAATTCAGGTGCCTACACAGAAATGTCTAGAAGCAGTTTAGAAGCTCCTGGTTGTGTGAGATATCTGCAAGTTTAATATAGCATAGGTACAGCAGGAGATGTGCAGCTTTTGGTTAGTAAATGTGCCAGGCAGGATACACAGGGACACTTAAAATGACAACAGACAGCAAAATTGAGGCACTCAAGTTCCTTCCCTTGAGGAACAGAGCCACACAACACAAATTTCTAGCCAGCTAAGCAAAAATTTATATCAAACTAGTATTTCTAGTAAATGTGGTGTTTCTGTAGCAGTGTATAGTTCTTTGTGATCTATGAGAGTCACAGAAGACACACATTTAAAGAATCTCACAACTTCACTATGTAAGATGCTCATCAGAAACCTGGCTAAAGTGAGATGCTGAGGAATGGATTAAGTCCCCGAAAAACAAGAAATGACAGTTCTTGCTGGCTTTTTTCTTTTTCCCCCCACCAGCTGACAAAGCCTTCCTGTATGATGCAATGATTAGCCCGTATTTGATTCTAATAAAACTGCCTTGGTACAAATAGTGACTTCAGAGCTTCACACACCATCATGCTGTGATCTGTGATCTCAGCTGCAGTCTCTGACTTGCTGCAGGTTAGGGTGCAGGGTCATAAGTTATAGTCTCTACCTGATTATGATCATTTTTTCAGTAAATATGGGAACTTTTACTGGGAGAAGAAATGCTTACCTATTATATTAAGAGAAGCCAGCAGAGAAGACAGGACAGTATGGGGTTGTTAGGATGCAGAACTGTTGTGGTGGGGGCTCCCTCCTAGGAATTCTTGTTTTTATTTACTGCAGCAAGAACTTTTTGTGTGACAAAGTGAAAGCAGCTAGAGACGAAGAGCAGGAGTGGGGTGAGCATTCTTGGAAATGCCACAACCACTTAGGATGACAAGGTCAGGCTAGATGTGCTCCCTTTCTTCTGTTTGTGCTCTGATCTAATCAGCTGAATCTAGGCAAGGGGAAGGAAAACATCCCTGCCACAAACACTCAATCTGTAAACTCTTCCGTTTTCTCTCAGCTGGCGGGGAAAGCGGTCTGAACTGATCTGGACTTTTCCAGCTGCCGGGTTGCATGTTGTCAAGGCAAGTCCTCAGTATTCTTTGTCTCCGTGTGGAGGGAAGAAAGAAGAATGAAGGAGAATGAATGGAAATACATTGTAGATAAGGAACTCCCCAGGGGAGCCCTCAGTGCTAGAATTTACAATTTTTGTCTATCAACGTGTAAATATTCAAGATTAAAGGATTATCTGCAAGATCATTCTTTTAGGTATTGGAATATCTTAGATAAATCCTCTCTTCTTGTGCTATAGATATATTAGGAACATCATCAACACTCTGCTGATAGCTGGTGGAAATGAAATCCAAAATTAAATGAAGAAGAAAACTGAAGACAGCATGAATACAGGAACTAATGTATAAATTTCAAAATACTCCTTGCCAAAAGATATATTACTTCTCATAAAGAATCCCCCCTTAGCACTTAGGTGACCAGATTGTGTGATTTTATGAGAAATACCATTCTGTGCTACTTGTCCTTTTTGTCCTTACTATAGAAACGTAGAATTATTACTCTTTTCAGGCTTGAAGGGACCTCTGGAGGTGAACCAAGTTAATGTGTTCTCAAAGCATGGCCAACTTAGAAGTTATGCTATATTGACCTGGGTCTATCCAGTCAATTTTTTTAAAATAACTCCAAGACAGCCTCTGCCTCCTCAAGAAGGAATATACGCAGATGCTAACATCATGATTATGGCCTCTTGCTGGGAGAGCATTCCATTTAATGCAGGGAAACCAGCAGGATATGATGAGGAGATCACCAGAATCAATCATGGACAGCAAAAACGGGAAATAGCTGTAGATGGTTGTTCTAAAGGAGTCTCTTCTTCAAAATAAATTTATGAATACCTCATCTTCTCAGACACATATTTTAATGAAAGACAACAACTTTGCACTCAAGCCAAGGGAGGAAGAGGTGTGTAAGTAAATTTGAAGGTGAGTAAGAAGAAACTGGGCAGCAGGAATGTTGTCTCTACAGCCTATGTGTGAGAATGTGAGATGTGTGGTGAAGGAAAAGGTGGCTGAGTTACTAAATTAGGTGAAGATCTCTTACATCAGCTGTGAGACTCATTTGGTTTAATGAGGACATTGTAGTGCAGGCTTGAACCGGTCACCCTGGGCTCCTCTTACAACTGATGAGAATCATAGAGTAAATGGAGTTAAGGGCACAATTTTTGTCACCTTATATACATCTACACTTGCTCAGCTGAACTGAAGTCTGACCACCACGTGTTCTACAACCAAGCTCTGTATTATAATGGATAGCTGGACAACACATAGACAAACATCTACATTGTGAACTAATAAATTTTTTTATTAGCATTATAATAAAATGCTCTTTGCATTTCAGCTTACTTCGTTCTTCTCTCACGTCCTCTTCTCAGTGTCTGTCTTGTTAGTCTATTTATGTTGTGTCAACATTTTCAACCATTTTTCTTATTTCCCTCCATCATCCCAAGTGACTTCTATTTAACGTCATGACAAATTTTGTAGTTTGTAGCTTCTAGTCAGGCAAGAATCCTATCTGCTAGATGATCACTGTGTAAATTTGACTGTAGTACAATTGACCAGGGCAATTAAATATGATACAGGGATTTCTGTTAGGCACTCTAAGTCATTGTAAATACATTATTTTTATTCATAGTTTGTTAAGCCTCACGGAATTGTTGCCCAGATGATTCATGGAATCAACAGGGATGTATTTTGTGCTATGATAGCTCTAAAGAAACTGAAATCTAATTAAAAGACAGTGATATATCATCAATATGGGCTGATGTTAGCAACATAAGGCAATAAAAATAAGGTTTTGATTGACCTGATAGAGAAGAGAGGCTCTGTTTTACGTACATTAGGGAGATGCTATTAGCAACAGATAAGATGGACTAAGAAGAGAAACTTCCCTAAGGTCACAGTTCATAGAAATTGAAAGGAAGAGACATACTGTCAGCTTACGAGACACATTCAGCAGAGCACAGTGGAAAGAAATGGCATTTCCCATGCCAGTTGTGTATTTTCAGCTCTCCTCCACCATACTTAAGTTTTCTGCCTGAATAAATCATTGTGGAAGTCCCAACAGCAGGAGAGTGATGAATGGGAAGGCAGAATTTGAGTGAAAATGAACTAATCTCCCCAACACATTAGAATAATAATTCTTTGTCAAGCCTAACATTCAATGAAAAATGGCTCTTGCCAACACATTAGTCTAGAAAAGGAGGTTTTGATAATACAGTAGTGTAATGCTAAGACATTCATCTTTGAAACGAAGGAAAGTGAGAGGATTAGAGGATCACTTAGAATAATTCAGATGAAATGAAATACAGTTCATGGCAAGAGCTAACACAATAGCCCCAATCAAACATGATTTAGACACAGTTAGAAGTAGTACTCTAATTACCAGCAATTGATTTAACTAAACAGTTTTCTGCAATTGCTACAGAGTGAAAAAAGTGATTCCCGTCTTCCTCCCCCCACAAAGAGAACCATCCTTTTCCAATGGTTTCTTGGTGACAAGGAAGGGAAGAGTTAGTTCAACTGGAAAGCTTTTAAGAAATAAGACAGTTTGCCATCAGTAAACTATCAGACACAGAAATTCATTTACTAGAAAGTGGCTTGGGGTTGTATGTGAACAAGCGTGTCCTCAAATGCCAAATCAGTGTTACAAAGGAGAAGATAAATGGGGGACCTTTCCTAGTTTTAGCCACTTCAGAGCTTTTTTTAGGTAACACAGGGTCATGAAACCAGTTTAGGTGTTGTGGCAACTTCCCAGAGGCTAAATGATTTGAGTGGGGAGTTTATCATTTTTGACACTAAGTGCCCTGAGCTGTAGGAATTCCTACAGGAAATTTAAAATATCTGCAGGGAGACAGGCAAAAAACCTGGAGACCTAATTGTCCCCTTGTGTGCACAGTTTAAACTAACATGTCTTCCACAATTTATGAGAGCCAGACTGACATTCCTGCCGGTCCCCGTATGAACAATGACTGTGAGAGAGAGATAGCAGAGAGATGCAAGACTTTCACCTCAGACCTGTAGCTTCTAAATACACAGTATATTTATTATGGATGCCTGGACATATATTGTGCCCTTCACAATGCTAAGTCTAGATGCATACAAACTTCAGAACTTCAAGCAATCTGTTGAAATAACTTTTTTTTTTTTTCACCTGTGAGTTGGCATTAGCTGATGTGAATGATCTAGAAGTACTTCATCTAGAAACAGCAATTTTGAATATTTGTATCAATAGTTGAAACTACTCAGTACTGAGCTTCTGAGTTTAAGTGACCTGGAAGATTTCTGCATGTCTGTGACTGATAGGAAGATCCACATATCTACTTCAAGGCATACTGACTGCTCCATTCCAGGATATCAAGTCCTGGTGAACGCTTTGCCATGGATAACCATCAACAGGGCTTGAAAATTGTGAAAGGGTTTAACGATGATATTGTGAAGAAATAGTGATGCATAGTGCTTATTATTTTGAAACATTTGCCAAGAAGAGCAGAAGAAAGTAAGAATCGTGGTGTCCTTTTATAGTGTTAATCTAGTGAGTAACAAGAGCATAATAATAATTCTAGTTAGATATAAAAAGGGAGGATATGTGTTATGGGTACATAAGGTCTTGGTGCTAACTGTTTAGAGTTTAAGAAGTGTCTCCCTGGACTCAGTTTTCACTCTTGTTCTAAGTTGAGTCTTGCTGAACTCATCCTTTGGGAAGGGCACTCGGCATCGATGAACAACCTTCATTCCAAATTGGCCCAGTTTTTCTTGTCATTGGAAGTAGTTACAGCCAATCTACATTCAAACTGTTGCCTTATCAAAGGTACTCTTCCAAATAATTCTACTGCCAGAAGCCAGATACAAATGGCAATCATTTCAAGGCTTATAGTTACCTTAAGTGTTCCCTTTTAAGTAAGCGGGAAGGTAGCTAGGAGAGGTTGGCAACCCTGCTTTAAGCACAAGATGAAGTAAAGATCAAGATAATTTCTAAATTGTTCTAATCTCATGCCTCAGTGCTTTAAAGGAGCCCTTTAAAGTCAATTTACTCTTTGACCATTGACTAAAATCTAATAACTTTGGCAGCAAATGAGGTGTGAAATGCTGTCAAAAGCACCTCAATAAAACCTTGTGTGGTAAGTCTGTAGAGAAAACTGTAGCTTCTCAACTGGTGGCTTTAAAAAACAACATACTTTTGCAGTGAAAGTTGTTTGCAGCACCACCACCAACTTAGATTTTGAGTCCAAATTAAGAAAAATCCCTACACGATGACAAACAGATTGATGTACTATTATCAACACTTCATTTTTGACCTCCAGAACTATATGTGCAGTCTGTAATGAAACGATAATATTTTATAAACATAGTCGTCTGTTTACCCAAGGAGTTCCATAGAGACCTGATGTGTTGATATTAATATCTCAGATTTATTTGCATTATTTTTCATCCTGAAAAAAGTGTGTGTCTTCTTTTCAAAGGAGACATCAAGTAATGGACTGGAAGAAGAAAAAATCCAAGAGCTGGCTTCCTGCTTTTGTTCTATAGCTAGAATTATCTCTTGAGGCTGCAACAAGCAAAATGTACGTGTCAGCTTGCAAGTAGATATATTGGTTTTTGTATTCAGGAGTCCTGCATCCTTGTTAAGCTTTTTATTCAAATTTAATGTGTGACACAGCAAATTCTCTGACATATTCAGTTTTCCCAGCCTCTGAAACATGAAGAATAACACTGTCTAGAGATATCCCTTTGTGAATGAATTGAGTGATAAGTATAAATGCAAAGGTTGGAAAGTTTTCAATCAGCTAGTATCTGAAAATCAATATTATCATCAAGGTTCTTTGATTAAAATTTTTTTTTCATTACAAATGAAATTTTATTTTTAATTTTCTTTTCCTTTGAACTGGCATATTCTTTCTCAAGAATCAAAATAAAATAAGACTCAAAATTTACTTCCTTTTCCCCTCTCCTCTTTATTTCATATTTCCTTTTGCTTTATACAGGTCATTAGTATTTTATACCTCTTTCTGAGTTATTATTAGATCTTTGAATGTAAGGCACAATGTAAGCATGAAGTACTAGCTCATGTATATTACAATTACAGTATCAGGCAGAACTCAATAAGCAGAGGGCATATCTGATAATGCCTCATTCTGTCGGAATAAGGAAAAAGTACATGATAAAAAAGCTTAGAGGTGACCCACAGGGAAAGTAATAACTTCTAACAAATCTGACATTTGTTCCCAGTAGAAAAATAATGAATTCAAGAGAAAGATGAAGAGAAATTAAAGAAAAAGTGAAGTCTTGTAAGATATTTAGAGATGAGTTCAGTTTGTACTGAAGAAAATAGGAGCTCTTAAGCAAATGACTGTTTTACTTCTTGTAAATGCCTATTCAGGCAAGAACAGGAATTATGGAAATAACAGAAGACATATTTCTGCCCCTTTGTCAGCAAAGGCAACACAAATTTTACAGTTAAACTTGAAATACAGTTGCTTTTTTTTCCGCTCTTCAGGTTGCTTCCATATCACAACAAATATAAATGGTAGCTTTTGAAAAACACTGAACAATGCATTTCTTTTTACACTGAACATGATCAAACGTGTCTATTGAAATTGCTTTCTGAATTTCTACAGCATGCAGGAGATTGAATTCCCCTGTGTATCTCAGATGTCTTAACCGAGTCCAAAGATTACAAGGTGATAGACCAGCTGTTTTGAAAAAGCTTATGAAACTAGAAACTGCTTTTTCTGTTGAACAAAAAGAAAAGCTCCTATCAGAAGTCTTCCAAGAATATGCTTAATATCATATACCCTGAAAGACAAACTGGAAAAAAACAGGTCCTGGAGGTGGTACAAAGTACAAATAGAAGAGAGCCATAGAGTCTTGGGGGAAATGGCTAGGGCAAGTCTCCAAACCCCTTAGTAATAAAGTTCTTGTTCCCTCTTTTTCCTTCCAAAGATGTCTGGGGAGTGTAAAAAGATCTATTGCAGTGGTGTGGGAAGAACCAACCTGCTCTGTATTACTTGTGAGACAGTGGCAAGAAAGAAGTTAAGCATCTGTATTTCTCATCCTCACTGAGTCCTTCTATACTTACCACTTATTCTGGCTTTGTGACAGTGTTGGTTTAGTGATAGATTTAGTTTGTACAAACATGGCTAATGAGTAGCTTTCATGGGGCCACCTAAACTCCAATGACCTTTTATGCTCTGACAATCACCCTGCTTTCCTTTATGTTCAGTGAAAGCTCTGTTTTACTTACAGGAGCATCGGACAGGGTCAGCAGGAATCACTCTATACTTCGTGAAATTCTTCAAAAGCTTTCATAGGAGGAAAAATGAAGTAGAAGTCCTTTTCAGACAGAAAAAGAGATTATGTAAGGAGCAGGTGAAAGAAGTCTGAATAGATAACAACAGCGTGTAGAAGGTGACTGCAAAGTGTATGTTCTCTGTAGCATCTCGATGAAATAAAAGAAAACTCGGAGATAGGAAGAAAAATATATTTTTCCTTTTTCCTTTTTCCTTTTTCCTTTTTCTTTTTTCCTTTTTCCTCTTTCCTCTTTCCTTTTTCCTCTTTTTCCTCTTTTTCCTCTTTTCCTCTTTTTCTCTTTTTCCTCTTTTTCCTCTTTTTCCTCTTTTCCTCTTTTTCCTCTTTTTCCTCTTTTTCCTTTCCTTTCCTTTCCTTTCCTTTCCTTTCCTTTCCTTTCCTTTCCTTTCCTTTCCTTTCCTTTCCTTTCCTTTCCTTTCCTTTCCTTTCCTTTGAAACTTTCCTGAAACTTTCCACTCCTGAAACCTTCCTGAAACTTTTCCTAGTATCCAAGGTACAAGACTATGTTTATCTACTAGTTGGGTGAATTTTCCAACTAAGGAGGCATGGGACAATATTCAAATCCTTCGTGCTCTGTGGACACCACTGCACTTGCATGAAACATTATTCCTGAATTTCTGAATTCAAAGCTATAAAGTCACACTTGCCTAGACAGAACAAAGATGGTTCTGCTCAATTTATAAAAAAAAAAAAGAAAAGAAAAAAAAAAACAAAAAATGTCACTCTGCCACTACATACTGCCCAATCCCACTGAAACAGTGTACAATGACAGCTTAAATCGCCTTAAGGAACAGAAGTGTTGTCACCAGGTGGCCCGTCTACTGGGAAGGGCTGTGGATGTAGTCTACTTTGCCTTTAGGAAAGCCTTCGACAGTCTCCCACAGCATTCTCCTGGAGAAGCTGGAAGCTCATGGCTTGGACAACTGTACTCTTTCCTGAATGTCCAGCCCCAGACAGTGGTGGTGAACGGAGTTAAAACCACGATCGGCCTCTAGTGGTGTTCCTCAGGAGTCTGTATTGGGACCAGTCCTGTTTAATATATTTACTGATGTTCTGGATGAGGGGATTGAGTGCACCCTCAGTAAGTTTGCAGATGATGCCAAGTTGAGGAAAAGTGAAGAAAGGTATACTGAGCTAAGGATATTGTCATGCTGATGTTGCTATTCTTGCTCCGGCTACACATGGCAGCACGAAAGTAGATGGCTGTAACACTACTTTGTAGATCAACTGCTCATTTTATTGTTTGTATTTCAGTTCATGAAGCTGGCTCCCAGCATTCGTTCCATTTTGTCATTCCTACTCAAATCACCTTGAAATGTGGCTTGAGCATTTTTCCATCCTTATTATTAGTACGTTTTTGGACTGATTCCACTCATGCTTCACTTTTTAGAAGCTGGCAAGTCTGTTACATAGATCCGTGGTTGCACTAGATAGAAAAGACCCTTTAGGTCAGACTGCCGCATTTCTGTCACCTCCTTGTGACTCCCCAGAGCAGCTCCTCTCCTATTTTAGGTTTCCCAAGTGATAACATTGCCACTACTGTCCCAGTGCAGATGTTTTACAGTCTGTCAGACCGTAACTGTTGGGAACCATTCCCAAAATTTAGATGACATTTTCTCTGTTATAAATTCATTCAGTTATTCCAGGTTCGTATTTCTAATGCATGGAATTTTTATTTTTTCCTCTAATGTAGCTAAAATTATTTATGGCTGTCTCTGGTATATTCTTTCATTTAAGTCCTTTTGAATGATAAGTACATTACATGTACTCAGGTGGCCATCTTGCTAAACAGTTAAGCTAATGTTTACATATGACCACATGAATAGCTACACCCTTGGGGTATCATGAATTCAGTTTCCTTCAAGCCTATGTTAACATATTTTTCTGAAGGACTATTTACTTTATCTTTTCACCAAAAGACAACCAATTCTGTTGCTTTCTGATCACTTTTTCTTTTCTTCACTTTTCTCTAATGTACTTTTTTCTTGGCATAGTTTTTACAAGAAGCAATGTCTACCTCTAAACAATACGGCCACAATTGTGCCAGGGAAGATTTAGATTGGATATGAGGAAAAACTTTTTCTCTGAAAGAGTGGTCAGGCACTGGAATGGCCTGCCCAGGGATGTGGTGGAGTCACCGTCCCCGGCAGTGTTCAAGAAATGTCTGGATGAGGTGCTATGAGATATGATTTGGTAGCTTAGGGAGTAGTAATGGTGATAGGACGGTTGGACTAGATGGTCTTGTAGGTCCTTTCCAACCTAGTGTTTCTATGATTCTATGATTCTAACAAACTGTTTCCTTTTCTTGAATCTGTTCAGGGTTTCAGCAATGTGATTCTTTTCTGTGTTAGACCAAAATCTAGAAAATAAAATGAAAAAATAATGTGATCTCAAACTAGTGATATAAGAAAGATCTACTAATTCTATCTGAATGTTAACTGACCCTTATTTTTATTGCTGCCCCTGGGGCTTATAGACTTTTCTATGTGTTGTTTGCTTTCCTTTCTCGGCCTTTTGAATTCCTCATAGGTACATCTGTCCTGATGAAATCTATGTTCATCTTCATGGAACAACAAAATTGTAATGTCTCCTCTTCTATGTCTTCCTCAAAGTGAAATACAGTGGGACCTAACATAAATCAGTGCATTATTCAATAAATACATTTGCATAATCTGATATACTGGATGCCTGCCAATAGGAATACGTTTTTGGATTTAAGGTGACAATGAGACACTTTATTAAGCAGGAAATATGACAACTTAGCATCCTGCTCTCATGCCTGAACATACGTCTAAATAATTCTCTTTCTCTAAACAATTCAGACCAGTTTCAAATTGACATTTAGTTATCCAAACACGTATTACGTATCATCATTCATATTCTCACGAGATGTTTGGACCCTTTCTGAAGGTCTCCTTAAGAAAACAAACATACAGTATAGCGTCTTACCTTTTATGATCTTATTCTTGCTTTAACTTTATGTACTACCACGAGTTAATTTCGAAAAGGCATACTGAAGAAAAGGCACTCTACAACCTGTTGGGTGACCAGTCCTGTTTTCTGCTATTACTGTTCTTTTGCAAATGTGTCCACCTCATTGCAGCATATGGTGAGGAGTTGTGATGGGCTTTAGTTCTTGTGATATATAATCATACTTTTATCTGTTTCTTTAGAAAGGACTGCCTCTTCTCTTATGAAATTAACTCCTGAAATAGAAATGTCTGCTCTATCAGATTGAGAGTTATTGACTCCAGAGTTATCAACATTGCTCCAGAGGGTTAGCATAATGCCAGTAAAAGAGGTAGAAGCTAAGAAGTGCATTAATTAACAATTTGAAATGTACTACTGCTATTATTGTGACCTTTTCTGTACAGAAGTGCTCTACCCACATTATTATCTGTTTTTCTGTAATGATTAGAGCTAGATTAATGGTGGTTCCCAAATTAGACTGTTAAGATTTAAATTACACTAACAACAAGTTCTTGGCATTACTTAATGTATATGTAAGGTATGCTTCGTCTCCACACACAAGAAATCTTTTGAATGTAACAGCATTCAACCTGCCTTGCCACTGCTGCTCTTTCAGACTTGCATATTATGTCGTAACTTCTGGTTGACATAAATAGACAGGTAGCCAGCTCATGGTACTGGCATGGCCCAGTATTCAGCAGAATATCTGTGTACAGGGTAGAAGAAAGATTTGATGCCAATGTAGTAGTCCATGTTCCTGTGTTAGTGTTTCAGTTTGAATTAGGAGTGAAGTATAAGAGAGGGTCTTACAATAATCCCTATATGTAATACTTCGGTTTCTATTGCAGAGCTTGGAAGACCACAAAATGAACTCTGGAAGGAATTAGACTAGAGATTGAGGTCTCACCCAAATCACTCCTGCTGCAAATGGGCATGCAGACCATGGCACTAGGTTAGAGTAGTGCTAAGCAAAAAGCCCTGAGATGAGAATAGCATGAACACAACATCCACAAAAACAGCTCTTGTTTACTACAGATCCACTTCCTCTACTCCGGAGTAGAAACAGCATGTGTTTCCGACAAAAACTAGTGAGGTTTTCTGTCTCCTACATGTCAAAAGTGCTCAAGAAGCTTGGACAAGTGACCTTTCCAAATTCCCTGCCTTTTTGCACAGTAGGATTTTTGTTCCTTTGCTCTAAAAAGTTCCTGGGTTGCTGACAACAATAATGTTTAACTCTCTGAAGCATATGGTTGGACAGGCAAAATCCCCCATGGAGACCACAGTCTGTTTGACAACAGGTCTCCTCTCTCATACTGAAGTCCTTTTCAAGGTATTTCATGTTGGTAAGACTCTATCTAACTGGGAAAAACTGGGAATCAGAACTTAGTGTTCTGAACAGAGCCAGGGAAGATTTACCAATAAGACAAACTGTGGGACGTCTTTCACCAGCACTCTGAAGTTGTGCTGATATGGGAAGAACTGGGTGTATCTTTCATAATTTCAGCAATTACAGAGGTTTTTACATCTGTTCCCAGAGGTGGATATTTTCAAGGTAACACAACATTCCAGTCGTGAAACTTGTGCTTGAAAAACACAAAACAACCAGGTTTCTGAGAATGTTTTATATGTCTCCAAAACAATATCTGCAGTGTGATGCTTTGAAGCTCAGTAGCATACACCACATGAAAACCTTTTTATGAAAATATTCTGCCAAATACTCTCTCTTTGACCTCAGTATTATCTGAAAGCACTTTTAAGCTGGAGTTATTTGGAATGGGAAAATATCACTGCTATGACTTCAGTGATATAAATTACTGCTTTGCCATGGGGATAAAGAAAAGAGGAACTATTTCTGAAGAGGCAATGGGAGTAGGATGTAAACATTGTTGCATTGCCAACAATGATCCATCCTTTTCACCAGATGCTTGAAAAAGAAAAAAAAAATTGAAATGAAAAGAATGAGAAATGAAGAGAAAATGCCATAAATCTTAATTTGATTTTCGAAATTGTAAAGAAATAGGGAACAACAAACAAGCAAAATTATGTTAATTCCATCAAATTCATTGGTAATAACCAGGTCCTACAAATTTATTCCCTAAAAAGTAGCATATATACATCTGCCCTGAATATGCAATTGGGCACAATATCATCGTTTTCTGAGCTAAGGGCCAGCAGCGCCTATTTTTACATGTTAAATGCCAAACAGCATAAGGATATGTGGTTATTTTGTATAATTTTGCTTGCAAAATACCTTGAAACTTCCTTTATCTAAGATGTTTTATACACATGTCATAATCTCTCTACTCAGAAGAAAGAGTTAAGTAATAAATGTTTACATTTGCCTTATTCATTTTTTCAATGTGAAATATTAATGCTAGGTCTTTCTTGCATAGATAAAACCATTTGCTTATAAATATTTTCAGGCTTTATATTCCAACAACTTTCCAGTGCAGAAGTGGCCAAGAATTCTATTTGATACAGTTCTGTTTGCATTAGATGTCAATCAAATTCTCTTAATCTAGCTAAATTGTTGTATGAATAGGGAATGGGAGATTAAACTGTTGATACAGTGGAACAACGTAGGAGAAGGCACTAAATATTTAATACACTGGCAGCGGGACTTTGGTAACATTTGCCTCATTGAATAAACTAGCTGGCTCTCCATATATTTAATCTGGCATGCAATTATGTCTGAAAAATCTGTCGCAAAATTCATATTAGCTACATCGCTCTTGGAAAGAGCTACTGGGGTGGCCTTAGGATAGAAGAGTCCGGATTCATTCTCATGTTCTATTGGTGTGGTTTTAGCATCTTCTAGCAGACTGATGGCTTCCACAGTTATCTGGGCATCTAGGTTGAGACCTTATCAATTTTACCAGTTCTGATATTTTTCTTCTCTCATTAATTGTTGTTGTACAATGAGTAGGTGTATGTTCACACAACTCACTTACTCTTAAGACTATCATTTTCCTAATGATAGGGGAAATGGCAGGGAAAGGACAAAAAGGTGCATGTGTCATCTGGAGCAGAATATGATGAGTTTCATGCCTGTTTGCTGCCACCATGATTATAGACAGTTTACACAAGGTTGGATTTCTGGGAAAAGATATAAAAAACAGATCCTTATTTGGAGGGAGAGCCAAACTAGTCATGAGCACAGCAATGCTAGAAAAAAAAGTCAGTATTGTCACCTGCTCAAACCAAGGAAGTCTGCAGGCTCATAAAGCCATGGTGGCCAAATACATCTGCATTAGTATCTTGGCTGAAGATCTCATAGGCTGTATTCCAATGAAGACATTTATAAGGTCTTTTTCCTCAGTGTTAAAATGCTGTGTAGGTATCCAGGGTCATGTTTATTAGCCGGCTTGCAGATGATGAAAACAGCCCCAAGCCTGGACTAATATTTGTTTAAACCATAGCATGGTTTAAGGTCACCCTATGGTGGTAGTCCCAGAGTAATATGACTCAAAAAAAGGACAGGGGTGGTATTTATACCACTTAAATTGACACTTGAGTTTAGCTATTGCTCCAAATTAGACTTCTAGAGGAATTCATCTTTCTGCATTGGATATTTAGGGTTGTGAGAAACCTAAATCGGGCACAGAAAACTAGACAGGTTAATTTATTACAAAAACATTAAAATCTACTTCTGAACCACAGGCTTCTTTACATACTCTTATTCTGAAGTTTATTTTTCATTTCTTTCTAAACTCTTTCCAAAAGGACATAAAATAAGCTGCAAAAGAAAGATACTTTTGCAACAGAATAAGAGCAGCCACCAGTATAATTATCCGGCTTTTCTATGAAAACAAGGACTGAAAGGGAAAGTGAAATATCAAAAAAGAAAAAAAGAAAAATTATCAGCCATGGATTTGTGGGTATTAATGTTCTTTCTCACTACAAGCAGGTGGAAATGCTGCTCTAAACAATAGCAAAGGGTAGGCCTCAGAATAATTTGTATTCAAATGTTTTACTGCTCAAAGATTTCTTGCATAGAGGATTATGCAAAATAGATCTGTGCCTATTCTTCACTCAGTAAATAGGTTATATAAATTTTAAGTGGTATTTCACTATGCATTCCATTTTGCTGACCAGTAAGGTGAGTGCATATAAATGATATTTCCATGGAATAGATTTGAGTATAATGTCATCCAAAAAAAATTCTGCTTTGCCATGAGCAGACAGTGGGGAAACATTGTCTTCCTCTGCAGCTAGCTAGATGGAGAGAAGAAAATCCAAGTTATATGTAATACTTCATCCAAACTAGGGCAGTAAGAGACTCTGACATTTCTTGCTGTCTACCTTTTATGCTGGGGGTTAGAACTGAAACGAATCTTTCTGCGCAGGACTTCGCAATGCATCGATCCAAAGGCTTGACATATAAAACTTGGATTAAAAAAGAATTTCAGAAACTTTTGAAAGCTAATCTGTACTTCTGAAATCCAAAATTGAATCCCGTCTCCATTCCCCAGGTGATCATGCCTTATTTAAGACCTCAGTCCTGGACAGCAATCAGTGTGACCTGAGGTCATCCCTACTTTTCTGTGCGATATTTTTGGTCTTCCCTTAATCACTTGGCCGAGCAACAAAGTAGTTAATAATTTGAGATTGAACATCTAGTTCTCAGCCATCAATTCACTATCAGGGAAAAGAGAGAAAATAGTTTTATTTTCTGGATGTTCTTTAAGCCTCTGGAAATTCCGATATTTCTACTCTGGTTACCCACTGCTCAGGTTTTCAAAATGAGCTTTCTTTCAGCCATGACAACTAGAACTGACTTGGTTTTCAAATAAAAGCTGAGTTGTCAGGGGAAGGACGGAGCAGGTGGGGGGCACGTAGTCTGTTTGGGTGCATAGTCATTGGCTAAACTGGATTCCTAGGAGAAGGAGATGAGAGATGCAGGAAAGATTTGCAGAGCTGGTTGAAGCAGCCCCACCACAACAGGCACAGCCAGATGTTCCCTCTTCAGCCCAAGTAGCACACAGCTGTTCTGGGAGTTGCACATGCAAAACACCAGCACAAGGAAGAGTCTAATGTTTGGAGCACAGCAAATAAATGACTTTAGATTTCATTGTTCGGAGCATTTAGGAGGGCACACCTTGGTTTCTCACTCTGCACTAATCATGGCATGCAGAGAACAGAAACACCATTGAACAGACATTGAACCACTCCTTGCAGTTATCTGAGAAAATAATGTTTGGGAGTCAGAGCTGGGGCTGTAGTTCTTCAAAGTGTTCACGTAATCTTGAGCAAGTGGCTGTGTACCACCCATGTCTTACTGCTGCAGCTTTAAATGGGAGTATTAACACCTAATTTCATCACTGTTTGTTTTCCTTATCCCCACAGATTTACAAAATCTTCTATGAATCCGTTCTACAACGTCTAATAAGGGGAGTTAGGTCTTTCATGGAGGCTGTAGTTACATGCATGTTGTGAACTATAAACAATGATTACTCAATTCCATTATTTGAAAGAATAAACTGTATCTGTCATGTTATGCTGCGGTTTAAAAGTTTCTATTCTGCTTCAAATGGAAACAGCAGGTATCATTTTTCACCCTAAATTCAGTCAGGGATCTTTTTTTTTTCTGTAGGGAAAGGGATATGTAATATCTCAGAGCTACCTATATATTCTAATTAGTGAATGCCATGAGATGTGCATAAACACTGCAAAACACATTTCTGCCTGCTAGAATAATATGCAAAAGAGGGGTAAAAACTCTGAGGCTTAGGTGAATCCACCACATTTCCAAACTAATGACAGTGAATATCTTCCCAGTGCCAAATTTATATCTCTTTTTTGCTAAGTTTCTGGTATTGAACAACAGATATCATGTGGCCCTTAAAATAAAAATATTGCAGATGAGGAAGGTTTCAATTTTTTATTCATCCCCACATCATACTGAATGGGACATCACAAACGCAGGATGGTGACTTTACTCTTAGGAGTTTCCAACTGGAAGAGATGACAAAAAAATTCTCAGCTTTTGTTTAGAGGAGACAACTCTAATGCTGGACCTGGGTTCCTCTCCTCTCCATCCTTCCCACACATGCACAGCATCAGCTCGTGCTTCCCTTCACACTCTATAACTTACAGACTTCAGAAGTTTTAGCTGAAAGTTACTATAAACCATTCCACTGCTCAAACCATCAATTGGTTTTGTTTCAGACCTGAGCCTAGATGGAAGTGCTTGGAAACAGAGCCATGCTAGGCTGCAATTCCATTCTACTCAGAACTGAGCACAGCAGGGAAGTAGAGGAGCCATCCACTGTAACTTTGGCCATACTGTGTACACTGAAGAATTAGGCATTTTATATGCCTTGTCTAGCAGCTCCCAGGTTCAGTTCCTCTGCACTTGCTTTATAACAATTACACCTAGAAATTTCTATTGTAAAACTGAAAAACATCACATAGTATTCCATAGCCACCTTTCTTTGATTCTGTTTTGAACAGAGGCAGCCTTATCCCAGTACTTTACAGTGATGTGACCCTGAGCATCAGAATAGTTAACATAAGAATAATAAATAACACAGGAATAGGATGTGGTGGGGATGGGGTCTTTCCACACTGGCACTCAGGAGGAACTTCTTGTTCACTGGCTGGTCCCTGGGGTACTCCTGAGCAAATCAGTTTGGGCTCAGTAAAAAATTATTGCATATTGCATACATAATTTAAGATGACATTTTCATTTATAAATCAATTTTGAATGACATAATTATGAAATAATAAAATATTCTAATATGTTTGATCATACAAGTACCTAAGCTCAGGAATCTAGAGCAAGCTGAAGTACTGTAGGAAAAGCCACGTAGTTTCCTGTTCCAACTCAAAAAATGTGTTCACCTCTTATAAGACCTTTGTCGTATCTGCCAACCACATGTGGATGTTCCAAGCACCTTGGGGCATCTCAAATCACGATGGATGCATATGTTCAGGCAGTTGAACTGAGCTCCGCATCTCTGTTTTCCCTCATCTCTCTGACCTGATCAGCATAATGCTGAAAACTAAAAAATGCTGCTGCAGTGCACATAACAAGCAAAGGATCACAAAAATTTCTTCAGGAAAAGAGAAAAAGCAGTATGCATTAAGTCTTCAAATCAGGCATGTCTCTATCCATCTAGGATTAATTATTCTAATTTGTGTACTTGTCAGTGCAGCATACAGGATTATTTTCATTCAAAATCTGAGCTCATAGCCACCTTACCGCTTTTCTTCTACTTGTAATGGAAGTCTTCCCATTCCCTGAAACTCCAGATCACAAAATTAATTCTGCAGCACCTGGAGTGTCAACATGTTCCACTCTTCTTTCCAGTCAATTGCTCCCTCACAATGAAAGAATGGAAAAAAAAAAAGTTTATTCTGAATGTGAAACAAAATGAACAAAACACTGTGATGAAAGAGCAAGGTCACCTGGGTGATTGTCTCTTTCCAAAGAAAAGATACAATCAAGCCAAAAGAAGCAGAATTTATTTCCGCAATGAATGAAAAGCAGAGGTAGATCCAAAACTTCACCAGGAATGGAATCTTAAACTCATGCTTTGGTGTCTGTTAATACAATTGAGTATGAGTCTGTGCATTTGTGTAATATATTTTTTTCTGCATATTTTAGAGACAAATTTAAAGGTTTGTCTTCCTAAACCTCTGAGATTTTCAGAGAACAGTTCCACATAACTTTCGTTTTTGTTTTTAATGTAGTTATATTGATCCATTTCAACCAATTTTTACCACAAGAAGCTCAGATCTCAACAGGCACCTCGTGAAGACTGGAGCTTAAAACAAGAAATCCAAGAAACATCAGCTTGAGAGAGGGTTCTGCAGTCTTAAAGAGGGTTTTTCTTGGTTTTAAGGACTCTGAGTATGGACATTGCTTGGCTTCAATGTTCTAGTAGACTTCTGGATTGTCTTTGAAATTATTATTATCTGTCTCATTTAAGGAGAAAGAAATGAAACAGAAAAAGAAAATTGTTCCATTATTTTTCATGGAAATACTGGGCAGGGTGGGAGGAGGTTTTGGTTTGTTCATTTATTTATTTTCCTGCAAGATAATGATTCAGAATTCAGATTATTTTGAAAACAGGCAGAGGAAACCTCCTTGGAAAATGAAATATTTCTCACAAAACTGACATTTCTCTTGAAAATCACCCACCAGCTGGGAATTAGCTGAAGTGTGTTGGCAGTATGGATCCTGAAAGCAGCTGTGGGAGATATCCTGAAATGCTCTACATTATGGGGAGGAGAAGAATGCATTTGGACAGGGAAGACAAGGAGGAGGCATTTGGATATGAATGGGTAGGAACACACTAGCAAAACCACCTACTCCTGTACAGCTGAAAACTTTTCTGGAAGATGCACAGCATGTGTCACCTCAGATCAGCTTTAAGCCATGTACAAGTTGTATGAGACACATACACTGTTATTCATCTGGGTTTCATATTTCCCGTGTAATTATGTCACAGCCATCCAATTCATTCTTTCTTTGCTGAGAAGTACATTCAAGAAGCATTTAAACATAGTGCCAAAACAGTGCTTCATCTTGTGATAGGGCCTACGTCTAGTTCCACAGAAGTTGTTAGCAAAACCTCCACTGATCTTGACATGGGAGACGACCTGGGATATTGCAATTAAAGTACCATGAAATCAGAGAGCCTACAACGCAATTTCTGCTTCTCGTGTCTCCTTTCCAATGAGGATTCAACAGAAGCAAAATGAGTCCCCAAAGGAAACAGTCTTGCCTGGGTTAAGTAAGAACATTGGGAACGCTAAGTGCTTCCTTGTAATTCTCTTTTCTGCTTTCTGAGTTTAAGTAGCTCGTGTTCTTCCAATTTGCTCCCATGCAGTCTGGATTTCTGGGTGGTCTTTTGGGAACTGGGGTGCTCCCACTGTGCAGTACACCTCCACAGCTCTCCTCAAATAAGCATAGAGAGCAGACATTTACAAGTGCAGATGAATGGATTTGGTGGCTCAGAAACATCCTCTGCAACTTCATCTTTTCAAAAAGGCAGAAACATACGCGGTAGCTAATTTTTCAGATTCCCACACCCATTTCTCCTGATATTATTATTATTATTATTTGGTTAAACAAGAACAATGTTGTATCTCTCAAACTCAAGGATCTCTCTACTAATCATTTTTGTAGCTGGCAGGTTCTTCTTCCTACCCTGTTTCTGGATCATAAACATGTAATTATTGCAAATATTATAAACTGTCACTTGAAAATCAGTACTGAAAAGGGCGTTAAAACATGGTTGCTTTTACAGCAGAAGTCTGGATTCATAGGATTGAAGACATTACTCTGGTCTTATCCTCCTGTTTCTGTCTTCTACTTATTTTTATATGAGTGGATTCCTGCGAAGAGTTCAATGGGTGATCTATGTTAAAATAGCTAAAACAAGAAAGTTACTGCCACCTCCAAGCAATAGTCAATGTGTAAATAGAGAGAAGAGAGAAAACTAGAATGACTCCTCTCTTCAGAGACAAATCACTAGGATCAATTTCTGTTTTAGAAATCTGTGATTGTGCATTTCCAGTGATCACCTGTCTCTCAAACTAACACCCAAGTGCTATTTGTCCATTTTCTAGGCAAAAAATCCCTCAACCACTAGCATGGACAACTTATTAAAGCACCACATTTACTTTCAGCAGAGCTGTAACAAAACCCATGGAGCTGTTGAGCTGCTTGGGAGAGATGCTGGAGCCCAGGTCTCTCCTGAGCTAAGAGAACAATTTCTGGAATATTAAATAAAAGCAAAGAAGCAATACCATTTCCTCTTTCAGTGTTTACTCATTACCATCCATAATGTCCCTGAAGTTGTGTTTAAATTGAAGAGAAACCAGAAAGTCAAAAACTACAGATGGAAGGGAATGAGTAGTTTTGACAGTGCTAGTGGAAATTAGGTGCTCACAACACTTAAGTAATTCTGAACCTGCACAATAACAGACATTGCAGACCCACAGTCTAACTCCGGAGAAATGTGAAATCTGGGGCAAAGCTGCTACTTTTACCAAACTTCAGACGTGTCAATGAATCTGTTGTGTTAACTCTCTGGGTAACAAAAGGACTACTGATAATAAGTTCTTCTGAATAAGACTTCCTTAAGCACAGAAAGTTTGAAGTAAATCAGATGAATCACAGCCTAAATGTGCTTCTCTCCATTGATTAGAACAACAATTTGGGCAACCAGCTCAGATGCAAACTTCTTACTCAATAGAACTCTTAACTGAGAAAAGGTGAGACCTGCTTTTCATGGTTTTGAAAGCTTTAAAAGCTTTCAGGGTTACTCAGTGGCAAATCATAAGTTATGAGACTCTTAATTCCACTTCAAGTATGCAAAATGGAAATTTGGCAGCTTGTAATTTCCCAGGTCCTATCCTAGCTATTAGTCTTTCTGGGCTTATGTCTTCATTAATAGAATAAAAATGGCAGTACTCTCCAGCCCCAGAAAGATGCTGTGAAGATAATTACCTTAAAAATTACAAGGTGATACAACGCTGCACAAATGGAATCACGTCTGGCATACTTTAGATCACTAGTAAATAATCTGCTCATGAAAAATGTTTATGTGATGCCCTGGAAAATTATTCGAGGCTTCTAAAATGTGACATTTCTCTTCTCCCTCGATCAGTCTGTTTTAAAGACCACATCTGCTCTCCTTATTCACTGCTGATCAGTGAATTAATTTATTCCAACCTGCACCACGGTGCCAGTCTACTCCTGATCTCAGCTCCCTTAACTATTTTATGCAAACTGGGATTGCCCAATGAAAATATGATATTGACTCATGCTGTCTTGCTTTGAATGGGCTATGCCTTGCAGGAAGTAAAGAGAGAAATTTTGGAGGAGATTTAGGGGGAAAAAATGGAGAGAAAAACATTTATGTTGCATCCGGTTGATTTTGCAGCACTGTAAATGAAAAGACATTAAAAGATTCTTTAACTGAGAAAGGAGAGAAGGTGTGAAAGAGGTTATGTGCTCTTTCATGAGCTCTTTAGCACTCGAGCACCACTGTAATTTCTTTCATCTCTTTTATCTTTGTGTTAGCTATTTGTTATTCCATCAACTCTGCAGGCTTTAGCAGTGGATGATGGACAAGTCTCCCATTTAGTTGTGGAACACCTGTGCTTCTCTCCCATTATATTAATGTTTTCAAGTCAAATTGCAGAGCAGTCATAACCATCAGTCTGCTGGTAGCTTTTACACATTTTAAGTAAATTTTCTCCCTCATTAAGACATCAAATTAACATTGTAAAGGAGAAACTTAATGTCCATAAAGTATTTAGACAGAGAAATGGATAAATGATGTCTAATCAGTCCTGGTGTGAGTGATTAATTCCTATCCTAGCAGTTCCAGATATTTAATGCTGTCAATCATTTATTTTTCTATCAGGTAACAAACAAGCTCATTAGCTCTGTTATTTTACCTGTTCCAAGAACTTTGAACCCTTCAAATTACCCTTCTCTCCAAGAAAGGTGAGATAATTCATTTCACTTCTCGTTGAATGCTTCATCCACCATTTTTAGAACTTAGTCTGGATTAAATACTCATTAGTGAACTAAAATCGGTGCACAATGATGGCCAGCACAAACTGGTGAGCCATCGCTGCCTGGTGACCTTTGTATTATTACATAAATAGTGTTGGAAACTCACAATTGTGTTGCAAAATTGGGTGAAGGTAATCTAGGAAATTTTGGCTGCTCATGGCAGCTAGGAAGACATTGCTTCTGTATTTCAATGAGGTGGGACACTGGAAGGTCAAAACTGAAGCACAAGAATGTCCTTCCTCATTCATAAACGACACCTGAAACAATCTGCTGGATGCTCCAGAATTTATGTTATTCACAGTGTCTCAAGATAAATTCCTTGCAGAGACAGCTGGATTTTTCATTATTCTACATCTGTTGGTTATTTTGTTGTCCATTTCTTCCATCGAGTCACTTATTTTCTCTATTCTTTCCAAGGTCATGTGAAGGTTATCTCATATAATACGAGAGATGAATTTGCCTTGTTTTATTCATTTCCTTAAAAACACACAGAGTGAAACTACTACTTCTAGAAATCCACTTGTCCCTTCCTTCCTGTATTCAGACTGAGCAGCAGACTTGCTCAACAAATAGCTCCAATTTATGTCTATCATTCACAGTGTAAGGTAGTTGTCAGGGTAGGAGAATATGATATAATACAGCTCTGTCTGCTGTTTCCTGTGCTCCAGGGGCCTTTTTGTGGTGTTATTGACCTTGGCAGAGCTGAGAAGTTTTATTTAGTGTTGCTGTTTTCTTCTCTGGAGTTTACATATTTTAACTGGCTCAGAAGATGCGTGTGTGTTTCAGACAATAAACGACTTCAGGCATTCTGATCCTATCAGTCAGTGAGATATATACTTCCCTGCTCTGAAGGCTACTACATTTTATAGTGAAACAATTGAAGATATTATATGCTGTCTGTACTATTCTGCAGATGCACATTGCCAGGATAAATTGGAAATGCATATTCAACCTTTTTTTTTTTTTTTTGGAAAAAAGACTTAAATATTTTTTGATACTTTGAAAGCCCTGCTTTCTACCTAGAAAATACTGTGTTTACTTACTGCACAAATAGATGACTAATTTTTAGAGAAAATGCTCTTTTTAAGTAGTAGAGGTTTGTTAAAATAAATCTGTAATCCATAAATAATTTTTTATATATTTTTTAAAGGATTAGGTAAAACTAAGGAAAAAACACAGAAAAATATGTGTCTGTCAGTAATTTTATATGTAAGAGCATCCCTACAGTGACAAACCACTGAATGCCAGAAGCTGCTTGATAAGTAATGCAGCCAGCTCCAGGAAAATTCCCAGAAGAGTCAGCCAACAAGAAATATCTGGCATCAGTGTGTGCAGATACAGTAACTTTAAGAATTTGAACATAAAAAGAGATAGAAATACATAAAAATAAGTAATTGCCTAAGTAAATAAGTTAGACATAGCAGCAACGTCTGCTTATCATCACTGCAAAGAGATTTCCTAGTCTGAGGAAAGCATAGGATGGTTATCCACAGATCAGAGAATCACAGGATGGCTTGGATTGGAAAGGACCTCAAAGATTGTCTAGTTCCAGCCCCCCAGATCTTGGATATGTCTATGTTTCTATCAAATCTGCTGCTTGCTTAAGGGTCAGGTGAGTGCTTGACCGTGTACTGAGCAAGCAGATCTGTAATGACTTTGGGAAAGGAGTTTTTGGCTGCAACAGGAATATGACTGTATTAACCTTTCTGAATGAAGAAGTGCTTATGAGGCTAATTTCCCTAGAGCTGTCTGGGAATTATAAGCTCCCAGGTTGTTTACAGACTGTGAAATGGACAAAGAAAACAACTGGGAAATGCAGAGAAGAGCACTACATTTCCTCTAGTTTCTTCAAGGTTTTCCCTAGAGCAATGTTAGGAGCTCTGAGATGTGAGCCATAAAATGAACAAATAAGCACAAACACTTACAGCACATATTTTTCCAATGCAAGCATAATTTCAGGTTTGGTTGTACCTTTAATTATACTGAGCTTATTCGGAATGGTCTTAAGCAAACGTGAAAGATGTGAGGTAGCATTGGTCGCAGCAGAATTGCCACCTTCCCTACATTTTTATCCGACTATTCACCTCCGGCTATCACTGTTTCTGAAGAGGAAAGGTGGCAAAGATATTGCAAGGAAATGCAACAGTTCTGACACTTCCTGCCTCAGGTGTAATACTAGTCTTTTTGTAGCTGTGAATAGAGGTGAGGCAAGGTCAGCAGAAATAGGAAATACCTTTTATGATATCCTTGAATAAAACACAGATGCTTTCAGGTCCTTTTCTTCAGATCTCAGATAGAAGCAGCCTTCAAGCTAAAATCCAGCTTGAAAACAATTGTTCTGAATTTTACTTGGTCTTTCGTTTCTCTGAGGCTCTCCTGTATAATTGTACAGCATATCTGGAGACGGGCACGGAGCTCAATAGTTTTTCAACAGTAAAAACTTCGGGGTGAGGATATATTTATCTTTTGAGACTCAGGGCAAATGGCATGATGTTTCACTGCCTGGATCTTTCTCCTATATTTAGCTTTCTCTATTTACTACAGTTCTGAAAACACATCTTTCTTCACTTTGTATTTCTAACAAATTGATGTTTCCATCACAGCCAAAACAGAAAGAACAGGACTTCTGGGGTACAAGTCTTCTGACTTATATGTCTGTTTTGGGATGAAATGAGTCACACTTATTTTTCTCCATTTATTGTAAAGAGAGTTCAGATAACTACCTCAGACATAGATGTCTATATAGAAAAAAAAGATGACGGCCACACTTGGCAACTCAGAAAACTTCCTATCCCTTCACATTTATGCGTATGGTATTTGTTCAGGGACCACCCTAGAGAACTCCAGAAGACAGTGCTGTCTAAAGAACTCTGTACTGGTTTTCACTGGGATAGAATTCATTTTCTTTACAGCAGCCCGTACGGTGCTACGTTTTGGATTTATGACCAGGACAGTGTTGGTAACACACCAAGGTTTAGGTGTTGTTTAACAGTGCTGTGTAAGCACCAAGGCTTTGTCTGTTTTTCTCTATGCCCCTCTTAGCAAATAGCAAGAGGGATGAGCAAGAGGATGGGAGGGAATGCAGCCAGGACAGTGACCCGGACTGACTAAAGGGATATTCCATGCCATGTAACATCATGCTCTACAATAAAAGCTGGGAGGAGGACTGCCATTGCTTGGGAACTGGTTGGACATCAGCTGGCTGATAGTGAGCAATTGCTTTTTACATCATTTGCTTTTATTTATTTTGCTTCATCCCTCTTTCACTGATTAAACTGCCTTTATCTCAACCCACAAAATTTCTCATTTTTGCACTTCTGATTCTCTCCCATATCCCACTGGGACTGGGGAGCAAGTGAGCAGCTGTGTGGTGCTGAGCTGCCTGCCATGGTTCCACCACGACAGATGCTCACACTATTTCAGGAGTTGGGAGAACAATAAGATTTTTTCTTCCTTTGCATATTTTACTTGTTATGATAGAATAAATGATAAATACTATTTCATTGTTTACTTAAAGAAAACAAGTGCCCTGAAGGCTTTCTAATTATGGTTACAACATAGATCCCATTCAAAACAAGCCCTAATGTGTTCACCTCTATTTATGGGACAGTGATCTTTGCAGCTCCTTTCCTAAATAATGTCAGTAGTGTTGCATGCATCATCCATACGCTCCTGGGAACAAGAACAGGGATGTATCTGGAGTTACAAGGGTAGCATCCAAATGTATTTCCTCTTTCACTCCTGCTCATAACATGCATGTCTATCTATGACAAATGCTTCGTTTGTGCCTTGTATGCCATAGGATAATACTGTGGCATAGAGAAGTTAGGTGGGCTCCCACACAGTATGGATTGTTATATTTGCAATTCAAAAGGAACTACTATGACTTCAATGTGGTTAAATATCAGGCCAAGTTTCAGAGCCCTTCAGGTCACAATGTCAGGAACGGGATCGCTATTGGGCAACTTGTGTATGTCTTGCGTGCATACCTAATCCTTTATTTCGTGAAGATGTTATGATAATCCTCAGCTTCATATCAAACTATCCATGAGCACTGGGGAAGGTTTGCTGTTGAGATAACACCTGCTGATGAAAACTTTGTTTCAGTCTCTCCTGGAGAAAGGGCAGTGAAGCAGGTGCTGACATCTGCTGTTTGTTGCATCTGATCTACATTCTGTTTGTTGTCCATCCTCCTTTCTCCCCACCCAACTCTATATTGAAATAACATCCTGCTAGACTAAATCCACAAAATTTCACTCAGCATCTCCTGTGATAAAATCAGGAGTCTGTAATTGGACGATAATTTATATTTAGAACAAAAACAATGTGACATGACCAAATTCCTTAGCACCAAATATATTAAAGTCAGATGACAAAAAATATTATTTTTTTCTTTATAAATCTGTTCGCTGAGCTTACTTTCACTGTTAACTTCCCAAACATACCAATAATAAAAAAAAATGATCTAGAATCTGCCTCTGACTCCCTACAGCCAAGTTTTGTAACATTGTTGTCTGCTAAGACCCCTGTGGCATCATTTCAGAGAACATCTTTCCTAGATGCAGATTTTGCTGTAAGTCTTCTATAAATACATATTAGCAATGATATGCTTCATCTTAGAATTTAGCAGTCCACAATCTTGATGTTATGCTTTAATTGAACCAAAATTACATTTAGTCAGAGCTTGAAATTTCTGATTTGCTCAGATGCCATTGTTTTCATACACAAAGTTCTTGCTCTGTACTTTTTTCTCCTCAACCTTTCCCCCTTGAATTATTTAGCATTTAGAAAGCTGAGCTTTGCCACTTTTATTTCCATCCCCAGTTTTATTACTATCTAAGTGATTTACAAATCAAGCCTTGCATCTAATGGCACTGTGTATTTCCATTTCCAGTGCTCTTCTTTACTGTCGACTCCTGTTGGATGGGGCAAACTTCATACACAAATAACCGAAATTAATGTCAAATTGCATCATGTGCAGCTTGAATTTCAATTATGAGATCTGAGTAAAAATGCATGTTTTCAGCAAACAGCAATAACGCTGAAGCGCCTGGCCCCAGAGTGCACATTACTAGAGAGCATCCTACTCAAGACAACGATGCAAGATTTCAAATTCTTAAAGCAAATCTGCTTGGCATTTAGTTAAGGCCAATATGCTGCGAGAATGAGCAGTCATTCAGGACTTAACCTTCTGCATCCACTGCCCCATAGTATGTTGTTGCCTGTTTAAAGCCTGAAAAAAATTGTTACCTTGTTGGATAAAGTGAGAAGGAATAAATCTATCTCCTGCATCCCCAATGCACTCTAATCTGTGGAAGTCTGTACCAAAGGCTTGTGGCTCAGCTCACCTCTAATTCTGTATTCACTGAAAATCGTAGAAACTTGTGTATGTGAAAACATGATCATAGAATCATAGAATCATTTGAACTGGAAGGGACCTTTGAAGGCCATCTGGTCCTACTCCTCTGCAATGTACAGGGACATCTACAGCTACATCAGGTTGCACAGAGCCCCACAGCCCAACCTTGAACGTGTCCAGGGATGGGGTCTCTACTACATCTCTTGTTAACCTGTTCCAATGCCTCACCACCTTTATCATAAAAGATTTTTTTGTTATATCCAATCTAAATCTCCCCTGCTTTAGTTTGATGGGGAGATGCAGTTCTCTAGTCATTATCTGGGGTTCATCTGGTGATACAGAGAAGCCAAACTTTGTCTAGGCTTCTGTTATCGTCAGTGGGAAGAATTAGGTGCTTCGAGGGCAGGTCCATTTTGTCTTCATGCAGATGTCTAAATGGGTCAACGGGATCACACACTCACATGCCTTTTATTCTCTGTTGTCTTCAAAAGGTGTCAAGGTACAAGGTTATATTTAGAGCCTACAAAGTGCAGTGCCCCCTCACTGCTGAAATTTACGTGGCTTCAAAAATTGCTGGCAGCTGAATGACCTACATATCCTCTCCAAACAGGGATAGTCCAATGATGCCACACATCTTACCTCTTGAACGTCCTGATGAAAAAATGTCCCTTTCGTTACAGACTGGATGACACTTTGGGGATGTTACCACAGAGGAAACAAAACTTCATCTGGCACACCCATTACTCTGTGTGCACTGCCCTCCAAAGAAAAATAAACAAGTTCCTATCAGCAGGAAAAATAGCTTTGTCTCAATGACATACACTCACATGAAGCTACCAGAAAGTGTTTAGGTTTTGCTTGAAAAAGTCACCTACAACAGCACTTAACTTGTTTGTGCAACTGCCATCTAGAACCTGATGTCCTGCTTAAAACAACAGCAATTTGGAGAGCTGGAAAGCTGCTTTCTTATAACCTGGTGCACATCCTGCTGTCACAATCCACTCTAAACAGACACTGAATAGCCACCCTGACAGATTATTCAGTCAAAAGAACTTTAAAAGTACTACTGCTTAAAAAAAAAGAGAGATTATGCATGAAGAGATTTTTAATGGGGACAGTGATGTGGGTGTGCATTAGATTCTCAGTCAGACTTCCCTTTATCTGCATAAGAGAAAGAATAAAGCCATATTTCTATAATTATTCCTCTGAAAATGTATTTAAATCTCAGAAGAGATAGCAAGTCAGCTTTCACTGCGCCTGTCGGCTCCCAGCTAAGGTTGTTGGCTTTTGGTTGGCCAGTCAGACACTGATCTGAATTGAGGCCATGAACCCCATTTGTATGCACCATCAGATGCTTACACAACTTAATTGTTACTTGAGGCTGTAGAATTGGAAGGGCCAAGCTACGCCTGGTCTCCCTCTTCCTGTAGGCACCACATCACATAGGCCTTGTCTTTTCTGTGCTCTGATTCTTCTTTGCACAATATGGGTTGCCAAATGCAAAATGACTATACCCTCCTCCTATGCAGGGCACTAAAATTGCTTTGAGTGAACTTGGATAAGCTGCAGCTGTGACAGCCAGGGCTGTGTGTCAGGAAAGGAATGTTTTTCATTTATTGCATCTGCCTAAGAGTAATGTGCCTAGCTTAAGTTAGTGATCTAGGCTCCCTCTGTAGCTGCTGGACTGACAGACTCAGCACCAGAAGTTGCTTCATCCTGTTCTAAAACACAGTGAGATGTCTCTAGTAAATATGCAGGAAGTTTAGACAACTGGCTTAGATTAAGCATTCAGCTTTTAGATAGTGAAGCTAGGTGAAAGCAAATTCAGCCTCAAAATGAGTCTGAAAAATTGCTGACAACCAACATTAAGCGTGTTACAATCAAAACACGCAATTTTAGCTAAAAAAAAAAAAAGGGGGGGGGGCCTTAATTCTGAAAGTGTTCCTGCAGGAAAAAAAACAATCCTGCAAAGTATAGTCTCTTGCAGGGAAGGGTAGAGGAAGCAAAGGAAAATGTAAGAGCTCTTTCCTTGGACAAATAAAAAACAACGTCAAGGGTGAAACAAGCCATCTCTATTTCTGCCAGGCTCTCTGGTTTATCCTGGGGCAAAACCTTGTGAAAGTCAGCAGAAAGGTCAGAAGCAGGGTAGGCATTTGATTAAAAATATTTAGACTGGCTTTTATTACCAAATGTAAATGAAACCAATTAGATAATCTTATTAAATGTAGACAAAAGAATGGCATTAACACTACCAGAATGTAATGATCATTACTGAGGAAGTGCATTGTCCAGTTTCTTGTCTTTATAGAGGAGGGAAATCAATTATGTTTCACCTTTTAACTGCCTTCCAGAACCTTGTAAAATTGATTCCATTCAACATCAAAGTTACAGTAATAAAACAGAGGGGAACAGTAAAACAAAAGGTGGATAATAGGCAAAGGATGATGTACAGCACCTGTATGTCCAGCACCTACGCTGGTCTGAGAAAAGCAGGATGCTTTTCTACTTGGGAAGTTGGAGTAAAATGGTGTTCTCCTTTGTGGTCACGACTGCAGTGCCAATTTACTGTAGTAGTGCCTTGTATCCATAGGGCAAGTGGAGCAATTCCTACAGCACAGTCATCCCATGAAAGATATGGCTTCTGATCTTGCAGGTCTCTGATCTCCAACAAGGAACATCTTTGACTCATTGGCATATAGAGGAGAGCAGACAGCAGCCAGCATACCAAGGGGATAAGCTATATTTGCAACAACTGTGTCCCTTGGGTTGATCATCTGAATATCCACCTTGTCTCCTGTACGTTGCAAGGATGTGCATGTTACAGGTAGCCAATTTCAGGGGGACTGAGAACAAATTACTTTCCCAACATGACACCTGTAAGACTGCTGTGGCTCTGTGTCCTCTGCTCCAGCCAGCCACTGTGTTGAACATGCATTCCCAGTAACTACACACACACACACAGAAAATATATACATGACCACCTTCAAACTTGATCACAGAGAATGGCACCTTGGCTAGTAACCCATAAACCCACACAGCACTCACAAAAACTTGAACAGCACAAGCAGCCCCATCCACTTCTTTCTCAGTCACTCAGGACTGAAGTTGCTACAGGGCTCTACATGCACAGTACAGGTGCTCCAGTAGGTTGGCTCAGACAGCACATCCAGGAGGGAATCCAAGTTCCTAGTGCCCACAGTGGATGACGCCAGGACCCTCAAGTCCCTGCTGCTGGTGGCCCCAGGCTAGCATCTGTCCCCAGGCCTCCTACCCTGCTCACAGCCCATTTCATTCACACACAGCCTCAGAACATCAACAGAAGATGGCAATAGGTTTCAAGAAGATAGGACAGATTATGGTGGTCAAATGCAGATTTCAGTCAGATGCGCATACTGACCAGCAATTTATTGGCCCATGACCCTTTTCCCTCCTTTCTTCCATGTTTTTTTTTCCTTCCTGATCCACCTAGTTCTCTCCCTTCTGCCTTTGGCCCATCAGTTTGGCACATTCCCATGATTTCCATAGAGCTTCTATATAATATGTTTTTAAAATCTTCAAATATTTTCCCCTCTACATTCTACAATAATCTTATACCTCTTCAGGCATTGACCCTTCCACTTTGCAAGGCACTCTTGAGAAGGTGTTTCCTTCTCTGACTCATTCACCAGGAGCAGATTCGCTGATCAAGGCTACAAGGGTTCATCAGCCTCCCTGAGTCTTTGTGTTCAGAGATTACCCTTTAATCACATAGCCTAGCAAAGAGACCATGACATTTCTTTCAGATTTTTTCCTGTACTTTATTCTTTCTTTTCACTTACCCTTTGTGTTGTCCTCTATTCCCTTCCTTGTCTGCCAAACAATAACCAAATGTCAGCAGTTTGTGCAACAGGGAAAAAAGTTTTCCATAGTGGTTAGCCCATACAGGGAACTTTCCCCCTGTGCCATGCTTGGGTCATTGTGACATCCAGTGGCATCTCTTCAGCCTGCAAAGTAATGCCTTTAAGCCATCTATAAGGCAAGTTATTATGGTCTAATGGGTCAGCTCATATTTCTCCTGAGCAACATCAGAAATATCTCTTCAAAAGATCACAGATTCAATCAAAATATTGCGTTTTCTTGGTTTTTCCTCTGTACCTGCAGGGAAGAAGGACGTCGCAGCAAGCTCAGCTTAGACTGAATGTATGCATATTCTAGTGCAAAGCCATGCATATAAGCACCAATACTTTCACGCGGCTATATTAATACTCCTTTCTAATTATTCCACATGAATGTCCGCATTTTACTACAGAAACACATAAAAACCTATCTTTGCAATATTATGACTTGGAGTCCAATTATTTAGACAGGGCTTTTTCAAGTCTTGCAGTGCTTTTGTGCCTTTTTTTTTTTTCCCCTCTAATTCTACATAGATTTCACATGTACATGATTATATTAATCCATAGTGGTTTTTGCTCTTTGCAGTAGAAATAAAACATTAAAACATTGTATAATCCAGTCTTTTGGTCAATGTATGGGAAACTGGAGGTTTAGTGCCATTCAGATAAAAATCTAGTTTGCGGAGTTTGGAGGTCTGTGACTCAGAAAGAAAGAAAGAAAGGTGATGTTGAAATAACAAGATCTGTTCTCAGGATCTTATAAAGCACACAATGATTTTTGATATACACTGTTAACCACTTTGACTGTGGCTTGGAAACCACAGGAGATGTATTGTGGCTTTGAAAGTGTTTCCCAAAACAGCAACACACTTAGATGGGGATGCATACGCATGAAACTGGTTGGAGAGAACTTTGTGATATGCCACAAGCCGGTTTGTATAGATTAGCAAGATTACCTTGGACCCTAAATTCACTCCTTAAGAACTGCTAACGTATCAGCAAGGCAGCAAGACCTCAATTGCACTTCCAACTTTTCCTAAATGGCAGGAAGAGTTAGGAAAATGTCAATCTCTACTTTGTTGTGATTTGGAGCCTGGTCTGGTCTCCAGACTAGGATAATCCGTTCCACTCTATTAAAGGAAATGGAAAATCCATTCCATCTCTACTAATCCATTCAATCTCTATTAAAAGAAATGGAAACTGGTTTAACAGGAAGATTTTTATCACTGATTGAAGCCATGTACTTAGACAAGCTTGTATTAGGGCTGTGGAAAGCAAGATGAAACAAGGAATTTTTTCACTTTCATACTCTATTTTCCTTCCTCCCATTGTTTATTAATGTATGGAAATTTTTTAACAGCATATTCTTTATTCCAGGGAAGAATATGGGGCGTAGTACCAGTAATGCTTCAATCATAAAAGTTCTGTTTAACCAAATGGCTGTCTTCTAATAAAAAATCATCCCTCAGGATACATATGGTGCCTCGAACAAAGGTCAAAGGCAAACCATTTAAATCCAACTAGCATATAATATTGAAGACAATGCGAGCCTATTCCTTTCTTATTATCTATAGTTTGCATTAAAGAGGACAAGAACAATACAGATCACTTCTCCAGTCCAACACAGTGTTATCACATCTGATTCCCTTTCAAACCCTTTCATTTGTGAAGAGGTATTTAATTTAGTCAAGAATCCCTGTAAAATTGCTGCCAGCCAAAAGATTCTGCCATATGAATAGAGGCTATGTCTCATCCTTTACCTCCCATCTTTCATTCCCAATTTTCCTGTCTAGGACTCTCCAACATGTCCCACTCAGGAGCAGTCTCCTGAGCACTCACCCTAAATGGTAATAAATTAAATTTGTTCTATTGCCTTCTTGGACTGGCTTCACTCCTGCTTTTGGACTTGCCTCTCATTCTGATAAGGACTTAACATAAAAACATTGCTCTTTTTTTTTTTTTTCGTACCATTGAATGCCACATTCTTTACAAAACAGCTAGCATCCTCAGGGGCAATTGAAATACAAATGCTGAATATTTCCATGCATTCACTTTTACTTTCCTGGAGACAGTAAAACATATCTACAGCCCAAAGGCTAAAGAGAATTCATTACTGTGCATGTTGTTATCCTCTAATGTCACCATAAATTAGTTGGAAGTCTTTCCTCCCAATCTAAAGATCAGAAAGATCCTCTGAGGTTAAAGTTTTGTTGAGGCAAGATGTCCTCAAAGCATCCTCTTTTCAGAGACTCTTCAGGCTTGGAAATGCTCATACCTCAGAGATCCCCATTTTGAGTCATGCACATTTCCTTAAGCAGTGATGAAAATTAGTAAAGTTGAAGACTCTTTCTCATCTTTCTAGGTCTTTTTATCAATCAGCATTGGAAAAGTTCAAGTTCTTCCTTCTTTACCAATTACTCATCCATTATAATGCTATATAATACTTTAATAATGATAATAACATTTTACATTTTATTATTATTGCTGTTACTATTAGGGATAGTACTGGTATATTCCAGTGAAAATAATTTTTATCAAATATTTGAATGTGCAGAGAAGACTATTGCTGAATTCACATAACAGTAGTTAACGAAGCTGTACAACAGTGTTACGGATCGAATTTCTATACATTTCTTAGTTTCAAGACCACCACAGCATTGATAAAAGAATATCTTACACTTCATGCGTGGGAGAAGCGTAACATCACATTAGAAATATATACAGAACACCTGGCTCTAAATTTTAATTAATTTCTCTGAAAAGAAAGTCTTCTCATGATGCATTGGTCGAAAACTGCAGTTACTTTCTCTTTCAGATCTCATGTGCTGTCTCATTCACTCAATGCTGTTATTTAAAATTTCTGTTACATTAGGACTCAGAGATCCAGAGTCACAGAATCATCTAGGATGGAAAAGACCCTTAAGATCATTGAGTCCAACCACATCTACTCAATAAATGAAGTTCCATTGTGTTAAGCTCTGTGATCTAAACCACAAAAGTAGGGAATAGTTTCTCTTAAAGGCATATAGCCTAAAAAGACAAAGGTTGGAAAACGTCAGGAACCAGATCTCTGCTGATACTCTTTGAGGCTTGCTGAGGTGTCTTGCCTTATCTTCAGACATGACTCCAGAAAGGAACGGCTCTCATGTGGTCCAGGATCATGTTTAATAACCTCATGGAGATATTGTGTCTGAGAAGTCATTAGATGCCTACAACTAAGAGGACCCGAGACAGTATTGTGGGATGAAGTTCCACTCTATTACACCTAAATGTACTACTTCCCAGAATAGTCTGCCAATGGCCTAGAATTTTGGGCTATACTTGTGGCTGACTTGCAATTGCTGCTTTTTTTGTTTTTTGTTTGTTTGCTTGTTTGTTTTAAAGGATTTCTTACATTATTTTTAATTGCCTTTTTGTTTTCCAAATCAGCACTGTACTCATCTGAATCTCCATCTCAGATCTCCCTTTGGAAATGAGGAAGTTTCAAAGCTTCCATTTCAGTTGCACTATATAGTATATCTTTTGGATCATTATGACATTTGAAAAATACACTGGGTTATTTTATAGATGCTTAAATTAAACTGACTGAGATGACAGCATGTTTCTTTGCCAAAAATATCATTGTTCCAACTTGGTGTGCGAAGGTCATATCCAGGATTCTCAGCTGACTGATGATTTGCTGCAATTTTGATTTTGGTGCCAAAAGTAAAGCAGTTTAGAGAGTTTAAAATCTACCCATCTCTCTAAACCATAACTCTTCAAATTAGATACCAGCATTAGTATCTTGCTGGTGTCTTTGATGGGATTAGCATAGAAAAAAGGCATTAAAAGAGTTTCTCGTGTTTCCCAGTGACCAAGGAAGTACAGCATTCTGTCATTCTGAAGTGTTTCTGCTTCTATTTAAGATCTTTTGCCTAGAATTTCAGATAATATCTCCCACTGAAGATGATTTCGTATCCAACAAAACGCCTTCAGGATTTCAGCTTCAGACCAGGAAATAATAATGAAAATGATCTATTCAAGAAACAAAGATGAGTTCTCCACAGCTGCATCTCTCACACAGACAAATAGCTTCTTCCAGACTCTGATATTTGGGAACCAGCTAAGAGCCCCATCAGTTTCTTTTCCTCCTTGCAATACTGCTGTATTTTTGTTGTCTTATTATGGAAGAAAGCCAAGTTAAGTAAATTCTCTCACAGAATTTGTCCAGAATATAGGGTGAAGAGCAAGTCTCTAAAACCAAGTGTGCTAATTAATGTCTGGAAGAAAAATCTATCAAAAACTAATAAATACCGCAAACCTCTTGTGAATAAAAAGTCACTGTGTCATCCTCACAAAAGGATGATTTTCATTTTCTTTACTTGGTGCTCTTACATTATAATTTCTCCCTAGATATCTTGTGTTGATTGGCTTTTGTTGGAGACAAAGCTGCAGAGCCAGATGGATCTCTGCTCTGTCATGTTGCAGTTCTTCCTACATTCTTCTTCGACTTCTCTGTTCCAGGGGCCTTCTACTCAGATGATCTTCAGCAGAAACAAATTAAGCAACAGTTAAGTGCTAGAATTCACACTGTCAGTTGTGCTATCAAGGCACATCATATTCTAAACACAAATCAGTTTTGCCAATTAACACAAGTCCACCTGAGATTTTGAGAGGTTGTGAGACAAGGAAATTCTCTAACTTATTCATGATGCGGTGTGTTGGAGTTGGTGCTGGTGAGTCTTCTACTATATGTTTGCATAGGTTTGTTTTCTCAAGCATAAACGTTTTAACAGGAACAGTGACTTAACAGCTACGACAACTATGTATATGATCAGAGAAAGAATCAGTTGTGATCTTCAAAGTGTTTTCTGAAACTGAAATCAATTAGGCTTGTTAAATTATACAAAGTTATTTTACATCTTTTGCTTTATTCTCTGCTTTCAGATGGAAATGAGAAAGTGAATAGCATGTCTTGAACCTGGAAGAAATTATTCTTATGAAGCTAAAAAGCAAGTTGATTGCTGGATTTTTTTGTTGTTCATTTGTTTGCTGGTTTGGGGTTGCGGCAGTGAAGCAGCAATTTATTTAAATTCTTATTTATATGTATTTATTTTTCTATCTGATATACTGATAGGGTAAGTGGCATTTACAAATAGCTCCCAAGTGTTTCTAGAAATCATTAGTACTATCCCATGAAATGAAATTCCATGAAATCACACATATTACGTATCAGACATGGACAAAAAGCAAGCGAGGAGAAATACTTTTAATTCTACGTGTCAAAATCAGGCAGCTTGCTATCACGCTCATTTTGCACTTTATCCCAGTAAAAAACAAAAAACAACAAGCGAGCAAAAAAAAAAGTAATGATTTTCATACTGAGATTATTCACAGTTTACATTTTGAAGATTTTTTTGTTGTTGTTACTAAAGTGATTTAAGGAAAATGAATCTGTTAGTATTTTCTGATAACTGAATCTCCAAAGTAATTAGTTCCACATTACTTTCACTGATTTCTTCTATAAAGAGAGATGTTTCCCAATTATTATTTCTGCAGTTTGCATCTTTGCTGTTTCAATAGAGAGTTTTGTTTAAAAAAAATATTATGTAAGCTCTCATTGCAAACACTTTAGTATCATATTTAAATACTTTGTTTAAATGCTTTGGTCCCGAAAACCTGCCTTCAGGCTTCAGAAACATTACTTTAAAGATGTCTGCTTACTGATCTTCCTTTCATTATCCAAAATTGAGGTATCTTCATGATTTTAGAAAGAAATTATCAGAATCCTTTTCATCAACCTTTCCTACCTTGACTCTTTCCTACCTTGACAACATATTTGATGTAACATTGACATTGTTTTGGGAAATCAAGGATTTAACATGATTCAGAAACGGGGTAAGAAAAACATGTGCTCTAACTTTTTCCAGAAGTATTTCTGTAGAGTATTTGAACTCTGCAGCTACTGAAAGTCTGAGATTACTACTGACATGTTTAGAAAACAAACTAACAAAGTTTTTGGTAAGGCTAAATCACATATAAAGTCATTAGTATTGGAACTTTTTCTTGTTAAATGCAATTATGTATTTCTGAGCTACAGAACCACGTTTATTTATTTATAAATTTTAATTAAAGGAAACAATAGAAAGAAACAGGCATTTCTGGGATGTGATACATCTATCTACAGTAGACACCTGAGACAGATCAGATGTGGTGTGCCTGTTCCTATCCATTGGCTCCATAAAAGAAATGGACGTGGATTGGTTCTGTCTGGTTTCTTCTCAGAAAGAGTGGTAATGCATTGGAACAGGCTGCCCAGGGAAGTGGGGGAGTCACGGTCCCTGGAGGTGTTCATGAAACATGGAGATGTGGCACTGAGGGACACGGTTTAGTGGGCATGGTGGAGATGGGTAAATGGTTGGATGAGATGATCTTAAAGGTCTTTTCCAATCTTGATGATTCTATGATACAAACTTCTGCACTGCAGAATTAATTTCATCACTGTAATCCATGTTGCGATGAGGACATCTACATGTCTCTGTATTAGAGGACACATTGCCATATTACAGTGAAGTTAAACATTTAGGGACAGGGAATATCTTTTATTAGCACAACAGATAGGGAAAAGTCAAGACTTTCTGAATGTTCTCCTTTTTTAGGCTTGAAGCAGAAGCTGCAATCTTTAGGCTAAAGATAAACTGCTATGACAACTTAATTCTGTAAATCAATTAGACAATTCAAGAGAAAAAAAAGATGACTACTGAAAGCTGACAATGTGCTGCCTGCAGAGGAAAACATAAAAGCAAACAATCATGCCTGCCAATTTAGCCTGGAGGGAACGCTCACATTTTCTTCTGACCCCAAATCTAAGCAGCAGTTGAACTCTGAGCACAGCAGCAACTCACATCAACCAGCTGTTTTGAATTCCACATGGGATTTTGCTGTCCAGCCTCCTGTCTCTAGCCTGAAAGATGCAAGGATGTGCTTCCAGCAGCCATTTGACAATTTTTCTACTCTGCTGCAAAGATACACAAATTGTTAGAGTGCAATTTTTTCATTCATACCTACCCAAAATAGAGAGGATGAATGAACTTTGCTCAGCATCCAGCCTGCCAATCTGCTAACCTGGAACACCATTTTAAGGGTGAGAGTGAGTTATAGAATAAAATGTTTTGGCTGCTGTTTACCAAAGAAAGAAGAAATTCTGAGTGGCACTTTCCTGACAGCTAATCTCTGGCAAGCTGTCAGGTGCAAACTGTGTGGAGTGCTTCCTAGGAATGTCAGAGGGCCCTAAGCACAGTTCAATGAGCCTTTTGAAGTGCATTGCTCTGCAAAAGCCTGACCTGCAGGGCAGCCTCCTATCGACCAGTCTGATGTGTACTAATTGTGTACCAAAAATATTAAATTAGCAAGGCAATCATCTTCCATTTGCTTTTTCTCCTTCCCTCTGTTTTCTAATTTGCTTGAATCATGCACTCAGGAGGAATTTTTAGACTAGGAAGCTTGTTAGCTAAAATATACTTCTCCATTCACTTGATTTCATCTGCCAAGAGCCTCAAGCAAAAGTGCAAGTAAGGACAGATAAAAGGGTAGTAATTAGAGCATATCATGATTTTTTTTTCTTAAAAGTCATTTATGTGATAATGAAAGTGTTTTTATTGCTACTTATCTTTCATATGGGAAAACAGAAGGGCGTGATTGCTCACCTCAGATGTATGAAGACATGACTTTTCTTGGTAGACAGCTCCTTGAGAAGTTGATGAAACAGTTTTACTATTGACTGTTCTTTAGACTGTCGGTCCTACACTGGGGAGACATGAGTTCTCGTGGACTTAAAGCAGTACTCAGAGATTTGGAGCCCCTTCCAACTACGCTAGAATAAATCTGATCTTCAATGAAGTCAGCAGAGATACACTGGTGTTGTATTTCATCATGATATATATGCAGCATCCTTGTGAAATTTCTAGTGACTTTTCCTCATTTTATTGTCTTTCTTAATTTAAATGCCAGCTGGACACCAGAGGCAAAAATAATAAAAATAATTAAAATATAGTGGAACAAGGACATTAAATTTAAGGAAAGTAAATTTATAGTCATTAAAAAAAATCAGAAAAGACGCAGGAAGTAAAATTGAATTGTGTGTTTCTGAATAGGTCTCCTGATATCCATTGATCTACAGTCTCTGTATCAAGGGGGAAAGAATAATGCTACAATACTATATTTTGTCCTTTAAGAGAATTATAAGGAAGAAAATGACAGATTGAGGAAGAATAATTCAAGTGATATTACGGTTATTTTGTCTTTCTCATATTTGATGAGACACTTGAAGGAGGCAGAAATTGGAATGCAATAAACAGAAAGACTTTCTATGGAAACACAGACAGCTGTCTGAATTGGAAGAGCCTTCGTTCAGAAAACTGTCATGCTGTTCCTTGCCTTCAATGAGGGTTTTTTCATCCATGAAGTCATCTGACAGAAAGAAAATGTGTTATTGTGAGAATAGTTCAGGGAATTTCTAGATGGTGCTGGTCCGAGTTCATTAATACAAATGCCGAAGTGGCCAACCAGTTACTTCTAAGTAACACAAAGTCATATTTGGCTACAGTAAGAGGAGTGAGACCAGCAGATTGATGGAAATCCTTATTCTCCTCTGCTTGGCACTAGGGATGTAATTGATCAAACAAATCTCTGATTTAGACTCCTCTGTTCAAGAAGGATATTAAAAAACTGAAGAGGGCTCAAAAGATGGTTGCCAGGTTGATCAAGGGTCTAAGAATTTATGTCTAATGAGAAGTGGAAGGAATGAGGTTAAAGTGGGGAATTTATTTACAGCCTTCAGCTACTGGGGAAATTCAAGAGACAATGGATCCAAACTCTCTTCTCACTGACAGAAAGTAAAACAAGGGACAATAACCACAAATTGCAACTTGGGAGGTTCAGAATAGGCACTAGAAAGATACATCTTTCCCAGGAACAAACATGAGAGAGTCCTGGAGCAGATCATCCAATGAGGCCATACAAGATCCTTTCTTGGATGTTTTCAAATCTTGGCTAAACATCACTTCTGCCTTTACCTAGTACTGCCAGTATTCCTATTTCAAATGGAACATTAGACTAATGACCTCCACAGATCCACAGCTAGGAACTTCTACAGAAAAGAGAAATGTTTTTGCTTTTCATAGGCTTCCAGTGTTAGTGACAGCACTAATTCAATGTAGAAAAGCAGGAAGACATTCTGAGAATACAGCCTATGTTGTCACCTTTCTATATGAACACCAGGTTGATAGCTGTGTGACCTAATACCTGCGAGAAATAAATATATAAGCATTTCTGACAGAAAAAAGTATATAGTCTTTTTTTTTTCCCCGCTTCCTCCTCCATTCTAAAAAGTCCTTTAATGGAATTACAGTGTAAATCTGAAAATCCAGGGTACATCTAAGCGCATAGCAAGTTCAGTCAAGTTTCTGTTATATCTGAATAACTGAGATTGTCATTGTACCTGGAATTCTGGTTACCATTTCAGCAGACAATTATCTGGTTCAATGAATGCTTGTTAGGTTAGACATCAGGAAAAAATTTCCAACCAACATGGATAGTTACCCTCTGCACCATGCTTTTGTGAGCATGAAATCTCCTTCTGCCCTTACTGCAGGTTTTAAGAATGGGCTAGTCAATCATATGTCAAGAGCGATTTAGATAAATTTTGACCCTGCCTTAGGTCAGAAATGTGGCAGAGATGGTCTTTTGAGTTCTCCTCCAGAGACTTGCATCTATGAATCTAAATTTCTACTATTGGATTTCCATGATTTTCTATGAATATTAAACTGCTGTCTACATCCAAGTTATATTAAGAAAAAAATCGACATCCTTGGAGGATGTTTCAGTCCATCCTAAAAAGAGGCGAGTGTTTTACTAGAGGAATTGGAGAGAGGTTGAATAGATCTGAGAAAGATGCCCCAGAAAATTGATTTCTCAGTTCATCTTCTTAGCAAGAAGCCATGATGATGGATTGAATCATTGAGACAAGTTATTTGTTTTGCAGTCACAAGCATTTTGAAATTCTGGAGATAACAAAGCTGAACGATAACTAAGAAACTTTGTCCAAAAGTTTGAATTCTGAGACAACATGGAAGGTGGGAGAACAACAAAGAAAAAAATCAGTGTTCAGAGTTATCAGAATTAGCAAATAGGTTTATCAAAATTACATATTAGTTTCAATATGTCATAAAGTGATATTCTATACCATACAAGTCTTAACAGTTTGCTTATCATTTGATTGTAGACATCCATAATTATTTTACATTTATTTTACCCAGGAACTCTTCCTTTTCCTATTTTTTTTTTTTTAGATCTACTAAGGCAACATAATAATAATAAAAGAAAAGGAATAAACAGCATGTAGCATAGGTACATCTAGTATCATTCCGCACAGCGGGACATTTTTCACAAAAGGAAAGTCACATTTTGATACCATATGATAGAGTTGGTGAAGCACTGGAACAGGTTGCCCAGAGAGGTGATGGATACCCCATCCCTGAAGACACCCAAGGTCAGTCTTGGGGAGCTCCGAGCAACCTGATCTAACTGTAGATGTCCCTGTTCATTGCAGGGGGGTTGGACTAGATGATCTTTAAAGGTCCCTTCCATCTCCAAGGATTCTATGATTCTATGAACTCTTAATGTAAGTTGTTTGGAGCCCACAACACCAAGTTGAAGAACAATGGAAAATTAATTGTAACTTGTGCCAAGCTGCAGAAGACTTGTAGAAATCTTTGCAACTTCATATAGTGTGCAAGGTGACGCTATATGTGCATCACGTGGTGCTGTGCCCGAGATAACATAACCTCTCAGAAAGAAAGTATTGTTAGGTCAAGCCCAGCACCATGCTAACTGTCTGATCACACAGGGCTCACACGTACTTAGATCAACATGTCATGAGCAAATGTTCTGCTCTGTGTTTTCTATGCAATCATATGTTTTTCCTGCCATTTAGCTAGAAATGGGCAGAAAAGATAAATGGCTTTACCTAAGAAGTATGTAAACAATGCATAGGTGCTGACAGACTGAGAAGCAGTGATTCTAAGCAATTAACCTCAGTAAAACACAAATCCTTGTGGTCCAAGTTTGTAATTGTATTAAATTGATCTCTTGTGTAATGCTTTGGAAAAAAAAAACCACACTTTTCAATATTGCTTTACTCATACACAAGTCTTAAACCACCACCTCTGGCAAGTTTCACTTGAAAATGAAGTTACACAGTCTGAAATTCTGAAATCCTCAGCAATCAATGAGCACTTCAATGAGATGTTTACACTATCAGCTCCAGCTACCTTGCTTAGGTAACATTCTTTAAAGGCAGCAGAGAAATGGCTAGAGCCCAGCCACCTCCACAGAAAACAAAAATAACAAAACTGAGACAAGGAATAAAAGAATAAACACTTTGAAGGTGAAAAAGAGTTAAAATGGAATGAAAACACTCACTTTCATCACAGAAAACAAGCAGTCATTGAAATAATATGCCATGGGGTATAACAAAACCTTCAAATGATTAAAGGTCTTCAAATGAGGACAGAAACATGTAGAACCATTGTTTAAAACTCACCAGGTCTCATATTGTTGAGGCTGACACTGAAAGGTAACATTTGACATGCAATGGAGGAGGCTAAATTATATGGTTGCAATAATCCATTGTGTATCAAAAATCAATGAATAAATGTTTGATGAATGCTCACCCCCAAAAGAGGAATATTCCTCATCAGCTGCAGCTATTTTATTTCACTGTCTGGTCTAGAAATGGTGTCATATTTTCTCTGACATTAGTGCAGACACATACGTACCTCTAGCAGCTGAATTTTCAAGCCCAAAAATCACCTAACATAGGTGGGATGAGTAGCTGGAACTAAAGACAAGGTGAAGCTAATTCCGAGGAGCCCTGCCTTTATCTCAGTTTTGCTTACACCATTTGGTGAGGACCAGGTGAAACAGGGAGAAGTTGGATGGGAATACTGGGAATAGAAACATGTCATCTCTTGGTTTATTCCAGGCTCCTTGTGCTCTGGAACTTGAAAACATGCCTGAAACAAATTCCCGTCTTAGACACTAATCCCTGGCATTATTTTCCTTGTATTATCTTGTCTGTAGTGTAAAACTCAATCCTCAGTTTTTTCTCCCCACTTTGAGAATACCATTAATGCTAATTGTGAACTTGGCTGTGATTGCATATTACTTAGTTTGATGCTAATGAATTTGAATAATAATTTGTACAATATTGAATTAGCATCATATATCAGAGACCGTGGAGAATTGAACCCTAAAGCTTTCATCATCTCTTTCTTCTCTTTTTACCAGCCAGGCCCTGCAGATTTTCTGCTATTTGTAAACCATTTAACAGTCTTAACTTTAACTGCCTTGTTATCTACGATAAGTTCATCACTGCTGATAAGAGCATTGTAATATCTTATTGCAAACTAAATATAGATTCATTGTTTAAAAATCAGAACGAGATAAGCTCGATGCTATTCCCTTGAATATATTCTTGTATTAATTATTACGATGATTTCTAATTATTATGATAAATGAATTTATTTGCAGAAAATGCATGCTTTCCCCCAGAAGTCTTAATGCTTGCACAGCATCAGAGGCATGTTCATTAAGGTCACAGTTCAGAAGAAAATTAGTCTTTTGCTTTTAAGACCATATACAGAAATTAAACACATCCCATATCCTCTGGGACAACTTAAGTAAAAGCAAAATTAAATGCATTCAATGTAAGAACAAAATATATGTAAGCACATTACCCAGACTTTTATGCAAGTATCAGTATTAGCAAAATTTACATACTTGGGTTGGAATTTTTAGAAGCAGATGGAAAATAATTAAGTCATTTGGGCAATTACACATTTAGGTGGAGAAATGAACTGGTCCAGCTAAGAATATATAGAAATTATATTGCAGCTCAGAAATGTTTTTCAAGAGCATATTCAATTTCAAATGTACTTTGCAAGTTGCCTGCAACAGAAAGTCCTAGCAACAATAGCTTTCAGACTCCTAAGAAAGGGGAGTTAATTATCTGTAAAGTTGTTCATAGATTTGTAAGTACTTTAATTGTCAGAAGGTCTTCTGTCTGAGCTGCAGTCACAAATTGTATATTCTTTTCTTCAGCAAATGCAAAATTAACTTAGATTGTAAATAAATAATTCAGAAAAATTGGAAAGATGTGGGATTGTTATTGCTTTCTTGACTGAATTAACAAAATTCGTATCTACAGAAGATATTTTATAGAAATCAAATCAAAACTTTACCTTACTTTGTAATGTTCAAAAGAAATGAAGTGAAAATAGTATTTCAAATGAAACTTCACATCTTTTCAAAATATTTTTTTTTTCAAAATCAACCTTTTTTCTTTTCCAAACAAAATAGGTGGGATAAAACCACCCCCAAAATACCGTATTTTCAACTCCACATCTTTAGAACATTAAACTCAGACATTTTAATTTCTTCTTTACTGCTAAAGGTATAATTTTGAGGAATTTGCTGCTTTCCAAAAAGCACCAATAAATTCAATTGCTCCCTGGAATCTGGAAGGGATGTTTTTAGAGAAGTGAGATCCATCCTGAATTACTGTGAACATACATAGTCTTAGAGTCATACTTGAGACTGATCTGTTCCTCACTGCCTTTGTACTTAGGGACATAAGTGTTTTTCAGTCCTTCCCTCACTGTGATCTCACAGCTATGTGGCATTTCAAGTAGATATATTCTAGGTCTTGCTCTGATACCCTCTATAACACAGAAAATAGAAAAAAGCTTTGAAGACTTGTTTTTGTGGCTGTAAATAAAATAATGGAATTTACTGAGGGGCCTAAAGCTCTTGTTGGATTACAGAAGTGTGTGTGACTGTGTCTTTATGTTTAGATGTGATTTTATCTTCTGATTAGAAGATTAGGGAACCTATGAGCAAGGAATGCTTATGCCTTCATAAAAGTAAGATTCACTCCAGAATCTGTCTCTTTTAACTGACAACAGTGTTAAAATTTCCATTTTTTCTCCTTGGATGCAAGTTGTCTGCATAATTTGCCTAATGTGATATTCACCCTGACATTCATTCTGCATTCTCACGCTGTGACTCCAGTACCTGACTCCTTGTTTTATGACCTTGAACAAGTCTAAACAAACCTCTGACAAGCTCATCAGTGCTTCATGATTGTTCCAACAGGAGCGGAAACAATTGTTGAATGAAAAGGCGAAATGAAATAAGCAATCTGCATGATGTTTTTCAAGCCTGAATTCTAGCTTCAGACTCAAAAAACACATTGCCTTGAGAATTTTCTTTTTTAAAAAAAATCTACCACTGAATTTCTGAATTAAATAATAGAATTCAATATGACTAAAGCATCTGTTGTGTTACTGTACCCATTTTAAAAATCTTCTGTCTAGAATGAATATAGCTCATTGAAATAAACATGAAAGCATGTATCCTGAATTGCAGCAACTGAGAATGTTAGCTACATACTCCGTATCAGCTCAAATGCCCTCTTTCAAAATTGAAATAGCATTTGGCTGTTTTGATCTCATTAGTACAAATATTTGATACTGCTACTTTAAACGTGAAAACTGAGTGAAACAAATTTGTGGACGAGAATGGGGTTCAGAGAAGAATGAAGTATCAGGATGGTGTCTCTGAAATCTATATAGAAATTGGGTCCTCAGAGACTTCTGTCATGAAGTGGATATCCTCAGGCCATTCTGTCAGAGAGGAGCCTGGAAGCACTGTGGGAGAGCCCAGTGACCAAACGCATTACAATTTTGAATGATGTGGATGTGTTGGACACTGGAATCACCCACCAGCTTGCAATGCCATTCCTCGCAAGAAAAGGGAGGTGGGAAATGGTCTGTGCTCTTCAAGTTCTACATCTACTCCATATGGAGTTTCAGATCACATTGTTGTGGAGGGTTTGGCGAAGACTAAACTGTTGTATGTGCACATGTTGAGATCTCTGTTCTTATCCACCCCAGCTATACCATGTTTCCCTCGCATTCCATGCTGCACTCTGGATTGAACCTTTAAAGACATGTGCCAGTGCTCTGCTATAGACTTGACTGAGTCACATGTATTAAATTTTCCAAAATGAGTCTTTTATGCTTCCAAAGCTTTGCTTCTTATTTATTTATTTATAGTTTGCTTTCATCTCTGCTTTGCTTTAGGAAAAATGGATCACAGTATTGCCCTATCTTAACAGACTGTCATGAAGATTAGTAGGCTGAAGTGTGTGAGGACGTATTTAATGTATCATAGAGCACGTGCTAATAGCAGATTGGGGAATTAGCAGCACATCTGCTTTGCCCTGGTCTTCAATAGGCTATTTACTATAATTTCTCAAGTCAGACTGCAGTATAGTGATAAATGTAATCACTGAAGATGTTAGACAGCAAACAGCTATTAGTAATACAAAGATAATGTGTGGCATCAGTGAAAACACTTCTAAATCTGCCATCTAAAAAGTACATTAGATTATTAGAAAGGTCTGAGAAAACAGTAATTCAGCTTCCCTGGAGTGTGAAACTCATTGAAGATGTTGAATGGGAGATTAGCGAGTAACTTGATTAAGGTTTATAAGTATGTGTTAAGATTTCCTTCACTGTTAGGAGAAAAGATTGCTGATAAATGATGGTATAGTGCAGAAAGTAAGATCCACTGAAGTCATCAGATGTGAGAAAACAAGTACAAGACAACAAGAAGCAAGGCAAATTTAGAGTATAAATAAAAAACAAATATTCAACAGGGAAAGTAATTAACAGCATGTGGAGATGCAATCAGCTCACTCACCTTTACATTAAGACAAGAGATCTTCCTTAGAGAAATGCAGTCATGAACACGCTCAGGAATAGAAATGGCTGAAAGCAAGTATTGAAATGACTGAAGTAAGCGTAACAGATTATTTTGTACAGAAGAACAACTTAGTTTACAATGATCCTGTGTAGCACGAAAATATAAACATGCATTACCTATCAATCTATAATCTGAAATATTTTCATGCTATATTTAGAAACACCACAAATGAGCTGAGGCTTAATTTCACCAGCATGATCATTTCTTATTGCTTGTAGCACAAAACTAAGTGGAAGACCTGCTCAGAATCAGGGTCCCTTCCTGCCAGGCAAGCACCAAACCCATGGCAATGTTCCTGCTACCAAGTAACGTACATTTTGAGTAACATCTTTAATCCTAAATGGCATTTTTATGCTGCAGATCTCCTGCATATGATAGCACAAAGTTCTTCTCTGATACATTTTAGATCAAAACGTGAAATTAATCTTAGCTGAGTTTACGTCTGCAGGCATATTTCTGCGACTTGACTGTATATGCCTTTTGTCAAATACATTTGTCACAAAATGGTATTTTCCACAAACTTTCCAGAATAAACAAAATGTTTTGTTTACAGAAATTGCCTTGGGTTTTAAGTGGAAAAAATTCTCTGATATTTTCTGTTTTCGATTTGCTTTTAACAACAACAAAAAATTGTAGAATTACAATCTGTCCATGAAAGAGTATTTTTAAAACCAATAAAAATGGCAAAGAAATCTTGTCAACTGTGCTTTGAATTCTTAACATTTAACAGATATTTAGACATCCAAACCATGAAGAATTAGCTGTATCTTCATTATTCATGTTTCAGTTGCCAATATAATATCAAGTCTGAGAACAGATTAAAAAATAAATTAAAAAATCTTCCATATAGTGAGAAGAATAATAAGCATTATTAATAGATATAAAATATTTAAAAGAGAAAACAAAAGTTGTTTAAATGTTATATTAAACAAATCCAAAATGGGAGAATGGGACAGATCTGTGGAAATAAGTCTTCCTTCAGAATCAAGGTCAAAGTTTCATCAGGGTCCAGGTGGCCTAAAAAAATAAACTGTGGCTTCTTCAACAGCAAGGAAGTGGTGTGTTCATCTGTTTCAGATTTCCAGGCTGCTATTTGGAGATGCAGACACAACAGCTGATTTTTGATGCAAAGATTGAACTCATCTTTCTGCATTTTGGACGAGATGTCTTAGAGGCTCTTCAGATATATAATCTATCTTCATCATAGGTGTAATATGTTAATACTACAGAAAAGATTCCTGTCTTTGCCTTCATTTGTCACACGCTCATACTCAGTGATCCCCTTGACATAAGGTAAAAGAAAAGCACTAATTCTTTAAAATTCAAATTCAATGTATTCTCTACTCTTTTCCCTCTGGGCTATGTGATCAGACATGAAAGCACTATGTACTCTTAATTAACAAACTATAGCTGACAGCATTTCTACATGAGTGTATGACAATATTAAAACTGTTCTTAAGAAACATAGCTTCAGATACATCAGTATGTGGCTAAGTCATACATCATTACTGAAGTGGATGATGGAGTGTTGTTTCCGTTCAATAGATGCCCAAGATTTCAGATGTTCACTCACGTTCTGTGGACTTTATTATGATAGTAAAGCATTTATCAACAACAACGAGAAAAACACTTTCAAGTGGACTTCAAGGCAATGCATTCACTAGCAAGGAGCAGCTCATAAATCAGCTTAAAAATATTGCTATTCCTCCATGAAATAATTTCTTTTCCTGATGTATCCAGGGAACTTGCTGACTTCCTCAGGCAAAGTTGCAGAAGAAATATTACTCACTCCTTTGTCAAACTGAGAGGCTTTATATGAACAAGCTTCATGGGAGAGACTTGAAGTCAGAACGGTGATTTGTTTCTGATCAAAGATATTTGGATCACATAAGATATTCATCCAACCCAGCATCCTATCCAGTAATGCTAAATGCTTTAGGGAAAGACTGAGAGAATTCATACTTTCAATGACTATGGATTAAAATGTATAGTCTTAACAGATGTAGAAAAAACCCTAAGGGAATACAAACTGTGATTATCTGAAACTCAAAGGTCAGACAACAAGTCAGTAGCAAACTGAAAATAAGACCCACATTTCCTGGGTGTCAATACTATATCTTTTCCATTAGACTTTATTTATAGTATGTTGTTACTGCAAATATTGCAACATGAATTAGAATCTCTACTACACTCTTGAATGTACTTTTTCACTTCCACATTGAAGAGAGACTGGGAACTAAATAGTCAGTAAACCTCAGGGCTGTACATAACTTTGTTGGTTGAAATAATCATTGAATAGAGAAAAACAAATACACAAAAACATATAATGTACTTATCAGTTTCATTCTCTAAGGGCAATAGTGTCTCATTAGTCTTTCAACCTTTACACACACTATCAGAGACATATCAGCTGATTCATAATACCTGGACCTAGGTGCTTGTATCTCATTTCAAAAGGCAGCTAATTCAATCTGTTTGAGCTCTTTTTCACTGGGGAAAAAATGTTTTACATTTGCCATAGATTAAGAACTCACACGCAGACAAGCACCACAGAAATACTGGCAAGTAATGAGTTGCTTCCTCAACATGTATCAGAGCTTTCACAATTCTTCAAACATACCCAGAAAGTGTCAAAAGAAGAGCTAATAATACCAAACATTTAGCTTTCCAATGAGCCTTTAGCAAGGTTGCACACAAAGAACTATTAGAAAAATCTTCTAAGCAGTCATCACAGAAACATTTAGGGTTGACAGGTGACACTTGTGGTTGACAGATGACTCTTGTGATCATCCTGCCCAACTCCTTTGCTCAAAGTGGGGCCAAGTAGAGCAAGTTGTCAAGGACCATGTCCAGTAGGTCTTTGAAGATCTCCAAGGTTGAAGACTCAACAGCCTCTGCTGTTCATCAGTTCCCAAAGTAGATGCTCATATTTGGTCAGCAAAAGTGACATAGGATTCTGTTGACCGGATCTCCCTTGCTTGTAACAAGAGCTATGAGAATTATCTTAGATGGAAGTTACTAATGGCAATCTAAAGACAGTACTAAATTCCATTTTGGAAAATAAGAAGTCAGATAGGACATTAATAAGCAGAAGGAGTGGACTATTGAGTGATGCTGTAATGTATATCAGTAGGCAGCTTCCTTTAGATAGAATTTGGCAGTGGCAGAATCATCTTGAAAATAAAACCTATATCAAGAGAGGACAGCTAGGTTGAACAAGCAGGAATGATCAAAGGAGTGCCAAAGTGCTTGGAGAACACTGCTAAGGGAAAAAACAGAATGCCCCCCAAAAAAATGACTGAATGTAGGGGGAAAAAAAAGAACAATTAATGACTTAGTAGAGGTAGATATGAACTTCTCTTCATCTCAGACTAAAACTGAAGAATAAGAATTTGTGCTTTTTTTCTTCAGATTCGTCAATAAATTAAAATCTTCCCACTCCACTGCTGTGTTGCTGTTTTCTACAGTAACTCCTCAGGAAAAGAAAAAAGAAAGTTACCAAGATTACAAAAGGCGTGCATATATAATTTGTAAAGCAAACAGCTTGAGCTCGTTAAAGGTACCAATTCTCAATTGCCTTAGCCACAAAGCTCCAGAGACGATACAATAGGTTGACATTTCACTACATGAGATTCACTCTTTGGAACTGTTATGTTTCTGAATATTTATACATATATAAATAAATAACTATTCTGAATATATATAATAAATATATATATTAAATATTTATATATATATATAGAATCATAGAATCATAGAATCGTAGAAATACAAGGCTGGAAAGGACCTACAAGATCATCTAGTCCAACCGTCCTTCTACCACCAATGTTTCTCACTAAACTACTAAACCATATCCCTTAGAACTTCATCTAGATGTTTTTTGAACACCATATAATTAAATTCATTTACCAATAAACTTATTATCAATTAACAAAGCACATTCTAGGCTTCTTTCACTATGTTTTTCATAGAGCTGTTTTCTACACCAGTGTGAGTGATATGCTTACTTTGAGATACATTACTCCAGCTCAGAAAGAGTTTGAGCCACATTTGTCCAAAAACTTGCAGTATGAAATAAACTAACATCATGCTAAGCTTAATGGTTTGTAATTTTCTCTTTCCACCAGTATCTGGAGGAGTCTGGTCAAACTACTCAACAGTTCTTAAAATATCTTCCTTGCCTGTACTTCATCCTGCTGTTTTCTCCCCTCTTCAGTTGTCTCTCATTTTTCTGCAAATTGACTATTTGATTTTTCTACCTCTATGTGTCAGTAGCACATGCAGTTCATGCAATGCAATAGAAACAAATCAAAAGTAACTACTACTTGCTATGATTCAAATGAAAACATACCCAAGATATCTTAGGGAAAAAGCATGAAGGAGGAGGGAAACTGAATTCCTGACTCATTTCCCTTTCTTCTGTATGTCAGAGTGCAAACAGGGCCTGGCTGGTGGAACATGCTGCAGAACAGAGCTGAATTTAGCCACTACATTTCCCCATCCAAAATCAATGAGGACAATGAGCAGATGAAAGATCTGCTGGAAACAGGTAATTTTCTATGTCAGCAGGTAGATGAGGAATCAATGAGGTAGTCTCGTTCCTCTCATTTCAACAAATTTGTTCCTATTAGAGGGTGTAACTCAGCTTGCCTAATGCAAAAAATATTTGTTTGTTTGAGATGCTTGTGTCTGTTTCCTAGGTAAAAACATAGAGTATAAAACACCTGGAACCAATAGGACAGATTCCTGGGCATAAATGTCCTTATTTCCATTCACAGTAAACAAAGGGTTTGACTCAAGATACACTGTTCCCAGGCACATCTAACTGTCTTGAAACTGGATACAGTATAGGCAGTACAAATTGGAATATGCCAATTTTTATTAATCAGGATCTCTATCCAGACTGGATCTGGAAAAGCCTCACTCAGAATTCACAGTAAGCTACATGATTTCAACCACTCTTTGCCACCAACCACATAAATTTGAGTATTCTTTACTCCCTTTTGTTTGGACAACTCAATTGAAGGATGAATTCTATTAGACAGCTGTGAGAGAAAATTTCTCTTTGTGTATCACCGCTCTAAATGCAGGAGTTTGCATTCGTTGACTATGGAAGACTCAACCTTTTGGAGTCATTATAATTAAAGCAATGGAAGATGTTTTGTTTTCACAGTTAGCCTTTGTGGATAGGTTTCTAGAATGATTAACCCCTCTCTTTTCCTCAAGGAAACATGTAAACACTTTAATAAATGTATGTATTTATTAAAATGCTGCTAAAATCAGATTTTTAGAAGATCAATTTTCCATTTCACCTGCAAGTTCTTTGTAAAGGTCACAGGAAATATTAATTGTTATTATTTATTTATTTTTGTCCTGTCTTATTGCTGCCAAGAGAACAGGAACCTTAATTGCAATTGTCATCATTATGAGCAGCAAAATTAGACATGCATATGTAATGTATTCAAATTTACATAAACTGATTATTAAAGGAAACTGAAAGTCTGAGTGACTGTGTCTCCTTTGTTCAAAGTCCTGCCCTCTCGTTCTTCAGCAAGGACTTTGTAAATAACTATGATCCACTATTTAGAACAAGTCTGGGTGCACAATTCAATCTCCATCTCTTTGCTGTGACATACACGCAGAGAATAATTCCTTGTCAACACAACACCATCCCTTAATTAATCAGTGGGCAGCTGGCTATGATCGTCTTTCTTTTTAGGCCAATGGTGACCCTCATCACTGTGTCAAAATCCATAGTAATAACTGCAAAAATGTGTGGTCCTCAGACCATTCATTTAACTCAGGTACACCCTCATTCACCTCTCTAATGCCATACAGTGGGATCTGAAAGTGACCAAGAGGGAAGGAAAAAACTTTGGGATCCTGCAAAATGACTTTTTTTGGTGATGACAATCACATATAGGGGCTGATGCTGCTTGATACAACTTTATAATGAGACAGAAGAGGAGATGATCAGGGGCAAAGAGAGGGTGCTTATTGAATGAAATTAGACAAGGTCAAGCAAATAGGAAAGGATTTCACAGTCTTTCAAAGTCATGTGATTGGATAATCCATAGCTTCCTATTCAATGCTAGCATACATTAGAAAGAATAATTTACGTACTTGGGGTGGTATTAGAAAAAGTTTATCAGTAGATCAAGAAACTGAGCTCCAATGCAGACTAACAGTTAGAAAGGTGGCTACTATGACATCAAATTTCAGTTGGAAAATTGAGCAAGTTATATCAATCTGTGTGATTCTACACAAGGTAGATCAAGGAATATGGGTTATTTAGATACTGTTCTCAGTCCTGACAACCCAACACTGCAGCGTCAAGGTTTGAATAACAAAAAGTGAAACAGCCACAATTCAAAAAACAGAACCAAGCAAACTGTGCTTTGTTTTGCACTCCAAAATGCAATGCAGAAATGAGCAGCTTGAATGGGAGAAAACCAGTTAGAATTATCAAATCATTTCTCTTCTAACAGCTCAGGTGTTTAGTGCACTGCCTTATTGGCAATGAAATTATAGAGCTGTGCATGTAGATCCAGAGCAGAAAGGAAATCTTGTTGCTCTAATCATTAAATGAAGTCTGCTTAGGCTTGCTTGTCTTCTTATAGCAGTTATCACCCTGTACAAATGCAGACATGCCTGTCTCCATTTTCCTGCTATCAGTTCAGGTTGTCAAAACTCTCCTTCATGCTGTGGCACTTTCTTTGCAAACATACCCATTCAGCTGCCTTCCGTTTTCCTCCTTTCATTCCTTCCCCTTCCACATTTATGTCAAGAACTCAAAAATCCATCGCTGAAGATGTCAGTCATTACTGCGCTGAAACAGAAGTCCTTGTAGAAAGGTACTGAGTAGAGAGGACAAAAAGTTATCTGGTGAACCACAGCAATCACAGCAAAGTTTCACCAGGAACAATTTGAGCATTGCCTGAGCTCTGGAAAGTCTTTCTGAGCCATGTTGAACACTTTCCCTGCGGGGGAGGTAGCAGATGCCTGTTTGTGTTGGTATGGGAGCCTTGAGAAAAGGCTCTCTTAAGATAATATTGATGCTGCCCAAGAGGGCTGAAAAGATTCAGTGACAGGTCTGTGTAGGTTGTCTGATAGGATTTTTGTGGCTTGTTTGCTTTTTACAAGGAATATGCTTATTCTTGCAACACAGAAGATCCCCCAGAATCCACCTCGAACCTCTGGGCTCTATACTGATAAGTGCAGCACAAAGGAGAAAGGAAAAATAGAGAAAAGACAGCTCTGTCCCCAAAGAGTGTTCAAATAAGCAGGCATAGATGGTGGCCAAGGCAACAGAGACACTGTGACTCCCCCCAGCTCAGAGGCTGATCTGCAGCGGAGCTGAAAACAGAGCTGTGATTTGCAAAGGGACATTTCATTGTCCCCACTGAGGCTTTGCGTGCACCTCGATCCAATCCCTCCTGCTGTTGGGTGGTCTCAGCCCAGCTCCTAGCACACCAGTGCCCATTCTGCAATGGGTTCTCACTAATTGCCACTTTATTTGTGTGGGAGTCTGAGTGCTGCTTTGTTTCACCTTGCCACCAGTGCCAGCAGAGGTCCCTTGGCATCAAGGCACAGCTGCTGCCTATGTGCTGTGTATGTCTTGTGGGCAAATAAAGACTTCTCTCTCTGGGGATGACAATCTAGTGCTTTGCTGTAGCTCTAAATCACTTAAGGGAAAAAAAAAAGAAGAAGAAGGAGAAGGAAAAAAAGCTAAGACACATAGCAAATACCTGGGAGACTTGCTGCATTTGCAGCATTAGATCTGATATTTGGATGAAGTTTGCTTTAGCAGCCCTTTGTACACATCCGCAGGCACAAATCAACATTCCGCTTATTAGAGATACGACTGCTTCAGTGGCTGCCAGAATTTGTTTCAGTTATTTTGCGTTTAGCAAACAACATCCATAGGAATCTTATAGTGCACTGAGTGGAGACTTATCTGAATTCCGATTCCTTCCTGGCTGAATCAGAGAAACAAAAGGATGGGAAAGGGAAAGGGAAAGGGAAAGGGAAAGGGAAAGGGAAAGGGAAAGGGAAAGGGAAAATGGAGAAAAAAAAAGAAAAAATGAGAATAAGAAAAGGAACTCTTGCTCCAGACAGTGGGTTTCATTTTTAATAATATCCTCCCAGGCTGTGATTGCCATCAGATTTTGGCTATGACTCTTTCTGAATTATTCAGGGCAATTTGTACTGTAATCATATGCTTGTTAATACTGCTGCTTGCAACTTTAATTCAGAAGAGTTTTGCGTCTCTGCCCTGGAGCTGCTATCATCAAGGTTAGAGAGAGTCTCTGTGAAACAATCTAGTTCTCAGCACTGTGCAGTAAACAGCAAGATGCTCTTTAACTTGCTGTTCAGAAAAAGATCAATAGAGATCATGTAGCAAGAAATGGGCAAATGTTAAAGGGCTCCTCTACCCTATTCAGTAAAGTTGGGACATTTGACATGTTGGATTGTTATGAATTTTCATTTGAATGAGAAAAACCTTGATTCATAGTAGAACAGAGCACAATGTGGCTCAGAAACTACCACACTAGGAAATGATAAAGGCTCTGCTCTTAGTTCCGTCATTCACTGGGAATGTAATCCCTTCATTGAACCCTCCTAGAAATGGATTATGTCTTCCCCCACTGGGGAGTAATGCAGAAGTTTCTTCTAAGACTGCAGTCCAAGCCAAATTCAGTCTTACGCCTTATTACTTGATCATCTTCAAGATGGGTTGAGGAGACATATTTTGTAACCATGAAAATGGATGTGTCCCATTATTTAGTGTGTATTTAGAAGCAATGTGAGGAAGCCCTTGTTCTCTGTATTAGTCAATCACAAAATCCACAGGACTTAGGAATAATGCATTAAAAATTCTTCCAATCCTAACAAAAAGGGTAAAATATTCTTATCAGAGGCATTTACTATTATTCAATGCTGTTTACTTTAAGACTGCTAAAATACAGTGACATACTGTATTACGACATAGCTATGACATACCACTCTCAGTTGCTCAGTTTACTCCATGTTTTTTTGTTTGTTTGTTTGTTTTAAGTTTTGGGGGATATTGGGTTTACATGGCAAGGTTTTGGCAGTGGAGGGTTCTCAGGGGTGGCCTGTGTGTGCAGAGCCCAGCAGCTGCCCCATGTCAGATCAGAGCTGCTCCAAAAGGGCCCATTGCTGGGCAGAGCTGAGCTATGAGTGATGCTAGGTGTGCCTCTGGGAGAGTAAATTTAAGAAAGGGAAAAACTGCTGTGCAACAGCAGCTAGGAGAGATAGGCGAGAGATGAGAGAGAAGCAGCCCTGCAGGCACCAAGGTCAGTGCAGAAAGGATGGCAGGAGGTGCTTCAGGCATGGAGCAGCAGTTTCTTGCAGCTCAGGAGAGGCCCATGGTGGAGCAGGCTGTCCTCCTGCAGCCCATGGGCACCACATGGAGCAGATCTCCATGTGCAGCCATGGAGGAGCCCATAGTGCAGCAGTGGATAAGGCCTGGAGGAGGTCGCAGCCCATGCAGAAACCCGCAGGAACAGAGCTGCTGCCATGGAGAGGAGCCCGTGGTGGGGCAGGAGGCCTGGGGGTGCTGTCACCTGTGGGGTCCCATGCTGGAGCAGTGCCTGAAGAGTGGGCCCTGTGGTATGGAACCACGTTGCGACAGCGCTTGGAGAGCTGCAGCCCATTGGAGACTCACGTTCATGGAAGGACAGCATCCACGGGAGGCACCCCAAGTGGAGCAGGGGTGGAGTGTGACCATAACCCCTATTCTCCATTCCTTTGTGCCCCTTGAAGGAAGGAGATAGATGAAAGTGGACAGGGAGATGGTATTTTTAGTTCACTTCCAGTTTCTTGCTGCTCTAGTCTGATGGTGGTTGGCAATAAATTACATTAATTTCCACATGCTGCGTTTGTTTTGCCCATGATGGCAAATGGTGGGTAATCTCCATGTCCTTACCTAAACTTATGTCCTAGTTTCTAACAGAAGCTACACGTCTCGTAGTGTCTAGTATGAATTTATCTTGTACCTCCGAGATACTGATAACATCCTGGCAGTGTTGAGCGGAGCCGAGAACATAACTCACTTCCGCATTCCTCTGCCAGTGAAATAGTTAAGGGGGGCATAAGGAACTGGGAACTGGGAGGGGACAGGACCAGGGCAGCTGACCCAAATTGGCCAAGGAGCTATTCCATCCCATATAACATCATGTGATTGGTTGGTGGTTTTTTCCGGGTTCCGTTCGTTACGGAAGGGGCTAGCCGGGAGGAAGGGTCACCAGTGGCTGTGAGCCCTTGCTCTGCGTATCCTCTTTGTATATATATATATATATATATGTACTGTTATTTCTTTTGATCTCTTTACTATTTTAGTAAATAGCATTTATCCCAACCCACGCGTTTTACTGCATATCTCTCTACTTCTCTCCCCCGTCCCATTTGGGGAGGGGGGAGGGTGAGTGAATAACTGTGTGGAACTCAGCTATCTGCTGAGCCAACCGATAACAACTTATAATACTTACAAAATGTTTTTCATCATACTTTCTTCCTTGTCTCTCAGAGGAGGGGGAGTGAGAGAGCAGAATGGCGGTGCTGAGCTACCTACAGGTGTTAAACCATCACACAAATCCAGGCTTATAAAGCCTTGCCTGATATTTTGCAAATCTGAATTATTTAGCTATATATAGATCAGGCCTCCCATTGAAATGGCAGCACGTTAAAATTGTAGCTTTAATTGGTAGCTTTTTAGCGCAGTGTTCCTATTTGGATGCATCTCAGCATTAAATGACAAGAAAAATTAAAAATAAAAAAAGATGAAGGTCAGCTGAAAAGTGGCACTCAGTGATGTCTCCTAATCAAGTTTAATTCCCAGGCACTGCAGTTGCTATTGTTACAATTTTACAATTTTTCTTACAGAGGTACTTACAGGTTCTATTTTAGATTAGAGACACGTTTTTTTTCCGGAGACAGTAAAAATTAACAAATAAACCCTGATCCCAAGAGCTTACAATCTAAGGAGATTAACAAAGAAGCAGAAGCACGGGAGGTGAAGTGATATGTCCCAAGCCACTGCGTGACTCCAAGATAAGAACTGTGAAGCTAATGGGATTTCTAGTTTGGTAGACAAAAATTGGGGAAAAAAAGCCTACCACTACTTCATGCTCCACACACAACAAAACAAAATCATTTTGGGTCCAGTCATTCACGTCCAGCTCGCATATTTCATGATGAAACAAAACAACGCAATGAAAGAAAGCTTATGAAAAAACAAAGCATGCCATTGGTTAGGCCTTTTATGTTTTTCAGAAGTAATTTTGAGTTCATTTCAAAGCAGAAGCATCTTTTCATAACAAAATATTTTGACTTCTCTGAAAAACTCCCTTGATTTATTTTTTCAGGCGAAACACTGTCTAATGGGACCCCATAACCACCACCTGTTTCAAACCACGTGTTTTGTACTCCTCCAAATATTTTTTCAGCACCTTATGGCATCTTTGGAACTCTGATGGCTTTTGAAGAAAATTGCTACAGAAAAGCTTTTTAGTGCCTGAGTTATTTATCCCATACCTAAGAAGTCCCAGACAAAACCTCACCTTTGTAAAACCTCCACAGCAAAAACAATAAAGAGAGAAGAAAGCTGCCATGGCTTCAGGAGAATCAGGCTGTGTGTTTGAGTTTTATAAAGATCATAAACGTACTGATAGATAGGAGAGGGTTCAGCTGGCTTAGACTCGCCGTCTCTAAATGCAGTAAAAACATTGTAAGGCACTGTTCTTCCCTTGAACACTCTGAGTTATTAAATTATCTGGTTTGTTGTCCCCACATCAACAGATGCTCCTGGGTTATATTAAATATTGAATAGTTTCTCATAGCATGGGCAGAGTACAGAAGCCACCAACAGAGAAAACAGTGGGAGATGGGGAAGGTCTACCAGGGCAGATTTTTTTCTGTCTTTTGAGAATCTGATGATCTATGTTTATTTTCTCCCTCTATCTTTCTTATGCTGTAGATTTGATGGCCCTTTTAACCCAAGACAGTGTAAAAAGCTCTAATACATGAATAAATATGTAAACAAATAAATAATCAAACCTTCTACCTTCCTAGCGCATAATTTACGGAGCTTGCCTCAGGGAGGGTCAGACCCCAAACAAGCTTAAGGATACATAAAAATGTGTTTATTCTCAATGAGAAACTCTGAAGCTTTTTTTTTTTTTTTTAATAAAAAATTCTATTTTCCTTGAAGAGAAACAGCCAAAAACACACTCACACACCCAAAAGCTGAAGCATTCAAGAACACAAAGTGCAAGAAGGAGCAAGAAGATGATGTATTGTACTTGGCAAGACAGAAGGCAGGGGCAGCTCCTTTCTCTGGACGCAGCAGTCATTTATAGTGTGACACAATGGAAGAGGAAGTAATTTCTGTTTAAAATACCTGGTATGTGGAAGCTCCCCACATATGCAAGAACCTTCTGAATTTCTTGGACCTATTCCCTGAGAAATGGATAGTCAAGGCTTATATGAGTGGTAAAACCTGCTAAGAGCAGTCACCCATCCCTGTTGAAATTTTAAGGGGGTTAAGTCCTTCCTTTGGTAACTCATGAAGCATATGGATGGAGTGCCAATTCAGTCTGATGTAAATGATCCAGATCTTAGGATGTTACAGCTTCCTCCACAGTTGTACTGGGAGCCATCCATCATTTTCCATCCCTTAGACTTAGACAGAGGAGTTTGGGTGTTGCTTTTTTCTGGATGTTTTCCACCAGCCCCTAAGTAGCTGAGTGATATCTAGGGAAAGAAGAACAAGATATCTGACTAGGGAAATTTATGCTCTTTCACTGTAAGTTCCTTACCTTCTCTTCTGTTCTCTGAGTAACTACAAAAGATGTTTGAAGAAAGCTCTAAATGCTTGAAGCGTTTCATGAAAAAAACAGGACAGGTGGAAAAATCTAAAAGCCTTTGAGGAAGCCCCCCAATAGAAAGATGAGATCTCATTTGTTGTGCTTGTCCTTTTGGTTTTCCTAAGGATGTAGCTATGCTTTTTCTAGATTTATACAACAGAATGTACAATGAAGGAGACGTTGCAATGGTATGTTTGAGCTGCCATTGCCCATGAGTTGTAATCTCTTTTTCATCCCTGTGCTTTATTCTGTTATGTATTTGTTGCAGAGCTGTATCAGTAACCAATATTTCAGCTCACTGACAAAATTTTTTTCTTTGTTTCAAGGCCAACCTGCAACAAATTATTTTCCCCAGTAACATAACCCTTATTCCTTCAAAAAAGAGTCTTATCAATGAAATTAAATCTTTCATTTACAAGGGCATGTTTCTCTTTTCCTCCATTTCTTATTATTATATTTAGGTGGAATTTGGGGAAAAAAACCCTCACTTGGGAAAAGAAATCTGAATTTTTTTGCTCTAACAATAATGAAATAAAATGTTTCAACTTCTTCTCCTTTCCAATACTTTTTTTTTATTTTTTTTTTTTTATTACAGTGAAACAATTTGATCCAGAATTAACTGAACAGACATCCAGGGATGGGGAACATAGGAAAACATATCTGCAAAACAAGGTCAAGCTCCATAGCAGTATTTTCTAACTAATTTTTATTCATAAATACGATTGTCATTAACACCCACTAATTTTAAGGCCTGCATTTTCAGATAGGAATTGTCAGCTTAAAAGCATTTGAACATCTCTACCTTTGAACTATGCCCCATGGGTCAGAAATAGCCTTGTCTTATTTTGGGGAGGGATTATCTGCTACTGCCCCCAGCAGAACAAGGTCATCCAGGTCCTATTTTTTTGCTGTCCAACTAGTGATGTGAAACAGGGATCTTTCTCAGAAGGGCAGCTAGGAGAAATGCATGCAGACAGCAAAACATGTTTTATTCATGTTACACTTTAACAGATAAATTCCATTAACTTCTATTTTAGCTGCCTTTTAAGCCATTCCTACAGGCAGTAGAGTGAATTGCATTTATCCATGCTCAGCCCATCAGTTTCCTCAAATGTTAAAGGAGAGAGTGAGTACACGGGATTTATCAGCAGGACTTTTTGGCTCAGGTATTTTTCCTGATGGGGCTTGTCTGTGTAGGAAGGACATAAAATGCCATCTGTGATAGAAGAACCTGATACTACTGCAGTGTCAAATCCTGGTGTCTGTTCTTGTACATTTAAGCTGGTTTAATATCTGTTCTGTAGTTCAAAGAGGCTCTTGCTGTTTGATAATTTCTTCTCCCCTTGTTAGCAAATCACGAGTCATCTCGTCCTGTGCTGCTACATTATCCTTGTCATTCAGAGCTCTCCAAAGGCCAAAATATGCCTCTTGCTAGTTCAAACTGATTGAGTCTGCAATTAGCACGGGAGCTACAGAGTATTTCATCTCTAGGATGCCAGCTCATTTCTGAACTCAGGAAGAAGGTTATGCTAGGTATTGCAGTAAATGGTGCTGGAAGGACTGTAAAGCAACTAAAAGTTTCACTCCCCAGGACTGCTAGAGCTTGCTCAGTTTCCCAGATCTGCTGCTGGGTCTTGATGCCATAGTCTGTAAGTGAAGGCACATTTCTTCCAAAGCAATTTCCAAAAGAAAATGTTTCCCAGAAAAGATGTACCTGTGGCAGAGTGGGATGTTTGGAAGTCCTATGCATGATGGAGGTTGTGTCAGGTCAGATCTACTAGACAAAGTTCAAAAACTGAAATTAGGTGACATTATTTATTTTTCAAAAGAAAGAACAGGGATCTGAGCATGTGTTGCACCAGCCAGGAGAGTATCTTATCTTGAAGGAAAACATCAGGAGCTTTAGCATCCACGGATGATATTGCAAAGTGAGACCACTGTCCTCTGACCAGTTCTATGTCCTTTTTTTGAAGGCAGCTCAAATACCATCGTTTGGAGAGGTAGCTGGTCACAACAACCTCACAGGGTTCTCTGAGTATTTTGCACGACTCCTACACTGTTCTTTTTGTCCTCTGCAATAATTGGATGCAGGTGCATCTTTTGTACTACTACAATTTTTGTTCGAAAACCTGATATTAGCAATTAAATTAGACACATCTGATTGATTAAATATTCGCAGTTGATTGTTCTGTCCTTCTATCTCAGCCAAAGAGACTGCAGAATAAAGTTATTAATCCCAAACAGCTATTCAGGTATAATCTCACAATTTTTATTTTTTGATCATAACAGAATCTCTGTATACATAAATCTTCATAACTCAATATCAAGGCTGACCTTTGTGTATTTAAAGAGCTCAACATTTCAGTCAAGTGCATTGATGGATAGTTTTTCTTTCATCACATGCACATTTTTACTTATATGTGATACTCAGGTGATCTTTTCTTCAACAAATAAATACACCACACTAGAATCCCATCCATAGTGATCTGGAGAGCAAAATTTTCTTCCTCATGTTACAAACCCACAATGTTGCATAATTTATATCTGAACTTGAGAGGCACTTCTCTGAGTCCTTGCACTCAAATACATTGTATTCTTTCCCTTTTTCTTCTTGTATATTTTCTTTTCTCATCCTCAAACTTGATTAATGCCCAGATATATCTAATAACTTCATAACGAACACTCCAGAGAAAGTTGCTTGACTGTATACCACACTGATAGAAAAAGCAGATGAATTTCCCAGGATGATGACTTCCTAGTGAAACCAGATTGCCTTTTAAGGATTGGCTGGAATTAACACAGTTAAATATGAATATGGTTAGAGCAGAAATGGTGTTGAGGAACTTCAGTGTCTGACTGATATGAGTATGAGTACCTTTAGATAGTTTTGTACATCATAAACTTGCTATATAGGAAAGGGCAAGGGATTGTAGAGACCAAGAAGATAAGAATGAAGCATTGACACTTTCAGTGACAGTAATTAATGACATTCTTTTCCAGTTTGTGACACTTGAATTGTGAAGCTTGAACTTTATTCCTATGGAAGCAAGAGATACCAGAAGAAAACACAGCCTAAAGGTCAATGGCAGTGATGGTAAATTAGAACCGTAAGACCCAAGTGTCAGAGTATAGAGCGAAGGAAATGTCAAATATAACTTAGATGGATTTGATTGCTCTTCCCAGTACACTTCCTATTGCTGAAGTTTGCTTCCAGAAGCCTAAGGTTTCTGGCTTCTCTCTCTCTGCTTCTCTGAGAGCTTTAGGTGTTTCTTTTCAAGCACTCGGAAGGAACCATTTCACTTTCCAGTTCTCTCTACACGCAATACACATTTCTGAATAGAGGCACAGTGACAAGCCACTTTTCTATGCTGAGCAATTATCTGTTCTTCAAGTCAAAGCAGTTTGAGATGATGCTCAGTGGGACAGTCTGGCCCAATAATTTCTCCTGACTTGGCTTCTCTGCTGCTAAAGGACACTGAGTCCCTTTGCCAGGGCTGAGCCTGGTGTGACTGCATTGTCAGCTCCTTCCAAACTTGTATATATTTAAGCACATTAAACAGCTGCTGGATTTGTTCAAGGAGGACAGTTTTGTTAGGCAAGCCCTCCTGTCCTTGAGAAGCAAATCAAAAGATAGCTCACGTTGTGCTCTGACATTGCGTGCAACCAGAAGAAAATCTGGCTTCTGGAAAAAGGGTGGGGAAACGATACTATGACACAAAATGCTGACATCACGTTGTAGGCAATATAATGAAGTTCCAACCTTGCAACATGTCTTCACTTGTGACCAGAAATATACCCAATATCTAGGTAGAAGGGAACTAAAGAGGATATTGTTTGCAAGATATTTCACTGCCTGGGAGAACCTAAATGGCCATAGGCATATATTCAATGCTCCAGGGCTTTTTTGGACCAAATAATTTGGTGGACTGCTGGGAATCTGACTCTCAGCTGCTGGCCTGATAGTCCTGGAAGGGAAAAGAGTGATGTCAAATGGACTTTTTGCAAGCTTTTACATGCTCATACAAGAAAATTCTGCAATTCATGAGACATAAATTCTCATGGAAATATAGACCATTGCCTTGCTGGATTTTCGACTGACAGAGAAGTGGAATTGAGGTGAGACTGGCCAGGCAAGACAGAGGACGGGGAAATTTTAAGAGAATTTGGCAAGCACAAAGACAGTTTTTTGTCTATATCTTACATCAGCAAAAGTGTAAGCTGTTCAAGATGCAAAATTACAGTTGTCTGAATTTCTAGTATAAACACAAAAGTAGTAGTTTGCCAGCTGTTTTCAACATCTGCACAGTCATCAACAGCTGGCAATTCAAAGCTTTTTTCTTTTTTTTTTTTTTTATCTCAGTGTTTCCAAAAATAAGTAGAAAAGCTTATATTCCTTTTCTGTAAAAGTGCTTATTTTGGGCTCCCCTCAGGACGATCTGTAAGCACAAATACACATCTAGTCAGTACTGTTAGGCACCATGATTAAAAAGTTCGTCTTTACACCCAAAAGGGACCATGGCAGATCTTAAAAAATACCTTGCCCTGGATGCCCTCACACCCATCACAGGAGCCATCAGCTCATCAAAGGACCATCTCCCCATGCACAGGGGAACCCAGAGGAAAAAACACAGTGGGAGAGCCCCAGTGATCCAGTTAGACATAAATCCATGCCTATGGATCCATGGAACTGCCCACAGCCGTCCCAGGAAAGCCTCAGCCACATGGGCAAGAGGAAGAACATCCATCCAATGGGTCAATGGGAGAGGGTCACCTCACAAACTGAGGAATCACCACATTGAGAATATGGAACACAGTATAGGATGCAGAAAAAGCAGCATTTGGGGTTTCACAAGGCTTATTATAGGATGTACAGGGGAGGAAACAGTGGCAGGAAAAGGAATCTGAGTGATTCATGGAGGAACATGCATAGGAAAATAGAGGGGAAAGGGGATTAAAAGCAGTGTCTAAGTTATTGTCTAATTCACGAATGTCTTGACATGTAGATGGAAATCTGTACCAGTGACTGTCATATAAGCTTGTGGCTTGATGGCTCATGTGTCAGCAGCTGGAGGGATCCATATGTAATATATGTATAAATATAGATACATTTTTTATTTTTTTCCTGCTAACAGACATTCATCCTGAGCTGCCAAGAGATAGGAACAAGATAACATTGTTGGTGCTGCCTTAGTGGGAGTGAGGAGGTGCCTTTCCATTTGGATAATAATTAAAAAAATATATTACAGTGCTGGGAAAAAATAATTACAAAAATAATTACAGGGCTGGGAATACAGCTCATCTTTGCTAGTGGCTGGTCTTGGGGGCAAGCCTCATCCCCACTGGGCTACTGGATTTGCTAACTCTCTTAAGAGGCCTCCCAGACTTCTCTGTATGAAAATTACATAATCCACACTAGTGATCTGTCTCCCATTATTCAAGTGCATTTTTACATTAATGTCTTCAAATTATTGTTATGACTCAAGAAGAAACCCACAATTGGAGCTAGTATTTCAGATGTTTTAACAGTGCTCAACAAAACAGAAAGACACTTTTTTTCCAGTTCTGTTTCTTCTCATGTTTCCTTTGAATGCATTTGTCATTTTTGCCAGATCATTAAGTTTTTGACTTGCATTTGACCATAGAGCTACTATAATTCTCAGATCCCTTTCAGCAAAACTGCTGTCTTGCCAAGTGTCCCCTTGGTTCCATTTTTTTTATCAAAATAGAGGATTTGTTTTGATCTAGAACAATACGCAGCCACATTTTTGAGACCATTTTTCACGTTTGTCTAGACCATTTGGACTAACCACTATGTCCTACAACATTTTAAGTCCTTCCCACACCAGTCCTTCCCACGTTCATAATTAATAACCCTACTCTTGATTCCACTATCCTGGACATTTGCAGCAGCATTGAGCTCCACCCAGCACAGATCTCTCAAGAACCCTATCTGATACAACAATCTGTTTGTCAGTGTGACTTTGCTGTGTGCTCTGGACACGGGTTTTAGTCAGGTTTCCATTCCCTTACATTAATTTTGTTTGGTTTGTGTTTCTCTAGCATAGTGATGGGAGTGTCACGTCATACTGTTACAAAGCTCCACTAAAGACAAGTATTGAGGACTTTTCCCCCCTTTATAACGCTCCACAGTGCTTTTTATCTTGCTTTACAAGGAAACTACATTGGTTTGTTCTTGAAAAATCCTTTTCTTTGTCATCTTGTGTACTTAGACATTGTCTGCCCAGCGTTATTCTCTTGGAATTTTTATAGAAACAGAAGCTTCCTCTACTTTTCTTCTTTTCTCTCTCTCTCTCTTTTTTTTTTTTTTCCCTATTTGCCTTTATAAAACATTCTTGGTAATGTTTTCTTTTCCAGTCTCCTTTTCTTCCAGGAGATCTTGAAGCTTTGAGATAACATCAGCAAATGAATCAAATGGTGTAGGATGAAATTAACATGTCTAGCTGATTCGAAATAAATTAACTCATTTGACTAGCATCTATGGTTCTTTTCCTATTATAATCTGAGAGTGTGATCTTTCATGATTTATTGGATTTACTGCTTGCAGTTGACATTTTTTTTTTTTTTGTGAAGACTGGTAACACGTAAAAGGCAACATTCTTGCTTTCCTGACAATATCTGCTGACAGTTTCTCCATGCCAACGAGTGATTTGAGCACTCTGAGCACTTTCCTTGTTCTTGTTCTTACTAATGGTGCACACATTGAAGCTTCCTTTTTCCCTATGATGTCTCTTGTTTAATGATTTCATTTTTTCTGCAAGTTTTTCACATTTTACTCATTTTATTCTCAAGTTATATGAAGTCTGATTGTCAGATTGTCCTTTGAACAGTTTTCTTCTCTAATAGGTGTGTTTCATCAATCTTACAAAGATAGTCTCTTTCATTTTCTTTCTGCAGTGTCTAGTAACATACCCATAAGCCCTTGGCTGACAATCCCTTTGTGGCATCATATCGCTTACATTTATTACATTATTCATCCAGGAGTAGAACAGTACAATTTCCTATGGAAATCTTGTTTTACTGGCACTCTCTATTCCTATACACAGGATGATAAAATGTTTTTGGTTATGATACTTTACCTGAAAAACAGCTCCTTGGAAAGAACAACATATTTCAAGAGTATTAGATTTGCTCAGCGATGTCACCATCCTCATGGCCATAAGAGGTATGAGCCCATCACCAGCTAGGAACACACAAGTATCACTTTAGCCTTACTGTATTTACACTGGAATTAATTAAATTCAGTGAGTGGCTGGATGGAATGGAAAGTCTCTTCAGGGCTGAGCTGATAAAAAGATGGGATGTGATTTGTCTAATCATCTCCCAGAAGAGTGAATTTCACTGAGCAGGGAATTCATTATCAAGCTTCAATGGCAGAATACAGATGATTTTGATATCTGAGAGACTTGATGCTCAAAACTCCAGCCTTGAATCATGACATGACCCTACAAGTACTACCTGTCTCTACCTGTGTCTTCAGGTACAGAAAAGAAAAACTAGTACCTGAGAGCTTGTATTTCAGAATGGTCTTCCCAGAATAGTACAATACTTGGGACACAGTACTCTACAGCATTCATAATGTATACAGCAAACAGCCTCTAAAATCCTAGGCCATGGCCAGATATTTGAGGTGTTACAAGAATGCATAAAATAAAAACAGCAAAGCCAGATCTGTCAGACAACCTGTAAGCTGGTTTTGATAAGATACAACTGGCAATGAGTTTTAAATATGTACACAAAACACAGACAGATCAGATCAGGCCAAATGTTCATCTAATGTGGATGCCTCGAGGATGGCAAGGATGCAGTGGTATTTACTCAAAAAACTCCCAAACTCCAGCAATTTGCAGCTCATGGACTCTCTGAGCTGGAGGTCACATCTGTGTGTTTATTAGCCCTTGCTGAATTACCATTATTACAATAATTTGAGATATTATTATTGTTCTGCATTATTGTATTGTTATTAATAATAAATGTACATTCATCTTGACCTAGCAAAAAAAGGTTCTGTAAAACTATACAAATAACTATGTGTTATGAGAAATAATATCCATGTAATCATTTCCGTCTTCTTTCAGTTCTTAGCAGGACTAGGATTAAGTCCATCATGTAATAGAGAATAATGTTCAGAAAGAAAGCGGTAAGTTTCCAACTGATCTTTTAGCATTTTTCTGTAGCACTCAGAACAAAAATGCCCAATTCAGATTTTGTGATGCTATTGTGCTAATAAATCATGGCCCACATCCCTTTCACTTCATCAGGGACTCTTGCAAAAACCAATCACAAGAGCTGATCAGAAAGCCATCCTTTTTTTTCCTGCCTGTAATCACTTGACAAAAGAGAACATTTCAGACTGATTCAAAATTGTTCTTAGACTATATTTTGTTCGAGGAAAATCTGATGCATTTTCACATAAAATTGATTCTCTCCCTTAGAAAAATGAAAAGTCAATTGTTGTTCATGCTAAAAATGTTGACTATTTTCAGTTCTGCCACAAATGCCACAGCAAACCTGGGAAGGGAAAAGATTTTCACTTTCTCTGCTGTTGCTGCATAGGGCTTGGAGAACTCAGACCTTCATGTCATTTCTCAGAACATACTGCAAGGTTAGAAGAGATGAAACATCTCCAAACACAATATATCAATACAGGTAGAGTGTAAACATTATATGCAAGGAGAACAGAAAAAGAATTCCTTTGATTTTGACAAAACAATCCATTATCAAATAGATTTAAGAGTCCGAGTAAAGCTCTCTTGCAAACCACTAGCAATTGTGAATGCATAAAATCCCATATCTGATTTATCTCCAACGTCCTCACACTATTCCAGCTCATTCTATGTCTGCCTTCCTGGCTTAGGCCCTTTTCATTTCATCTTCACTAGTTTATTGGAAAGAAAGACTGGTTTTGTGTCTGATGTTTTCCTCCAGTTTTGATCTCTGGATATTTTCTGTTTTTAAAATGTTTTGAAGACACTGTGCCCCACCAGCTGATCCCAAAGGAATGTGTTCCTGATGCAGTTTGAACAGATGTAACACCTCACAGCAAGTCAGCCTGTGTGTGTGGCACTCCAATCATGCTTTAGTCTCACACGCTTCTGTTTAATTTTTTGCCTTCTCCTCAGCTCAAGGCAAAAATTGTTTGCTGTCATTTTCAGCAGTAAACAGACAAGCAAGAGAAAAGAGGACTTGATGCAAAAATAAATATATACACACAAAGAACAGAAAAGTAAGAAATTAAACAGGGCTTGATGCCACTGAGCATCATTCATGAGGGAACATCCATTTTCTGAGACTGTGTCTTGTCTCCTTAGAAGCATGAATTGTCTCTGCAAGGGGATGTTGCTCCTCATAGCAAAGGAGGAGGGTGCCAAACTCAAATTTGATTTGAGGCCTAAAATCTATTTTTTAAGGCTTGCCTCTCAGGGTGCCCAAAGAAGATGTGGAGTCTCCTCCTTGGAGATCTTTAAAAGCCACCTGAACGTGATCCTGGATGTCCTGCTCTGGGTGTCTCTACTTGAGCAGAGGTTGGGCCAGACGGACCCAGAAGTCCCTGCCAACCTCAGCCATTCTGTGATTCTATATGAGAAAGGGCAGAAATGTATTTACTTCCACCATCCCACCAGCAGTTGCAGTAGAAAATAAAAGGCAAGTTTTGCATTGAGGTTTTTCTGTATTGGGACAATTTGTCTGGTCAGATACAGACTTTAAATAGAGTGAAAAGTCTATAACAAAGAAATAGGTGCTCCATTTATATGCTCAACTTTACTGTACTGATGGCTCCTTCAGGACTATGTGGGTAAAACAACCCTAAAACACACTTTGATTTGGCACCTGGAACCCTCCTCCTCCTCGGGCCTGGGACCCTCTGCTGTTTCTCCCTGGCTTGGGGCCTCCTCCTCAGCCTGTGCCCACTGTACCCTTTCTGAAATCTGTTTTACTCTGTGGTGCCACCAGCTTTGCTGCTGGGCTCAGCTGTGCCCTGCAGTAGGGCCTGAAGCTGGATGGAACCAGCTGAAATCAGCTATGTCCAGTATGGGGCATCCATGGCCTCTGCCCACAGAGGCCTTGCAGCCCGCACTGCCAATACTTGGACACAAACGATACAAGTTGACAAAATGTACCATATACAGGTCTTATAACCAGTACAGCCTCAGCACCTTCTGACTGACATTTTAGTGATAGTGCACTGAGCTAGGAAAGGCCAGAACTTGAATTTCTGACCCTACTATTTGAATTATTTATAGTATTCATTGGTATTAACAGTACTGTCAAGGCAAGCTGAGGTCAAAAGGTAGATTTTAGTCAACAAAATGCATTAACTACTCAGCTGTAGATCTATCTATCCCCAACGACCAGAAGTGAAGCATTTCCTAGTCTAGATATGCTTCATATTGATTTGTATTGCAAATCTTACTTGGTATTTTTAAAACTTGTTTCCTTTTGTGTGAATAAACCATTCTGACAGTTGAACCAATATAGCTTTGGTATGCAAGCAGACTAAGTAATCTACTCCCATTCCTACCTCTAAGCCAAACTGCCACATGCTTTCAAGAGAAAACTAGAATATGTCAAGAAAAAGGACATGAAGAAACATCTGATAACTCTGACATAAAGAATATGGAAATATTAGCCAAGGAAAGAGGAATAGCAGAGATTGAACTCTGTCTTGTAGGCCACAATTGACTGCAATATATATCTTAAGTTTTAAGCTAGATTTTCACTGTCACAGATTTGTCTGAGTGTGGAGGGGAGCAACATTTCCTGACCAACAGAGTCATGTGCCAGTAGCAGCTTCAAAAAATGAATAAATGAATAGTCCAGGCTTGACTTGCTGGTGTCACTGGCATCATTGTGCACTCACCAGAACGTGGTACATTTATTCTATTGGTCTAAAGCAGGGTTGGTTTGCATAGCTGCATTTATGCTCTGAGCTCTTTGACAGTCCATCACACTAACTCTATAGAGTGTTCCCTTAAGTATTGACATTTTCTTAGATATGGGCTTTTGAAGAAGAGAGAATTCACTCTTAGTTGGAGCAGCAATTCATGCTGACCTCATCTCCTCCCCCCTCAGGCAATTCATACACTCTCCACTACCTGCACTTCACAAGAGCACCCAGTTAATTATTCATGGAGATCCAAGGCCTTTAAACTCCATTGATTTCTTGTGGCTGGCTCTTGATTGCATCTGGTAAATTCACTCCTGTTTGATGGCATTATGTATTTTGAATAATTAATATGGTAATTTATACTGAGCCGAGGAGTAAATGTTACCTTCTGCTGGGAGAAGTATCGAAAGGGGAATTGTCTATAGGGCACTTTTCCCAATTCTTTTAATGTCAACATGGTACTTAATATAAGTGCCTGTCTGAAAGCTATTGCTTCTATGGAGCTCCAGTACCAGCACAATTGGGAGAACAAGCACAAGCACAGTCATTCATTCTTACAGTATGCTTTTAATTGACTGAAAAGCAACCAATATGTCTAAGCAACACCAAATGTAGAAAAACTGAGCCAAAAACAGACATAAAAACATCTCTTTGCTCACTCATGGTTTTCTCAAACAATTGAAAATTTAGACTGTGGGGTTTTCAGGAGCGGGACTGAATCCTGGAACCCTAACTCCAATAGGAGCAGTATTTTACGTTACACTTTCAGAAACATAATCCATTCTGGGGTTTATAGGCTCTATTATGACTTCTGGACCTTCCTTTCAAACCCAGGGGAAAGTAATCCCTTTCCTAATGGACATCAGCATTGGGACATACTTGTCCTTTCCTACTTGTCTTTTCAATGTAACCAATGCTCAGAAGAATTACTTATGGTTTTACTTCCTGTCTATCCCATTGACTTGTTTTCTAGATTGTTAGTTATATTCTTCATGTACTCATATCTTAATCCTCAGACCCTGAAGTCATCAGTACACTGAACTGTTAGAAAAACAAATCCAACACCTAAAATCAAAATAACTCTTTAATTTGCCTCTCACTTGAAGACTCTTTTCTGCTTTGAAAAACCGTGCCAATAAGCACTCAGACACAAGAGTAGAATTTGTGAAGTCAAGGGAGTATTGCTAAATGATTTCTCATTTGAAAAGACACATTAATGAATCAGGATCTGTCTAAACAATGGACTGAATTGAGCAGTGATGGTTCACTGTGACTGAACTCTTCAAAGTATTTTCCATTCTTTCACACCTTCCCTTCTTGGGTTTGACTTCTGATAGAATCTTTCTGTCCAAGCTGATCTCTTCACTTTTTTTTCTGGCACTTGAATCTATTTCTAATCTGTGTTCTTCAGGACCGCATATAGTTTTTAAGGACAGAAATAAGAATTGAAGAGATTTATTCTTGCAAAACTATAAAAATGGATGTGGTTTAACTATCTCTGCTTACTGATATGTTCCTCCAGAAAGAGCTCAAGCCATATGATTTCTGATTTTAGGCAGCAATATTTCATCACCAGCTACAACCTACATCAACACCTACATATCTGCTATTGCCTACACAGCAGTTTCACCCCTATGGCGTAGCTTTCAGTACAATCAAATCTAGAACATAAACTTTTGCTAAGTGGTCAACTTGTTGACCTGGAGCTAGATATTGAGGTCTTAAAAAGCTGCAGTTTTGTATTCCAGATGATAGTTGTAACGTGTTTCTTCTGTCCCTGGTGGATTAAGACCTTGTTATCTTCCAGTTCATGCAAACTGCCATTCTGTCACTGCTCTTTTACTGTCTCCAGGAGCAGAGGGGTTCAATCACAGGCAGAAGTACACAGCAGATTTGGACAGATCTGAAAGCATCAGTGTTTCCAGATATCTTACAGCATTGCTTCTTTCTACAGGATATCCGTTTCTTTCCTGGGATGCCCATCTTCAGAGATGGATTCTGCTGTGTAAACAGTTGACCTGTTAGGACACAGTCACTTATTAGCTAAAATGTCCTGAGGCTCCTATTAGAAGATAAAAATCCTGAAATACTTTTATTTGGCTGTTTGCCTACAATTCAAAGCATTTAATATCTAGTGCAATCTTAAATAATTCATTAGCACTTGATACATCCAATACTTTTATTGAGAGTGCCAATAAATGAGGTTAAATGGGATTCCTGCTGATTTCTTGTACTCTTGTTGGTTTAAACTCTGATAAACATGTGTTTTACCAGACATAAAAATAGCATTAGGGAACAAACACCTTTTAGTCAGTGAAATGAGTGAGAGGCATTTTCCTCTCTGTAACAGTAAAGATAGTCTTTCCTCTTCAACCTCATATGTTTCTTTGAATTACATCTGGTGAATTTGGATGCGAAAGTGGTCCTTAAGGACCAAGCTGTGAGGATCAACTCAATGGCTTCAAAATACAGCTTAAAAGCCAGCTGTCAGGGGCATATGACTCTGTGCTTGCATGTTTGCCTGTGTGTTGCTTAGCAGCAAAATAAAATAAATGTCTAAAATTATAAGAAATGATTAAAATACATCCATTTCAAATAAATATAAATTAATACTGTGTATCTTCAATTCAACAGCATCTGTCCGCCTAGGTACTTAGGATACATCTTAATGAATATCCAAACATTGCCTGTGTAACTTGCAAATATTGCAGCCTGAACTTTGTAGCTGTCCAGAAGGAACATAAAAAGTCTGCAGATGTTGTGGATGTGAAATGTTTCCTATCTCTTAACCTTTGCCTCTCGTCAATGTCCTTAGAGCTTTCCTATTATGCTAAAGGATTCCTGCACAGAAAGTCTATTAGCCCAGAATGTTGCTCCTGTTTTCACACTTGCTAGTTGTAATAAAATCTGACCCCATAAGAATAGACAAGTCTTATTCTTGGAAGGGTTCATTTGGAAGATCTAAACTCTGATTGAAGTCAGGCTAAGTTACAGAATCAACCCACCTCCTCCTATAGCTACTGCACTTGCCAACTCAACACCTTAAGCTGGGGATGCATCTACCACACACGAAGCTGCCATCACCTCCAAGCCCAGAGAGAGGCAGGAGGCACTCACTGCAGGATGAGACTTGTGCCACAACATCCTTCATTCCAGAGCATGTTGTGTGTTAACAGCTGAAGTTCTTAGCTGATCTCATTCACCATCATATAAGATACCTTGATGTAGAATCGTAGAATCGTAGAATCATAGAATCATTAAGGTTGGAAAAGACCTCTAAGATCATCCAGAGGGACCTGGACAGGCTTGAGAGGTGGGCCCATGCCAACCTCATGAAATTCAACAAAGCCAAGTGCAAGGTCCTGCACCTCGGTCGGAGCAATCCCAAGTACACATACAGGCTGGGCGGAGAATGGCTTGAGAGTAGCCCTGAGGAGAGGGACTTGGGGGTGTGTGTTGACGAGAAACTCAACATGAGCCGGCAGTGTGCGCTTGCAGCCCAGAAGGCCAACCGCATCCTGGGCTGCATCAAGAGAAGTGTGGCCAGCAGGTCGAGGGAGGTGATTCTGCCCCTCTACTCTGCTCTCGTGAGACCTCACCTGGAGTACTGTGTCCAGTTCTGGGGCCCCCAACACAAGAAGGATGTGGAGCTGTTGGAGCGGGTCCGGAGGAGGGCCACGAGGATGATCAGAGGGCTGGAGCACCTCCCCTACGAGGACAGGCTGAGNCTATGATTCTATGATTCTATGATCATCTAGTCCAACCATCCACCTACCACCAGAATGCAAAGTATAAGAGCAACTCTTGTGCTACAAACTACTGAAAGGCAACCTGCAGGTTTAACTGTTAAAATCAAGGAAGGTGCACTCTTGATGTATTCTTACATTATGTATTTTGAGCTTGACATGGTGACTACCAAATATGTGCAATACCTAGAACTGTTAGGTTAAATTAATGTCATGCCAAAGTGGACTTGCTGTAATTGCCCACATACAAGCACCACATGCTGTCTGAGATGCATTAGCATATCACGGATATCTGCACAGGACAAACATCCAATAACACAAGAATTAAAACAGACCTGAACGCTATGCAGGAGAGAGAAACCAGGTAGGACACCAAAAATTACATGCCTTATTGTGGCACTGAATGCTGCCTCTTGAACAACAGTGCAGTATTGCTCCTCATTGCTTTATATATATTTCAATGGGTAAATTATATCTAGGTTTCTTGCCCATTACCTACAAGTTACATGGGAGAATAGCTGAGTTTTGACAGTTCCAAACTGAAGGATGAATGCAGTGTGCTTCTGAAGAATAAGAACCATTTTGTCAAATCTTTCATAGGATTATTTGATGTCAAATGATATTTTCAGAAAATAACCAAAAACTTTTGATATTAGCATGTCACAGGGTTAAGAAAACATGTAGCAAATGTAGAGACTTTTTTTTCCCTAATGCAAGTAAAATATAAATAGAAAAGTAAAAAGTGGCATATGCTGTGACTACTCACTGCCTCATAGCATTCTTGAAGTAGCTACAACATCTCATTGCAGTTTTGTAGTAATGCAGGGAAAATAATTCCAGTCCTCTGAGTCCTAAATGAAATATATGTCTAAAAGAGTACAGGGAGAAGACGTATTGACTTACTGCTATATTTCAAAACAGAAGAAAATGGAAATGTGTTCTTAATTTTGCCACTAAAGTTGTGAAAAGAAAATTTTTCTTTTGAAAATAAATGTTTTCCTTGATTTGTTTTTGTTTCAGTGCCAATCAGAACATCTGTTTGCATTTTCTCATGAGTTTTCATTTGGTTTTGTTACCTTTTGAAAATCATGAGAAAGGCATTGCTAAGGAGTAATCCCAGTTGATCTTGCTGTAGACTGGAGAATCACTGAAGGAGTCTTCCGGATAAATATTCTGTTTTGAAGATCACAACATCTTCTGATGGAAAACATTACTAGAAGAGCAAAATATTTTTCAAATTATTTAAAATACCCAAATCCAAAGAGGGAAATGATTATTTGTTTGTTTTTGTTACAAGCAGTCTTTTCCTTGTCTCTATCTGAACAAAAGTTCCATTACCTGGAGCCTGACTGCAGTACTTTCAGTGTAAGTTGCTAAGAACAAGAGTTGGATAAATTAAATAGTATCACTCCCATTCTACAGATAATAAAGCAGAAGTCAGGAGAGAATGAGTCATTTATACAAAGAAAAAAAAAAGAAAAAAAAATGATACACAGATAATCTAAGCTGAGACTGAACTTAGACTCCTTGAATTTTCATTCACTTCTCCAGTGGTTAAAAGATAAAAAAGTAAATAAAACCTTCTCTTGCAGGAAGTCATTTTTTTTGAAATTTGTTTAGCATTGAGACTAACAAAATTATTTTAAGTACTGGTAAGACTATGATTCAAATCTCAGTAGTATTTTTTTAGTGTTTTAACCATCATTTTATAAGAATACTTCCAAAAGACATCATTTCTTTGACAAGTATCAAACCGTGCAGCATTTTGATGCCTCATAAAAAATAATTTATTCAAAAACCACGTGTTTGTCTGTAGCATTCAAATTAGGTGTAAACCACTGTTTATGATCCCTTTCAAATAAAGTGAAATCTTCAGTTCTTCTGTTGCTGTGCTTTTGCTGGAATAGACAGGCTAATTTATACCCCTTGAAAAAGCAATTTTTTAGCAAAATGCTGATCCTAACGCTATATTTGCAGAAGCTCGACTGTTTATCTTCTTCGCCCACAGACACCATACGGGGCATATGTAGGACACATTGAGTGGCTGGAATTAGCAGAGCCATTTGTGAACTGCATATAAATGTATCATTTGCACATAATTCTCTGTGATAATAGCCAATTTAGAGAAGGTGATAGCACCATCATTTTTTTTTTCCAAGTTGATGTTTATGGAAATGATTACTTTATCCAGCTCTTGCATTTCTCAGAGCAGAAACAAAATCAGAACCAGATCATCTTAAGGCATATTAGAAATAAACCTTCAAAACTTAGTGTAGATTGAAGTTATGAAAAGTTTTGTTTTACAGAAGTAGAAGGAATATTTTGTTCACCACTCTAGTTTGAAACCGTGTTTAAGCACTTCCTTAACCCTAGGGATGTCAGTGGATCTGTGTGCTGGCTGAACCATTATCATGTAAGGTCTTGCTTTACTTCAAATGTAGCAATGGGGCTTGGTGCACTCTAAAACGTGATCATATCCTTGCTTGGAGGATGGCGTCTTACGTGGGATACAAGCCTGGCCCAAGGAGACCAGATGGACTCAGTGCAGGTAAATGAGTAGGATAAAAGGTAGACATACCAGCTTAAGGAGCATCTGTTACTGAATTTAGAAGGAATTGAGCAATCCTAAAGGCAGTGAAACATTTTGCTTCTTGCTTAGTCCAAAACTGATCTGCAAAGGTTTTTTCAGAGAGTCATCAGAGGAAAGAGAGAAATGGCTTCAGAATTTTTATGGTGCTCTGGATCTACTTCTTGAGATTCAACAAGTAGATTGAACAATTCTGTTTAGAAACAGAAATGACAACGCTCCCGTGTTGGTATTTTCAGATCAAAATGAAAATATGTAACCTACTTCAACCTACTTCTTATATTACAGAATGGTATCCAATATGACCAAAGATTTCAGATCTTGGTTTGTGACCAAAGATTTCAAAGGGCATCAGATACAGCAGTCAACAGCCCCTCAGTTTCTCCAGGAACCAGAAGAGAGGAGCAAAAGTAGGCTGTGACTAATATCTGCAAAATTTTATTCCGTTTTGACTTTCTGGCAGCGGCTCAGTTCCTTGTGGGAGTGAATGAGTGTTAATACTTTCAGAAAGCAATTATATTTGATTTTTTTCCTGAGTCTTGAATAAACTAAGTTGCTGCTGAGAATAATGCTGCACAGACACAGATGAACCAGAAGAGGTTTGCACTTCCAAGAGTTTGAGATATGCTGGTATAGTGTTAATCACAGTCATTAACTAGCAGAAACAGTCATGTGAATGCAATCACTTTGTGGTTGCTAAAGACTTTTTCTTTTGCCTTGAGTGCTAAGGTTTGATTTTTTTTTCAGCAGAAATATCTGTTGCAGCTGCCACTGAGAATTATAACTGACAGCAGAGGCAGACAGATATTTTTAATATTTTTGCGCTTCTGTTTATGAACATAAGCTCAGAATGTCAATACAGAATGTGCGTATGACAGCATACACTCGTATGTATATTTCATAATATATATATTATTCATAACATTTCATAAATATATATGTAGTCATGTATATAAATGTTTCTCCACTGCTTGAATGTATAGCAGCATGAGAAGATTGTCTACAAAAGGCATGTTTTCATCTTAACTGAAGAATGCACCATTACAGATTCCAACTTTCCACCAGATGTGTGGAGCAGTTAGGGCTGCAAATGCGATAAGCATCCTCTGAAATGGAACTTCCTCTTTCAGCTCTGTTTCACCCAGCTGTTACTGCTGAAGAAATTTTGCTCTGTGGGCAAATAATGTCTTTATGGGATGTTTTATCATGGATCTTCACCAGACAACTATTAATCTTAAATCATGCTTTTATCAAGTGTTTATTCTTCTATTCTCCTGGGGCTTAGTGATATCAATATCATGCCTGTCATGAACAATGACAAACGACATCTTCTCCATTGCTGTGGAAAATAAAAATGCCCGAGAGGCAGGGACTTAATAGGAATTCAAAGAGGTAACACTAGGAATAAGAGTGAAAATGTCCAGCAAAAAGCCATTGTTTTGCCTTGTCCATGGAGATATCTCTGTGGCAAACTAATATGTTATGAACATCGTCAAGCAGCTGCATAAAGCTGAACTGTTTGTAAAATTATCCCTTCCCAGCCAGACAACACCCATCAGCTGGACACGATAACATACGAAGTGTGTGCTTCAGTGCACGTTAAAGTGAAACAAAATTTTTGCATCATTATATGTTCCTGTGGTCTATTTTGCAACCCAACATTGTTGAGGCTAAACCTGGAGCATTGGGTCCAGGTCTGGGCTGACCAGTACAAGAGAGACGTGCACATACTGGAAAGAGTCCAACGTAGGGTCACCAAGATGATGAAGGGACTGAAGTACCAATGCTATGAGGGAAGGCTGAGTAAGCTGGGACTGTTCAGCCTGAAGAATCATAGAACGGTTTAGGTTGGAAGGGACCTTAGAGATCATCTTGTTCCAACCTCCCTGCTATGGGCAAGGACACCTCCCACTAGAAGAGGAGCTTGGGGGGGATCTCATCCAACTTAGTAAATACCTGATGGGAGGGTGCAAAGAGGATGGAGCAAGACTCTCTTCGGTGGTCCCCAGTGCCATGACTAGGAGTCAATTGACACAAATTGCAACAGTGGAGGTTCTGTCTATGTATCAAGAAACACTTCTGCATTGTGTGGGTGATGGAGCAATGACACGCATTGTGCAGAGAGGTTGTGGTGTCTCCTTCTTGGAGATCTTCAAACCCACCTGGACATGATCCTGGACACCCTGCTCTGGGTGTCCCTGCTTGAGCAGGGGTTGGATCAGATGACCTTCAGAGGTCCCTTCCAATCTCAACCATTCTGTCATTCCATGACTTTAAAAGGCTAGAGAAACATATATGAAATCATTGTACCTCTGGAAAATTTACACTTGAACTGCAAGAAATCATCATTACCACCAGAGTGTCAATAAATTACAACTGAGGGATTGATTACTTCCATTCCTGACCAGTATTTTCATCTCCATTATAAGGAATTGACTTTCCACAGAGACAGTGAGTGCAAGGATATGAAGTTTGAACTGTCTTCCTGTGGGTCCCCACAAATGACCTACAGAATTAGTCACTCTTCCCACCACCACTTTATCTGAAATGTAAAGCATGTATTGAGGGCTCCGTTCTTCATATGAAACTTCTGTCATATTAATCAAAAAAGAGTGTGATTCAGGAGGTGTATTTTCTTTAGTAGAGGCTTATCCTCTAGTAAATCTAGTATATCTTGAACATCGTGCCAGATATGGGGAAAGAAAATGCATTCAACTGTTGCTCCATCAGTTAAAGGAAAAAGGAAAAAAAAAGAATCAAATAGACATATTTTTCAGATTAAAAAAGTGAAAGGGACAGTAGCACACAATCAGAGAATGAATGTAACTGAATGTCAATAAATCAACAGTGGTGGATATCAGCCTCTATGGGAACTTATGATCACATAATTACAGAAGCAGGACTTGAAGCTGAAAAGGTGATAATGAGACACATGCAAAGGCTCAGAACAGTTTTTCTCAGAGAGCAAAATGAGTCAGACTTGACACATGAGCCCATGGGAAAGCAGCCTTCCTTCATTAGCTCCAGTGTTTACAGAACAATTTTTTGTCCCTGATTTATTCTTATCAGCAAAACTTTAGAGAAGCATCTCTTCCTGCTTCTTTCTTTCAAAGATCACCTCACTCTTCCTGGACCTCTCTCCTTCTCTGAGCTTTCTTGCTTAATGAAAACCAACTTTTCTACCTAACATTTGCAGTGTGCTCTTATTTTTCTCAGGGATGAATCCTAATTCCTGGTCTCAAGGGCTTTTCTTCTGCACCTCCACTTGCATTTAAATCCCCACTAAGGAAATTAAGTCTGGGAAACGAAAACAGAAATAAAAATAAATAAATAAAAATCACACAGAAACCTTTGCTTTGAATTCAGTATGCAACAAATGGAAGATGGATGGCATTCCAGCTCACATCCATTATGATGACAACATATGAAGCTCTGACAGGTCTGGACTGGTGTTCATATATTAATCAAATGCTGTCTTTATTATTTCTCTGACACTTTTTCATTTAAATGGTTGTGGACTAGCTGCAGTCCTCTAAGTTATTCCTAAACTGTATCCTTTTCAAGTCCAAATTCTATCTAGCCCTGAAGTATCTCTACATTTCCAGTAATGTGTAGATTTTAAAGCACAACAGAGAACAGATAAAAGTAATTGTAATTATGCTTTAAGAGAAAGGCTGTGGCAGAGGATGACATCTAATGTGTCTGACAGTGATCACGTGTTGTTTACCATAATTTCTTTTGTATGTGAAGCACTCACCATTATCTTGCATCCTTTTATAGTTTTGTCCTCACAGAATAATAGATTTTACAGAAATTCCAGTGAGCCCTTTTACTAGAAGGAAACCAAGGCACAGAAGAGGCAGCTTGCACAAAATATGAAGAAATACATCTGGGGATGAGTCTAACTCTTCTGATGTATCACAGTTCCTTCAGAGAATGGGGCAACTTTCCCCCAAAGCCTAATAAATTATTCAAGAAAAGCCCTAGATCAAATAATATCATGTTCACTTACATCACTGAGTAACTATCGGTTTTTAAACCAATACTAATCAATTCAAGTTTGCCGCATAAATGGGCTGCCAGGAATCTGATGAAGCTCAAAAAAGGCTTGTTGCAGGCCTCCAGCCCGTGCTGTTGCACAGGACTGTGCAACAAGCCTTCTCTGAGCTTCATCAGATTTCTGGAAGCCCATCAATATAGCATATCAAAGTCACTTGTGTAGAGTTTGGCATTCCTAATTCCATCTCAGCATTCTTAGATGTTGATAGAATAGAATAGAATAGAATAGAATAGAATAGAATAGAATAGAATAGAATAGAATAGAATAGGTCACATCCACAGAATCACAGAATTGCAGAGTAATTGGAAGGGACATCTTGTAATAATCTTCTAATTAAACAGTGCCACCTACAGAAGGTTGTCCAAGACCATGCCCAGATGCATTTTGGTTATGTCCAGAGCATCCATCACTTGCACAACAAAGTTACCCCTGATATTTTCCAGAAATCTATTTGATTGCTTACTTCCCGCTGTGTTCCCTTTCTAGCAGGTAGCGTGTGGATAAAATCTACATTCCATGATCAGAATTTGTGTTTTGGAGATTTCCAGATCTTGAACTACCTCAATACTGGTCCAGTTTCAAAATATTTTCAAATTAGACTTTCCTGAGCATGGTGTGGCTTGTCTATTGCCCAGCAACATGTAAGTGTTACTTTTTTTTAAAGCACATGAGGACGCAGTAACTAAGCGTCCTCTTAGAACCCATGGACTGTTTCAGTAAAAATACTCACCAGGATGTTTTCTTAGGGTTTATTGAAAAAAAACAGTAACTTTTCAGCATTCTCAGATGCCTCTCTTAAAACTACCTGATGAAAGTTGTTAGAATCTATCAGTGTCTACAGGAGCCACTGTGCATCTCAGCTGCAATAGAGTGGGGAGTCACTTGTCATCTTTACCTGCCATAGCTGCTTTATTCAGTTATTTTCCAAATATCCTTGTATTTATTTATTTTTGCAGTCAGTTCTATCATTTTTGTTCATAAAATGTCATTGCTCAAATTTATTTTGGTTTCTAATGTATGTAAGAAGAATGGCTTATATATAACCTACATTTCTTCTTCTAATCAAATGCTTCCCCATGTACTTTTGTTTCCCTTATCAATTTTCCATGTTTTGTACCTCCTGAATTACATTAATTGCTATAACTCTTTCTTCCATTTGCTTGTAGATATATCTTCCTACATCTATCTACAAATTTTCATCTTTTTTATAGCCTACTTTCATCTTCCTGTCAGCACAGGCTGATTAATAATGTGTGGCCTTTCTGAAACTGCCATTTCCTGAGCATCTAGTAAAATGCATTTATGTTTTTTTTTCATGTTCTCTGTGTATTACCATGTATATTTCTAAAGCAGATTGAAGCAAAGTAGGCAACAATTACTTCCTTCTGTGCAATAGGTCATTTGACAGGCCTGCAATAAATGCAGAGACATTGGCCTCCAATAACACATTTTTCCTTCTGTATGTTGAAATAATTTTATGGCAATGAGCTGCTTCTCTGTGCCTTTTGTTGAAAAAATTCTGAAATACTCCAGTTCACATCTACACGTGTAGATGTTCCTGAGACAAAAAATAAAATTGAACTCTGCTCTACCTTCCAAGGAAATAAATAGTAAACTCAATATTTCAGTGACTTTGTAGTTAACTTCTGTTTATAGCTCCCAATATTAGCTGCTGCAGGTGTTCAGCAGAGGAGCTCATAAATGGAGGAGACAGATAAGCTTCTTTATTCCTTCAGGTTTCGAGTTGACTTGGCAATATCAGCTAATAATATGAGAAAGAACAAAAAAGCCAGTGTGTTTTTTTTTTAAATTGTTTTATAAGGATACCCCAGCCCACCCCAGCCCGTAATTAAGCTCACTGCGCATTTAAGAATGGAAACTATTAAAGAAATTGACTTAGGCTTGCCATTTAACACAGTGTTTTAATTGTTGCAGTCACCGTGGCTATTTCCATTTGGTGACGCATGAGTTAAAGAGGTGGCAAAAAAGACTTCTCAGATCCTTTAGAAGCACCACAGCATCACCTAATCCCTATGTCTTCTACTCAAGCTTTTTTAGAGAAAATAGATAACTTTGGTATTCATTTAAGGCCTGTTCTACTGCTCTCAAATTGTGTTGCAGCCACTTGTTTTGCTTCGTAAAGAGTTTGTCAGGTTCTGGTGAAGTCCCCATCTGATGGGGATGGGACAAAGAGCCCACCAGACAGTGAAAAGAATCCCTATTGAATGCACAGACAGGGACAGTATGCCATTAAAGCTCAAATATGCTTATGTCTTTTGCTTTTCTTGAACTGAATGCTCTTAACTGCTAAGGAAAATATAATTCTTGAAAAAAAATAATAATGGAATAATTCTGCATGCAGATAACATTCCTCCAAGTCCCCAGAAGTGAAAGCACAGTCTTGCAGAACTTGTATCTACGTTAGAATATTTCCACCTCTGTCTCCCATGGTGCTACAAACACAAACTGATCTGTGTGCTTCACTGGCAGATCACTGTATTTGTCCTGTGCTGTGAATGAAATGAAGTCACTGGTTGCAACAGTGGTCCTTGCTCTTAAATTCTAATAATGCTGCCCTGTAAGCTCCTGAATGAATCAAAGAGTTTAGGATGAACTCATATATAGAGGGAGAGTTGCAGGAAGAGATTCCAGCCAGAAATCTCTGGTTTGGACTCCTTGCTATTATTAAGGGTTGCATTCTTTCTAAATGTTTTTGAAGTGTTCCCTGTATATGAAGTGCTTCAGCATTTATAGAAATACCCAATTCAATTTTCCATAATAAGGCAGATATTGAGAATTGCAGGCAAATCTCCTAGCTCTTACACTTCAGAGATCTAAGCTTAGCACAACACAAGCTCAGTTCCATCTCAGAGACGAGAGACTCTTCAGAAATTATTTTGAACTCTGCTATTCCTCAACGCTTTGCCTGTCGGGACATTTTCCACTTCTTCCCGAAAAACTTTTCCAGTCTTTCTGTCTTCATTCTCTGCAACCCTGGGAGCTGCCTGCCTTCTTTTTTTCCGTTTACCTGTGAATGACTTATGGTTTTCAATACAAAAGAGGTTAGTTTCCTTAAACCTTCACTTAGTGCTTTCACCCTCCAGACAGGGAAACTGAGCCTTCGAGGAAATAGTTTTCCACCTTCTCTCAAAAGAAAGTACATTTATGCAGCTGTGTTGTCTGACAATCCATGCTAACAATGTTTTACTCAGCAATTTCAACTAAATTCAACAGAAAGGTGCAGCTCATAAAGGTAAGAAATATCAAAAAGTTTGATGAGAGTGGATTGTTGAAGTGGATGTGAGACCCACATGATAATCCTCAATATACTGTGAGCTCCAGTCATCTGAATGGACCCTGGAGAATCCACACATGAAAAAACTGAAAGTAATCGGAACTTATTATTCCTTTATTCGTATAACTATTTTAGACTTCTCATTAGAATGTATCTCCTTATGATGAAAGATCTTTTAGGCATACGTTTTTTCAGGTCATTTTATTTAGGACTTATTAAAGTTCCTTGTTCCCTGACGTGTTGAAGTGATTCTTTGCTGAACATAACAGCAGATATAACAGTAACAATTTTCACTCTGATATTGATTGGAAAATTATTTGAACTGATAACTCTTTTTATCTTCTCAGTCACCACTATGCTGCTGGGATCTTGTTCTCCGACCAAAATGAGTTGCACCTCATATTCCAGTTTGGGATGGTAAGTACGTAAGGATCTTGTGAAATTTCTCCTCTGCTTTCCTCCATGCTTCTGGAAATATCATTGATTCTATGACAATATTGGCTATCTTTACAAAATCTTTACAAAAGACTTACCTGCACGGAAGTAAATTGATGGCCTTTTTATTTCTAACTGTATGTAAGCAGTATGTGGAAATTTATTGCTGTTGTCTCGGGTGAGGCATGGTCAAATGATGATCCAGAAACCAAACCTGGCCTTTAAGACCTAGATCTGACCTTTAGTGATGTGGGCTGGTTATCAAGCTTTGCAAATGTCTCGCTCCAAATAACCATAAAAACAAATCTCTAATATCATAAAGAAATAATAATCTCTGGTGAAGATTATTTGAACCACATATGTAGACCAAGTGCTTAGCAGCAGCTATGACCCTTTACAGAGTGGGGTCACTGAAAAGGGTTATAGAAAAGAGAAATAAAGAAATTCAGAACCAGCAGTTCTTCAACATGTTTTTGTTTTTGTTTTTTTTTTTGAGAGAGAAGGGTTTTTTGAGTCATCATTCATATGAAATTTACAGTACTGCAGTACAATTCTATAAAGAGAAAGATTTCATTTTATTTTCCTAATAATAAAATCAGTGATTTAAAGGCTGCTGTATCTTCTTTTAAACATTGAATTCCTCATCTCAGTTCCTCCAGAGACCATTGAGAAATTTATTTATGAGGAAAAACACATATATTGAAGAAGCAAGAGTATCCAATGAACAACCAATAAACCAAAATGCAATTATTGATCAAAATATTTTTCTTCACAGAATTAATTTGAGAGGACCCATGAGTTTGATTTTGGTGTATATGCTATATAAGAAAAAAAATGATGCTGTTCAGAAACATAGCAAACCATGCATTGAAGCAGAACACCCTACCCCCACTCAAACTAGCTTGCAGCTCATACTTAAAGGGCTAAAAAAACCATTACAATATTGATTGTGCTTTGTTATTCTGCTTTAATGATTAAATACATCAACCACACCATCAAAGCATTAAGTACTGATTAATCATGCTCTGGAGTAATATGCATAGCATTTATTTAAAGTGTAGGTGGAAAGATCAGTTCTGGATTTATTCTTAGGTCAACTAGAAGTTGTCCCTTTACTTGCCTTGGGCTTCAGTTTCTTTTTCTTCAATTTCTCCCAATTCCTTACACTTCTTATACTCAATAGTACGTAAGTTATCTTGGGGACAGAATCTGTAATTTGGGAATTGTGGATGTATTAAAGACTGAGGTGCTGTGCTGGTGCGGTGTGTTCGCTTTGGGCAGTGCCAGCTGCCCACTCAGCTGCTCACTCCCTCCCCTATCTCAGTGGGGCAGGAGAGAAAACAGGGTGAGGAAGCCCCTGGGTGAAGATGTGAAGATCACTTAACAATTGTCATCGTAGCAAGATGGACTTAACTTGGGTGTTCCTGTGTGGATCCATGAGTTGGACTCTATGATCCTGATGGGTCCCTTCCAACTCGGGATATTCTGTGATTGTATGACAAATAATGTAATTTATTGTTATTTCAAGCTGGGACATCAGTAAGAGCTCAGCACACTGACTTGTGTGGGCAATAAACTGGGGAATCTGATCAGATGAAGAAAATCTGTGGAAATCAATGGGCTGGAGCAAATGTCTCTGTGACTGAATTTAATTTACATTTAATACTCCTGCTCTAGAAGGGTTTTAAGTCTTTGTGAAGAGTTCATCTCTCCCTGGGGAGCAAACAGTGGTCTCCTATACAGCAGTTTGCTGCTTCCTTCTTCCCCTGACTTTTAACCTGTCAGCACCAGCTCCTGTATGATCATTTTCTCCTAAACCATATGAATTTTCATCAAAGGAGTAACCTCCCACCCCTCTGGGGAACCTTATTTTGGTTCAGAGCTGGCCAATGCTAAAAATGTACTATTATTACTATTTTTCTTGCAGCTTTTGCTTTAAAATCTTCTTGTGTTTTGGACTGAAAACTAAAAAGCAGAAAGGAGTATTCATTTATCATCTAAAACGTCAATATTGAAAAATAAAGGAGTAGATAATGCAAGTTCATAGACATATGCAGAAAAGGGTCCAAGCTGGATAACCAAGATATAACCAAGCTTCAACTGGAAAGCTGTTGAATAAGATTATCATGGGACAGAACTGGTAAGCTTAGACTCCCAACAGACTTTATAACCTCCAACCCATAGAGTCATTAATGCAAGTGGAGGCTCAGTATCTGAAGTCCAGCCACCTATGATCATAGGGAGCTTGAAGTTTAGGCTCTTCTAAAAGAAATCTTGTAAAAATGCTGTAACACGGAGGGAGAAAATCATGCTGATTCATGCAGAAGTTATGTAGAAAAATAAAATGTTGTTAGGAACTTTTCTTGCTGGTCTCAATGACTTTAAACTGTGTTTTTTAATCCACACTTGCAATAGAACTCATGAATAAAATAGAAATGTGACTCCTTTCCATTTCACAATTAAACTGGAACAAGAAGGAAGAAGTGTTTGTCTCCATCTAGGATGATTACAGAAGAACAAACAGCCACAGTTTACATCACTGCCTCTGAGCAAAGTCTTTGCCTGGGGGGATAGCCTTTGGTTTGGGTGAACTGAGCACAATCCAAGCTGTAAAAATACAAAGTAAGCCAGGAGGAAATTTTGAACAGATGCTACAGATGAGTGAGATTGTAACAAATCCAGAGCTGCTGAGGGCTTCATGGTTGTCATTATTCCACACAGTCTAGCATTTTCACAGTGATGCATGCAATAATACTCTGTCTGATAGAGTTCATATTTTATTCTTCTTTGCTATTTAGATAGATAGATGAATTAGGTAGGTATAGCTGTAAGTATAGATACAAAGAACCCATAAGCAATTCTAAGCTTGCTATTTGAAAGGTGTTAATAGCAAGTGAGTAAATTTGAAAGTATTTTTTTAAGATTTCCAAAATTTTATTTTTATTATTTTATTTTTTGGTGTGTGTGTAACACAAAGAAAACACAAAACAGCTGTGCCTCTCCAGTTTATTCTGAAGAAAGCAATAGAGTGCGTGCATACATATAGAATATCTATGTACACAGGTGAGTATCTTGAACAATTCATGCTTATATTTGCACTCAGCTAGCTATACAGCTTGCATCGTACAAGAATCTGTTCCAGTAAAAAGTGAATAAAAAATATAAAATTAGTAGAAATGAGATCCTAGGCATCATGTCTGTCTCTGCATAGTAAGGTTAGTTTTGTGCGTGTTATGGTCACTCTTGTTAACATTCACCTTGAATTTGTATTGCTTCAATGCTGAGCCAAATTCCATGCCAGCCCAAGTAGATCTCCTGGTTAAAAATGATCCTTGTGACACATTTTTTTTCAGAAAATCTTTGATATCATCTCCATAGAAATGTCTGCATAGCTGTATTATTTACCTAGTAGAAGAAGATAACGTGTCATGTTCTACAAGACATGTACAAGGGCTAAGGGAGACTGAGATATTCAGCTCATACAGTTCTGACATATATTTGTGACTATGTAACTTAGGTAGCTTCTAGTTTTTTCCATGCTGCCATCTAATACAGTTTTATGTGTCTAAATACACCTCTGTGGCATAGAGGAGCCTCAGTAGATACTCTGAGGCTATGAATATCTCTAGGCAGGAGGAGGTGTAAAGATTTTTGTTGCAACTCCAAATTCTTATTGCATTTGTACATGTATTGATGGAGGTATAATTTGTATATTAGGTAGGAGAAACTGAAATAATTAATTTCTTGTGCCTTTAGCCTTTAAATCAGTCGTATCAGAACTCTGCAACAGGTAGAAATTATCAGATCTTAAACAAGTTTCAAGTTAATTGAGAGGAAATAAATCATTTTTAGAGTCCAATAACAAATTATTTGATAATTCTCTATTGAAATGGGATCATAATACAAATTTAAACAATGTCGCTGTGAATAGCAGATGGTTTTAGCATGATGGATGTCATTACACTAAATGACTACCTCTGCAAACAAATAGACATTAATTAAGCCTTTATTACAATGTGTCTCTTTAGAAAAACATATTACACATGCCTGATACGTTAAAAAGTGTTTTTCCTCTCAATTAAAACTGTGTTAAACACTAATCTTATATTTAGGGGATAGCTAACTCTGAAAAACAGTCTTCTGAACGTAGATAATTTCTTCATTAGCCTCTGGAGAAAATTATTCTCTCCCTGGGGATGAGTAATCCATATTCCTCCTTTTCTTTGGTAACTAGATTGTGTTTGCAAATACAATTGCATTAATAAGACTCCCACTTTCTCAGAGTCTTAGATAAGTTTAAATTTAGTATTTTGGCAGTGCTCTTATGATGAATGTATCTATTGCTACAGGCACTCCAAGGCTAATTTTTCTTTGCTATCTACATGCAGTTATTCAGGAAAAATATGTTCACTGTGGCCTATAAGAGTTTAATGCATAATGATTGTCATTCCCTTTCCAATTTAGGTAAATACCTGTGCAAAGAATGTTAAAGCTGCAGCTAGTTATTTCCATGAGAAACGTTTTCCTTTGCTTACACAATAATAATTGCGTATATAAATTAGAGCTGTCATTATGTGCATATGTTGCATGTGCAACTACATGAGTTCTCAATATATGGAATAAAACCCTATTTTTCTGGAATAGAGTTTTGATCTATCAGGCTGAGCATGGATCACTACATTGCTGCTTCTTCCCTTTTTAGTTCACAGTCTAAGTTCATAACCAAATGTATGCAATCATCTATTTGCATCTTATAGCAAAGCACTGCATCCTAAATCTTGAGATGCTCTTGATTTACCCAGATTCTTCTTTAATCTTGAATTAAATTGTCATTTTTAGAGATTCAACAAACAAATCTGCAACTTTCGTTCCATTATCTGCTACATGAAACAGTCATTTTATTGAAATCTCAACGCACTACACTGTTAAGCACCTTCAGCACAGAACCGAGGTTTTCCCCTCCTCCCCACTGTTTTTAATAAAATGTATCTAACTGACTAGGTATAGAGCCAGGAACTCCTTTACTCCCAGAACGCTACTGAAGTTTTAAAATGGAGAATATGCATTTTCTTTGTAGCTACTGTAAAATTTCTGTGCAGCTGGCTATAATGATCTTGAGGAATTTAGTTGAAGAATTAAGTAGGAACCGTTGCTGGCTTTTATATATTCAATATTTTCATGAGGAATACAGAAGATGGTATAGGAGGAGCACTTCAGGCAGTACAAAGTGCAAGGTAATTAAAAAGCTTTGAAGGATAGGATTAAAATTCAGAATGATCTTGAGAAATGAACAAGTGGAACTAAGATTGATAATGTGGGTCTCTTAATGCAAAATGCAAAGCCATTCTTCTAAAGAAAATACAATCCAACATATAACTTTAATATTAAGAAAAACTGGAAAAAATAATGCAGCATCAGGGAAAGAGATGTCCGATGATGGAGTATGAAGTATTACTGTCCCTTAGATTTCTGACAAAATATAGAAAAGTCAAGTTGCATCAGTTGAACTTCAAACATGACCCACCACAATGGAATAACTGACAGTGTGAGGCAAAAGTGGATGTGAGGTTTCCATACCAAAAGAGGATTGTGAGTTCCATTAAGGAGCCCAGAGAAAGTATCCAGGAATCCAAACTTTTCCAGAGATGCCCATGTTCATCTCCCTGACCTCCCAACACAACAGTTGTCTCTGATATGAAACGTCTGCTTTCTCTGCTCTGTCATAATCTTCCGACTATATTTATATTCATTAATTTCTTGTGGTCAGATTCAGCTCTTTCTACCTCAAGATTTTACATCTGTAATGAAGGTACGAAACAAAAGTGCAAATTTTCCCATTTAGTCCCACTTATTTCTCCTAATAGCAGAAGGATGAGGGAGTTCATTCCTTTTAGGACATCAGATTTTCTTTTTTATCTTCTTTAATCTTGTTCCCAGTTTAAACATGTTTCCTTCCCAGGTATTTTTTTTCCTCTTACATTTTTCCCCACCACCTGAGGAATAAAAAGCTAAAAGAATCCATCTCAAAAAATGGTAATGTTCTGCTATATGGTTCAATCTTCACCTCCAACATGGCCGCAAGTACTCTGATCAAGCCTCTGACTGATTTATTATGCTCTCTCTAATCTGCAGCATTCAAAAGCTTTCCTTCTATGTAAGCAATATAATTAAAATCTGTCCTGCACATTTTGTTCTTTCACCCACTCGGTACCCAGAGTGAGATCTGGGAGCAGGATGGCCCATATGCTTTTGTGAGAATTTTTCCCCAAGAGTGTCTGTTTCTATATATTTCTGTAAAAGAAGACAAGTTGTTTGTGTATGTGTCACACATAGAGTAGACTTGTTTATATATCTTTATATATCAAGCTAGTTGTCTCACAACCAAACCTCCATCCTGCTATTGTCACCACATTGGATTGCAGTTTCTCTCTTAATATCCATAGCAACAGCATTGTCTTGTTGATCCAATCATTTTGCAAGTTTTGAGGCCTGAAAGGACATTAAAACATCTTCTCTGTCTTCATGAAGAATACAAGCCCAATAAGTTTCTCCTGCTTCTCCTGTGACAAGTCCTAAATGTGTGTCTGTCAAACATGCCTTCCAGAAAACACCTGCAAAACTTAGGAAGATGGAGTATTTACCATGACCGCTGGAAGCTTTAGTCTCTAGTAGTTCTTTTTGTGTATTTAAGAATTTATATCCTGTTTCTAATTTGAATTTATATGTTCTTTGCTTCTGGGCTCTGTTTCTTGTTATGTCTTTCTCCACTAAATTAATGATCCCTTTAGTACATGATATTTCTCCCTATGGAGATGTCTAGGTTGTAATAGAGTCACCTCTTGATTGTCCTCTTTTAAGATAAACAGCTTGAATTCTCTATATCTGATTAAATAACTCTTAAATAAGTAATTCTTTAAAAGACAGCTGAGAGGAGATATATGAAATAAGGATGAAACTTTCAGATACAGATTTCTGATAGTTAAAGAGGGGGTGAAAAGTCTGTTCAGGAAGAGAAAATGATTGCTTGAAGAGTTGGTATAGAAAGGCCAAGCATTATTTATAGTCAAGTAGTCGCCATAAACAGAAAAAAGCATGCTGTGCAGAACTGGAGAGAGTTTGCTAATAAAGGCTTAAATGTAGCATTAAAAGAAATATCAGAACTAAACAATCATTCTGGGATTAGAAGTAATTGTCAAGGAAGGCTGTGGAATTGTCATCAGAGGAGTTATTCCAGCCTTATTATGGGTTTTCAAGATAATATAGCATGTTAGAAAACTACAGGGAATTATTAAAAAACATATAAGGTCCCTTTATAAGCCAGAAATCCATACTTGGCTATTTTAGGCCACATCAAACAAGTTTCCTTTATTTCTATATAAATAGAATGATGATGATGTAGCATCTAATGAGCGTCAGGAAGCCACATTAAAAATTAGTGTTCCCAGTGAACTGAAAGAACTTTTTTTTTTTATTTAAAACCCAGCAAATCAGCATCAAACATAGAAAATTAGATTTGATGGAATCTGTAATCCCCTTTCTCCCTTGTAGATGGGGCGTATTGGGTTCAATCATAACATATATCTGATAGTGTCACAGTAGTGCTGTACTAACAGCTCTCCTACCATTGGGCATTGCACTGCTGTCAGTAGAAAATCAGTGAAAACCAATCAACTAGTGAAGATCAGCAGGGGAATTTTAGGTCTGCAGTGCTATGAAATAAGAGTTGGCTGTGACTGGTACCGAAGAGGATATTACTGGGTGGAAATCCTGTTTGTGAACAGGAGAAATGCACCTCTTGCTTTGAGGATGAGATTCCCAAGGCTGCCACCTGCCTTGCAATCCTCAACTAGGTCATCAGATGACTTACAGCTTAGTTTCTCTTCACCCCTGGTGACATGTAGATGGCTGATCTGATTTTTGCCCTACACATTTTTCAGGTCAGCTGTACAGCAGGGGAAGAGAGAGGAAGTTAATACAGAGATGTAATGAGCCATCTGAAGAACATTGACCATTGAGATTAAATTGATCACGATATGAAATTCCAGAGTCTCTGAAGCTCTGTATTTCTGTGTACAGGTTTCTAGGTGGAGATCTTGATTTACCTATATATTTCAAGGTGTTTTTCCTCTTTTTTGCCCCATGCTTCTTAAGTTTCCTAAATCTGAGCAGTCTAACTTGGATTGGTGGGAAGAAGGGCAGAAGCCACTTGATGGAAACTGTGTTTCTTTTTGCATCATTAGTAAGAAAGAGGGAACGCTTAGACCTCAACCCATCCTCAAGCATTTTCATGTTACGAAAGAGAAACTGTGAAATTAATCTTTTACTTTGAGACTTCTGGGTGGTAAGGGTGGTAGTGGGCTAATAAATAAGGAGAACTAGATCTTTCCCCACACTTGTTTTTCCAGTGTTTAATGTTTCTTTCTTCTTCTGTCCTTCAGGATTATGTTAAAGGTTTGAACGGTAATTATCTTTCCTTGACTGAGCATGATTCAGTCTCTTACCATCTCTGATTACAATGTTGGTAACATCAAGACCAATCACAACCAATAAAAAAAACAGTAATTGTACAAAAACATTTATCTGATTACTTAAAATGGGCCTCAGCTTCCTGAATGCCTGACTAAAGTTTTACAAAAACTGAAGCCACCTGTGTTTATTGCTTGGCAATAAGCAGTGAGCAATAATGAGGAGTATATTTGCTTTTGTTATTTCAAAATCTTATTATTTAAGAAGTATATTCAGAAGAACTAGAAATAGTCTAATCTAAAGACAACATTTTAATCTCACCAATGTTTTTACCTGAGGTGAAATAACTTGCCTGAAAACAGATAGAATAAACTATCATAAAATCCCATGAAATATGTGATTTCTAATGCTCCATACAGACAGCAGGATCTACTTCTCTGGCTTGTACACTTCAGCAATTAAACCTAAAATAAGTGACCCTGTGCATAGCTTCTCATATCTTTATAGTTAACAGGACACTGACCAAGTTATACTTTCCTGAAAGTATTTATGTTTGGTGAAAAAAAGTTGTTCTCCTACTTAGGAAACATCAAGAAAAATTATTGTGGATGCATGTACATTGGGGTTGTGAAGTAAGGGAATCTGACAAAATCTAATCTTCCTGGAACATATTAGAACATTTTTTGTTGTTGTTATTTTTTAGATAATTAATGGAACTCAGTTGTCTGCAGTGGTAGTTACAGCAATTAGTTCAGCTTAGCACAAGTCTCTAATTTCATGCATCAATAAATGCTGGATCAGGGCACTATCACTATTAAGTGTAGTCATTGTTTACAGCATATTCATCTTCATAAGCACTTGACTATAAACAGAGTATCTCTCCATTGAGGTTTGCTTAAAAATATCCATCAGTATACCTTGGAAATGCCTGGAAATACTGGAGGGAGAAAAACCAATAGATCTTCTAGAAATTTTGAAAAACGAAATGTCAGTGTAAGCCATTCGTCTTCCTCTACTACTTAAATACCCAGACGAAACAGAAACTGTACTGTGCTAGATCTTGTACAAGCTGAGCAATAAACATTCTTGTCCCAAAGAAACTGGTGTTTGGAGAGGCAAGTATACAAAATGCAGGTGAACACGGGAGATAGCTGAAGACTGGGCAGGGACTGGGAGAAACAAGAATAATACAGACACTCAGTGGTGGAGGCAGGAATTAAAATCATGTGTTCTCCTACAGACCATTAAGGAAAACTTTAATTTGGTCTCCAGTTTTACAGGAGAGCTGGGAGAAAAGAGGAAATCTGACCTATTTGACCTATTCAGTGAAGACCTTGTGCTGGCTGTGTCCTCTACTGTGATGAGAAACTGACCCTGGAAGTCTTTCCTATGAAGGAGTAGTGAGGATAATCTATTTCAGATTAGGAGAGAATCTCATATTGAAGGTGGTGAGACACCATACAAATACATTAGATTCTGTAATGAGGCTTGCTTTTGTTTCCTGTTTAGTCATAGCATACCCAAGTACCTTTCACTGTGTGCGTACATCACTCAGTGGAACTGATGCCACACACTACAATGGTAGGATTTTTATTTTATTTTTTTTAGTTACACTACCTAGATTAAAAAATAAATTTAAAAGTGTATATAGAGGATTTAAATATTTATTTTTATGGGATACTAAGCATATCCAGTGTTTAAAAAGGGAGCTGCTAACAGGAAAGAGAGTTTACGATAAATTTCTTCTAACGGCCAGTACAGCAGACCTGGGACATCAGGAAACAGCTATGACTCCCACAGTTTTGTTGTTTCCTATGGAAGAGAGCGGTTTTGCATTGTTTTAAACTTCTTCATGTATGTGAAGAGTTCCCTAACGGGTATCTCTGATGCACCTTTGAAGATAATCAGACACCTACCTTCCCCTTGAGATCATTAGATTTACGCAAATGCATTGGATATTTTGCTATGTTCCTACTTGTCCTGGATTTGAGTGGGACAGAATTAACTTTCTTCATAGTAGTAGCTGATATAATCATATTTGGGACTTAGTAGAAAAATAATGCTTATTTGTTGCTGAGCAGTGCTTACACAGAGCCATGGACTTTTCACACTGCTCTGCCTGCGAGGAGGAGGCTGGGGATGCAAAAGGTGGTGGGAGGAGGGAACAGAACCCAAACAAAGGCATATTCCATGCTATATGACATCATGCTCTGCAATAAAAGCTGGACACAATTGTCCAAAGGGGCTACCACTGCTTGGGCATTGGCTACATACTGGTCAGCAGATGGTGAGCAGCTGTGTTGTGCATCACTGGTTTTGTGTATTCCTTATTATTGTTATTATTTTCCATTCCTTTTCTGTCTCATTAAATGGTCTTTATCTCAACCCACTAGTTTTAGCTTTTTTCTGGTTTTCTCCTCCCATCCCACTGAGGGAGTGAGTGAATGTCTGTGTGGTGTTTAGCTGCCTGCTGGCTTAAACTACAACACAACATCATTTATCAGTATCATAAAAGTTACCTATTGCTAGAAGAGACATTAGAGCAGAGGAAACAGAAAACATTTATGTACTCATGTTTTCCTCCTTCTCCCCAAAAGGGGAAAAAAGTGCTTAGTCAACATCTGCAATAATGTGTAATGGCAGGTGAATTACACAAAAAGAGTTAATTAAAATCTGAAAGTTAATTAATGAGATCTACTGCACATTAAAGATCATTACTCCATCTGAAAAAACCTAATTAGAGAGCAGTTTCTGGTGTGTTTTATTCTCCTGGGTGCTTTGCTGACATGCCACGTAAGTCATTCAATGTTAAGCAAATAATCCAGTGGTCTTGTGTTTACTGTGGTTATTACATAACTGTGACAAATTTAGTTGTAACAAGGAGATTCCTCTTTTTAACAGACTTCCTCCCAACCAATGAATAGATATTCACCTGTCATTTTGTCTAGTTCCTTATGTCCCTTAATTAAGTCATTTGTGATAATAATAACTGCCAAAAACATTTTAAACTGTTGCCTTCACCTAGCAAGGTGGTCTGATAATAGAGCATGTGGCTAGATAAATCTACCTTCTTATTGCACTGCTGGCAGCACTGTGTTGTGTGGCCATGAGCAAAGTTGGTGCACATCAATACCCAACTCATTGTCAGTTGAAACTCTAAACTTTTGCAACAATGACTTTTGCTGTCTGATGGTTGGGATGTCCATTCTGAGCCAGGACAGTTGCTTATAGGGACAACTCTGAGCACATGGCTGGTACTCACTGTGCAATGCTTCTTCTCATTTCTAAGGATCGAGTCCTTGGAAGTCTTCCAACCTCAGCATTGATTGTGAATGCTACTGCTCACAAAGGCATGGTGGGTTGACATTTCTCTATTTCGTTGCATTAATTCACCCTAGATTTCTTCAGGGAAGCCTTTGAGAAAGCAGTTTGTATTTGCTTTTGCACACTGGAATGGCAAATGTGTGAATGGGGACCCACAAGTTTCAGATTCATTAGTTTTCTCCTGACTATTATTTGCACTGCAGATTAGTTTTTCTTTCAGAAAAACTCTGAAGGAACATCGTTTTATTCAGTTCAAGCTTGACATTTCATGTCTTGCTATCACCATCTGAGAGCACTGTCCCTCTTTCCCCTTATGGAACCCCTTTTTAAGACTGCATTTCACAAACACATTTTCTTACATCTATTTCCTCCACCTCCCTACCCCATTCAGAATTATACCTTCTCTCTTAGCAACCTTGCTCCCTCCTTCACCTTCACCATTCTCACGCTGTTACCTTCCTAATTCTGTACAGCACTTCCAAATGTGCCAGATGTTTTACATCCAGCAACACTTCAGGTCAGGAGCTGTTGGCTGAAGGACTCAGAAGTTGCTCATTTCACATTTATCTACAACAGCTGAAATCGGGGCTTCTGATATGAATGATGAATGAGTTATTCCAAGTTTCCTTAATCTGAGGAACTCTTGAGAAATCAAAATAAGAATTGGCAGAGACTAGACATAATATCTTAAATGGGTGCTCAAATTAAAGAAAAGTTGGAGAAAGAAATTGAGGAGCTTATTTTGGCCCTCTTTGTTCATGATGCAAACTCAAGAACAATCTCTGCTCTCTTTAAGTTTCTGGTAAAGGTTTTTTTTACTGTCTCTCATACAGGAGCTTATAGTTCAAAACGATTGTTCTGTTATCTGTAGACCAGTTTTTCTATTTTTTTTCTAATTTTCCAACACCATAAAAATTTTCCACTGACAACACAGTCCTCTGAAGAGCAAATGCAAGCCTGCTGTATGCTAGTGTGCTTCTTCTGTTGCTTTTGAAGAATTTTTTAGACATAGTCCACAAGATGCTCCCCCATGAGCGTGTGCTACCCAGGAATCCACAGTCCATAATTTAACAACTTTCACTGCGTGCTGCATGGCTACTGACAATGAACATTTCTCTGGATATGTTAAAAAGTTGAATAAACAGTGCCAATATTACTCATTGCTTTTTCAAAAGCCATGACTCAGATCATGGAAATATAAGGGAACGAACTCTCTTATTATTCCAAGATTTGATATTATTTGTCTTGCAGTTACAGACTTCTGTTATAACATTTTTATTGCCAGGTATCTCACCTTCACCATTCTCATTCTCAGATTTCATCTGTAATCACTGACACTAAAAGAAATAAGGACCAGGTTTGCATTGCCCTCCAAGCTTCTGCATTGGTCTCACTGCCTGCTCTGGCAAATATGTCCTGTTATTCAGAATTGAATTTCCATTTTTCCGAAAGGAGCTCTGACTCTGCCTACTGTTTTTTTCTGCCAAAGAATGTTCAGAGTGTGATTTATTTCAGGAAAGAAGATTTAATAAAACATACCATAAGGGCAGGAGCAGCAGTAGTTCCTGACTAGGTAAACATGAGCAGGACTTACTGTAGTTGATGGCTCCACTCCTTTCATCCCTCACCCTCTGAATCCTTCCTCCCTCCATACACCTGATGATACTTCTGTTTTAAAATCTGGGGCCATACAGGGAATTAGTGCCAGAAAAAGGAACTCTGGAGTTGATGCAACACCATATGCTAGAAATTCTTAATAATCTCTCCAGACAGCAGGATGGCTGCTCTTCATAAATACATGAAGCAGAAACATGGATGTATGGTTCAAGCCTACATCTTGTCCCAACATAGTTAATATACAACCAGGACTAGCATTAACTCTTTGTTGTTCAGAAGATTTAGTATTTCATGTGGTTCAAAGGATTTGGTACTTCGTGAAGGCTTATTTACAAGCATCTAGGACTAAAGAAAGATGAAGTAGCTTCCAACTACAAGAACACAAGCTTTTTCAGTGAATGTGGATTATGACCTTTCAGTCTGAACTATCAACTGGATCCTAAAACTTTGAAGCAGCAGCAGATAGATTATTTTTCCTAGTAGTTTTATCAGATTGTTCCGGGAAAAAAAAAAAAAAAAAGATGACAGTTATATACAGTTTTAATATCACCATTTTAAACAGTTATAATTCTGATGACACAACAAGAAGCTACTAAAGATCACACATTATGGTAGAATGGTTCTGAATGGAATTAGAGGCAGTAATGTCACCTCGACATTAGAGAAAGCTCCTTCATCACAAGTCACCACAGGTTGCAATATTATTTTAGATGACTATGACCAAATTCTTGCTCTGTCATCGCAGCTTTTCCTGGGAGATGACTCTTGGCCACTCTCAGACAAAATAAATGGCCTAAGTGGACCTTTGGTCTGATCCAGTGCAGTTACTTTTGTGCTATATTGTTTTTTACTAGCTACCTGATTGCAGCTTTGGCTGCAGTAGCCTTCCTTCGCTGTAGAAGATGGGATACCAGAGGGTGAGAGAAGATGCTCAGGAGCTGGTAGGGCAGATCCCTTCTGCACATGTAAGGCAAGCGCTGAGTTTTCTTTACTTGAACTTCCACACACAAGTTTTAATCCATTTACTGAGCTGAGAAAGCTGACATGTAATCCTTGAACTTCTGAATTGCCTGGTGACAGAGCAATGCTACATCAAACCACACGAGTTACACGACTCCCCATGGTAGGACAATATTAAGGGACCACCAGCAGGGAAATCATGGCCTGGAGATCTCCTTCTTTTAGCTCTTGAGGCTACAGAGATGGGTCTTGTGGCTCTTGGCCACATGATGACACATGCAGAACCATCTTTGTGAAAAGCAACATCACTTTATTCAAGAAAGAACAAATTTACTAAAGACTATTGTGATTTTACTCAAGGGCAGATGGAATCCCACAAGTACTTCTGGATCATGTCCCAGAACAGCTCTTGATGTTACTGGGCCATACTGGTCTTGCATGCAGCCCTGCTTCAGTCTCTATGCTCTATGTCATACACTTCTGTTTCCACAAATTGTCTACTGGCTCTCTGGAGCTAAGGAAGGCTTGTAAAAGTAATTGTTCCACACACCTAAAAGTCCTCACCACAGAAATACTGGCATAATTTATTACTACTGTAAATAGGAGCCATAAGTGAAGTAACCCAGCCTCTGAATAGTTCCCTGCTGTCATCCAGCTGACATTAGAGAAAGGACAGTTCATAAGGTCTGAGCATGTGGCAGACAAGCAGGATATAAAGAAAAAATAGTAGCACTCCCTGTTCCCTCATATTTTCATGTGTCTGACTCTAAGTAACCCTGTACCTCTTGTGCTAAGCTTAAGTGGTAGCAATTGCATGCTCAGTCAAATCTGTGTGAAGTCCTCAGCACAGGAGAGACATGGACCTGTTGGAGCACATCCAGAGGAGGCCACAAAAATGATCCAGGGGATGCAGCACCTCCCCTATGAAGACAAGCTGAGAGAGCTGGGGCTGTTCAGCCTGGAGAAACGAAGGCTCCGAGGTGACCTGATAGCTGCCTATCAATATCTAAAGAGGAGCTATAAGAAAGAAGGGCACAGACTCTTTAGTAGAGTCTGTTGTGATAGGACAAGGGGAAATGGTTTCGAACTAAAAGAGGGGAGATTTAGACTGAAAATAAGGAAGAAAGTGTTCACGATTGCCCAGAGAGGTGGTGGTTGCCATATCCCTGGAGACAGTCAAGGTCAGCTGTACTCTGATCAGGTCAGCTGTACAGCTCTGATCGAGCTGTAGGTGTCTCTGTTCATTGCAGGGGAGTTGGACACAATGATCTTTAAAGGTCCTTTCCAACTCAAACAATCCTATGATTCTATTATAAAATATGAAGTGCCATTCAGCCATTCTGCTATGCTATACTTGGAAAATCTCCCTTTGTTTGTGGCTTCACTTGAATAGTACTATTTCAGTTCATCCTTCATCCCTGCCTAGATCTTCTCTCTCATTTTAATTTCATGAGCCTGAAGATGGTACACAAAGACCTAAGCAGAGCCTTGATGAGTCCGAATGAAGCTCTGCATAGCTTGAAGACAGCCAAAAGCAATTGCTTCAGGAAAATCTGTGGAAACATAGAAGAATACTGTCCTCACACTCTCCCCCTCCTAGGGTCCAGACACCTGGGGCTTAAGGAGTGTCTAACCTACAATGCATCCAAATTAGATAAAACAACTAAAAAAATAAAATAAAATAACACAAGCTTTCTGAGGCAGGGATCCAATTTTCATTCCCCTCATGTGGACCAAGTTCTGGATTGTCATAGAAAGTGTTACTAATAATTAGAAATGGACCTCTGATTTCTGTATACACTTTTTAAAATTTTCTTTTTAAACTTTCCTCTCCTCATCACGGCAATTTTTGATTGATCCAAACCAGCTTGTAAACCATCAGCTACCCCACTCCTCTAAAAAAAAAAAAAAAGCTTTACTTGCAATGCAATTTATGAACCTTCCAATGTACCTACTTTCTTCTTCTTTCTTCTATTTTCCTGCTTTTTTTTTTTTTTAACTCATAGAGGGCTCAAAGCATGAATTAGTCATTCTCTTCTCATCTCTCACATCTTTACTTATCAAATAGACACACAGCTCTTCCCAAGTGCAATGGTTTGTAAATAGTGCCAATTAGACTTCTGTTCTGCTCCAAACCTGGGACAGAGCAGAGATTCGTGCTGCATTACAAGTGGGACTTACTAAATTATGCACACCAAAACTCTATAAATGCCTTATCAAACAAAGTCAGAGAGGGGAAAGAATGAGAGCTAATTATCAGGCAGCACCAGCAAATCAAAAGAAGCAGCCAAATGTATTTTAAATTCAGATAATTAAGCCATGGTTTAGTAATGGGGGATTCCTGCCTTCGTGTTCAGTACTTTTTAGCCTGAGTTTAAAGAGAAAAGGCAATGTCATATGTGCTTTGCCTTTATTGTTTCATCCTCTAGCGAAGAGGAAAAAAATCCCAGAAAAAATTGTTTGAGTTCTTTATGAGAGAAAGACAAACAGACACAAAGCGCAGCTTGCCATCTCAACTGCCTGACAACTTTTAGAAGTGTATGGTTCTGGAAAATATATTGGGAAAATTAGACAAAATGTTGTGTTATCTGAGGTTCACTGGTCTAACATTTCTGACACAGAGGACTTTAAAAAGAAGAGCACAGTTTACGTATCAGTCAATGTATCAAGGCAAATCCACTCCTAAATCACTTAAGCGTTTGAAAATACTCCCATGCTAGCAAAAAGGCCATAAAAACCTATGGATAAATATAGATATTATCACTAAATTCATGTAAAGCCTTATATCCTCCACCCTTTCACTCTGGATCACAAGCCCTCATGGGAAACTGGGAAATCAGAGAAGAACAAGGACAGGAAGAAAGGAGAAAGGGCTCTATGTTGGCGGCAGTGGTCTCTTTTCTCATGTATTTCTGTTCTTTTTTCTAAGAGAGTATCCTATAGAACTGCAGCCTAGATGTCACAAAATATGTATGTAGAAACATATATCTTGCCATTTTCTTCTAAATTTTTTTTTTTCCCTCTCCTGAATTTCTGCACTTTCTGAGACACCAAGCTCTACCTTCCTGTATCTATCCATCTTACATCCCAGGACAGAAATATCAACTGTGAATACTGAAATTTCTGCATTGTAACACAAACCCACTGGAAATACAGTTTAAACAGAAGCACTCAGAGCTCAAGTATGTGTTGCTTTCAACAGTCTTTTGCAAAATCATTGAAGAAAATTTAGCAAATGGCTTTTCAATGAAAAAAACAAGTATTGTCAGGAGGCATACAAATGACTGGATATTGGTTTGAATATCTCTCGAGTTCTGTTAGCAGTTAGTATCAAATTACATTTATTTTTTTCTGTTCTATAGGGTATACTGATGCATAGCTGAGATTTTTTGGAAATGTGTACACATTATGATATTTGGAATAAAACAAGCCAGGACTCCATTACACTTGTAATACTGAAATAAATATTAATGAATTCTGAAAGGTTACAGAATGTGGAGAATTACATGTGATATGAATAAAAATACAAATACTATCTTGTTTTCACAGTAACCACAGCAGATCTCTAGGCATTCTGGAAATAAGAAGCAGTCATACAGGTGATTTTAATAAATCCTTTGTATGAAATGGACTCTTAATGACATGCCTTGTAACCTCAAGAAAACATTGTAAAAATGAGGGTGTCTGCGGATTTGCTATGACTGTGGGGGGGGATTGCTTATGGTAGAAGCTTTCATCCTTCATTACACGCAGATAGCTGGCTATAAGAGAAGTAATTTTACATTTCTATCACTGATAACTGAATTTCATCCTCAGTTTTGCTAGCTTCAGGAGGTCAGTATACAAATGAGGCCAAAAGAAATACCTTGGAAAAGGAAAAGGAGAAAGAAAAGAAAGTAGAGAAGGAGAAGAAGAAAAAAAAAGAAGAGAAAAAGAAAAAGGAATGGAAAAAGAAAAAGGAATGGAAAAAGAAAAAGAAAGAGAAGGAGAAAAAGAGAAAGAGAAAAGGAAAAAGAAAGAGAAAGAGAAAGAAAGAGAAAGAGAAAGAAAGAGAAAGAGAAAGAGAAAGAGAAAGAGAAAGAGAAAGAGAAAGAGAAAGAGAAAGAGAAAAGGAGAAGGAGAAGGAGAAGGAGAAGGAGAAGGAGAAGGAGAAGGAGAAGGAGAAGGAGAAAGAGAAAGAGAAAGAAAGAAAGAGAAAGAGAAAGAGAAAGAGAGAAGGAGAAAGAGAAAGAGGAAAAGGAAAAGGAAAAGGAAAAGGAAAAGGAAAAGGAAAAGGAAAAGGAAAAGGAAAAGGAAAAGGAAAAGGAAAAGGAAAAGGAAAAGGAAAAGGAAAAGGAAAAGGAAAATATGTTTTTTACTCTAGCTATGAAGACTTCTTACAGAGACTAAATCTCAGTAAATAACAGCCTTCTCCAGCTAGAGATCTCTGGTACTTCTTTAAGGAGTTATATGGAGAATGAAACATAGAATTCTAATTCCTTATCCAATTTCTGTCACTGAATTATTGTCTTCTCTTAATATACTTACTAAGCCATATCAACCCCAGCTTCCAGATTATCTGTGATAGAAATAATTAGGGGGTTTGAAGCTTTCACTGTATTCAAGAGATCATAATAAATGAGCATTCAAATTAAACAGTTCAGTGAGAAAACGGAAATTAAAGAAGTCATCAGGTCACTTAAACTTCCACATGATGCTACATCTTCCTTTATGCTGTCTTTTAGTGTTTCTGGGGTGTTTGCAGAAACACAGAACTGCTGAGGTTGGAGGTACCTCTGGAGACCACTTCAGAGCAGGGTCACCCAGAACACGGTGCTCAGGGCCTTGCCCACTTGAGTTTGTATCTCTCCAAGATGGAGACTCCACTTCTAGTGTTTAACCACTCTGGTTAATGAATATGGTTTTTTACATGTGTTTAAATAAAATTTCCTGCATTAATTTGTGCCTGCTGTCCCATCACTTCAGATATAACACAAAGAATTACCAATTTCCCCCCAAAAGACCATGTTTGTACGCAAAACGTGAGCAATGTTCTGAAGTGAAGATTGCAGCGCAATCTCTGCTGGTCCGGACTACCACTTTGATGGATGTCCTTTTATTGGACTTTTCCTCTACTTTCTGACGATATCTTTTTCATCTGCATTTTATAAAAGAAAAGGACAAGCTTGGCTCTGATCCTTGACTTCCTTTCCTCACAGCAAAAGCCGGAATTTCTCATGAGATTAGAGGAACTAAGCAGTCTTAAATATAAAAGACCTTACTCTTTTCCAGACGATTTTGACTAAAGGTAAAAGTTCTTTACCTGACAGGACAAATGTTGTAGACAAAGGCAGGGAGGGTTCGATGTAAAGAGAAGGATGTCGCAGCAACTGAAGGGACTTGCTGAAGTGCTGCAGGAAACAGGTTACAGGGATTGCTTCCAGAGGATTTTCTTTTGTATCTAAATCCACTTTACCTGGCACTCCCAAATGTTGCTTTGCCTTCCAAAACCACAAGCAGGACTGTGGTTGTTTCTATATTTCTGCAAGATTTGTGCTCCATGTCCAGGCAAAAAACAAGCTTTTTATCCAGGTTTTTAATACAACCATTCTCACAGCACAGGAACTTCTGATATTAATATCTCTAACTTCCTTCTCTATTCTTCTCTCCCCCCAATGCCTACCTCTGTATCAAGCTGTTGAAAAGTCCACCTGCAAGTTTTTTAAAGGTGTTGCTGATTTACTATACACCAATATGGCACACAATATTTTAAAAGTGGAAAAGAGAGAAAGACTCCATTTTTGCTGCTGAACATGGCTCCATGCTGTGAAATTACTATTTTAAGCATGCTCAGCCATTATCTGTGCTCTAAGGATAGCTATTGTGAGTAATGGAGGAAAGAAAAAGGGACATTCCTACACTTTAGCTCAAGAGTGGGATGTAGAGAGGAGGAATTTAACTCATTGTCAAGGAAATTTAACATTGTCCATTGACCTAATGGCTTTCCTAAATACCCTTGAAAAAGGTGATACAGCAGATATTTCAGTTTGCAGCAGAACACATATTGAGCTTTTATGACAGACATAGTGCTATGTACAAGCAATTTCATTCACAGGTCATTAGGAAAAAAAGAAAACCAGAGAAAACCTTCTAACACAGCAAAGGTTACTTGTCCAATTGTTTTCTGTATAAACGCAGCCAGAAGAGGATCTAGCACTGCCTCAAGTGACACATCACTGGTCATCACTACTGTCCTCACTTTTCTGGAGGGTGAAATCTCACGTTTTTGATTCAAGTTTTATTTTTAAGCTTGGAAACTCAAGTGTAAAGTATTTTTTAAAGTTCAATAAAGGGTTGAAGTATGTGTGTAGTCACGATCCCAGGGAAAATCCTTATGCTGGAAATGATCACTATCACTGCTCCAGCTCAAGAGCAAAGGTTTTACAGCAGAGGGTGAAGCAAGCACTGTAATCAGCTTTGATGGGAACTCAGCTTCTGCTCTTTCTGCATACTCACAGCATTTTCCCAGAGGGATTCATAATTAAAAAAACCATCACCACTGAGATGGACTATTATTCGTTACAGGGTAACGCGATATCTGCAAGTTGGAGACACCAGCTAGTTGAAGGCATCCAAACATCCACATCATTACACATCCAAAGTGTAAATAACAATTCAGACCTATGAGAAACAAAAGAGCTGCATGCAAGAAAACAATATTCAAAGTGTTAACATGCCAATAATGAACCCGTGGAAAATGAAATTAGAAGCTAAAGGAAAACTAGAGGGAAATACAGCAGGGAAAAATGTAGCCTATAAAAGGAATGGGAGACTGCAGTTAAAATGAAATAGATAGCAATTTAAAAATAGTTTAAAGCTCCTCGAAAGTTGCATGAGAAAAACATAATGATGGTAGGAAAAAAAAAAGACAAGTAATAACACAAAGTAGGAGCTGTGGGCATAAAATTAATGTATTAAATGTAATTACATATTTGCACTCTGCATAGAAAGAAGGACTATTTCCCCTGTAATATCACATCCTTGAAGATTTTTCCCTGTAGTATCTCTGCAGAGGACATGGACTGGAAACTGAATTCTGCTTGTATTTGTAAGTTGGATAATGAAGATTTCTGGCATGTTTTAAGTCTCATCCTCCATTTTCTATGAGGGTATCCTAGATCTTGAATTATGCTGAAATAGAATATGTTGCCTACCTCTCTGCATGGTGCTGAGCAAATTTCTCAGTTTTTGAGTAAAGATTGACTGGGCTTTGTAGATTTAGCAGATAAGAGCAGGTCCACGTAGCCTAGTGGTTATGGCACACATCTGGGCTAAGGGTTTCCTAGCACCTAGAATAGTCTGAAAAGTCCAATTGTACATTTTAAATTAAAGTAGTTATTGTGAAAATTTTTGGTGCACTTTCACTCCAGCATTACTCTTCTTGCTCCTTTCTCTGGTCAGATTTTAGAAATTAAAAGAGTCCATATTCCAGTTTTGATGAGGATGTGGCCATTGCCATGGTAGTGTGGGATTGAACACTCACATTCCTTTTTTGTTTTTCCTCTGTGCCCTTTTCCTTGCTGCAGATGTTTCCTTTTGTTTGAAAGTACCTACACACAGGAAGGCTGAGATATGTCCAACTAGATTTGTTCTTTTAAGAGCTAAGAAACACTCCTTCTAGCTGGATAGAAACAAATTTGTCAAGATTCTTCTTGGGAGAGAAATCAGGGAACTTTCTGTCTACTTATTACTAGCATTTAGACCTTTGTCCAAATAAGTGGAAGACTCCTGATTTAAGCACCGGTCTAATATCTCTGCAAGGAATAAGCTAAGTGTTGAATTCAAATTTCAAGAAATCCATATTTAATTCTTCCGTGTACTTTCAAGGTAGTTTCATGCACCTTTCTGAGTTGAGGAGCAGACAAGACTGCTATGTGGCAGCTACCATAGCAGATGCCTCTACATTTATTGCACTTTGGGAAAGCTCTGTTCAATGTGAGGCAATAAAATGACATATACTGATTTTTCAAGACATTTGACACTCTATAACAGGGCTGTTGCTATGAAGAGTATGAAAGAAATCTGGGAAGACGGTTATGTTGGTTGAGCAATTTTCCACTAAGAATGCTGCAGGGTCAAAGGATGCCAAGGACTGGAGAATGTATAATTTATGTCATGGATTACTGATGGCCTTTTCTGTCATAAACAATAAACTAACTGAACTTCATTGTCATAGTCTTCCAAGTTCATAATTTTATTAGACACCACTGACAGTCAACAACCAAAAATGCAATGACGGAGAATTGGACAGAGAAGTAGACCACATCAAAAATTCAGTCTGTAAAAAATGACAGGTCAGGCTGACAAGAAAGTCAGAAAACTGTCAAACATACTACAGCTCAACTCAACATAGTCAAACTAATCTTTCCCAGTGATCCCTGTATGATATCTCCTACGACCATGTCTCACTGACTTAGGAGTCCTCTTGCTTTAAATGCTGTCTCTGTCTTCCTTGCATTTGTCACTTTGACAACAATTTAAATTAGATTAAGCATGAATTAATGTACAAGAAGTCCAGGAAATCATTAGGTACAAAGTGTTTCTGGTGTACAGGATTAATTTGACGAACAGCAGTGTACGTGCCAATATAATTAACAAAGTGATGCCATAATGCCGGTTAGTACTTTCCTCGAGTAAGAATTTTATGCTGTTGCATTTCAGTGTGGAAAAACTAATTTACTATGTGTCTGCAACAAGCAACAATAAAGCTCATATTTGTTTACAAATAAATCTTCTGAGGAAATGAAATGCTTGGGAAATTGCAGGTAACGCTCTTGCATTGTTGAGTGCATATCGAGGATTGTGATTTAGAGATTACCATGGCCCTGAAAGAATAACACTCAGAGTGGAGCAAGAGTTAATCAGCTGCAACATTAACTAAGGCATGATCTTTGCAGCAGGGCCAGAGGAAGCGGGATATTGTCAGAAAACACTGAACTGGCGTTGCTGCATATTAGTCATAGGTGGTGGTCTATGATAGGGTTCAGGAGGTAATACTGGAAATACAGAGGGAAACATGATTGCAAAAGTTTCTTCAATTCCATGAATTTCTCAGTTAGGCACACAGCCATTTCACTTGGCACAACTTCTCCCTACATAAGAGAGTAGCAAAGACTTTCAAATAAAACAGCCTAAGTCCCGCCAAAGTTGAGACAGCCTTCTTTCCCCAAGGCTTGAAGGACATTCTCTTCTCATTAAAGAAGCCAAACTTCCCCCATGGTACATAGGATTGTGTTCACCATAAAGACCAGGTTCTCCAAAACCATTTCTGCTGAGCAGGGAGATGTCAAGAGACAGACAGAAACAAGAGTTTTGGAGAGAGTAACTCACTTAGAAGTGAGGACTGGCATTTGTGCATCTTTAGGATCATCAACCTCAGTCCTATACAGAAAGAAGGTTTTTATTTTTTGAAAAACTGAGGTCCTTTGCAGGATCAGCAGGTTGTGATGCTACTTGTTGTTCCATTGCAAGGGACAATTTTCTTGGACTACATTCATCAATCACCAAAAAAAAAGAAAGGAAGAATTCTTCAAGCAGCAACTGGGATTCAGCTTTCCTCTTTAGAAGAGATGTGGCCATTTATGAAGGAAAGTTATGCTTCCATTTGGGATTTTGCTTTCTGTCTCTTGTGCAAACAAATTTTGATTTTTCTCTTTGCTGCACTGTGAGGATATTCTTTCATTTCATGTGGGGATTAGCAAACTCTCTCGGGTCAAACGCATATCTCTCCCTGACAGCTCCAACTTAGCCCACCTTATAAGAAGCAGATGTTTCTTCCTGTTGAGCTTAAATGGGCCAGAGCCACAAATGCTCTTTTCAAAATGTGTCATCTTCTTGTTGCCTGCTAGACCTGCTTTGACAAATGTCAATCCCAATTTAAAAACTTAAATGAAGGAACATCTACCACATGGCACCCAATTTTGCCCAGGTGTTCAAATTAGGATATGCACACTTAGAAAATCCTAGCAAATTAACTGATTTTCCTTCTTTGATGTTACTACAAGAACATACTGAAAAAAGCAACCAAAAGTTCCCACAAGTTCACATCCATGTAACATTTTCTTATCATAATAAAGTCTTCACTCTAAAAATAAAATGAACTGCCTAATCTTTTTGTCCTTTTATCTTTCCTGTCATTGACTTCACATGCTCTCATCCTCAAGATTTTGCAGAGTCGTTCTACACTCTTGCTTTTCACATTTCATGCAGCCAGCTTCTTCCCAGTTTAATATATCGTCTCATGGATTTTGTTGCTGAGATATGCTACTTGCTCTTTTATCTTATGGGCCTTTATTTTCCTGATGGTAATGTCAATGCCTTAATACTCTGGTGGATTTATGGAACAGGCTGCAGATAAAAAGGTTTCCTTGGCAATTAGTGGGCCATGCTCTTTTTGATGCCCTTAATTCCTATAAGGCTGTGCTAGTAATCCACAGGATGTCTTGAGCTGCCATAAGCTTAACAAGCCATGCAGGTGTCTTAGGACATTTGAACACTATCAGTCCAATTGTTTTCTCATGCAGATTTTCAAAGCATATTTCAACCTTCAAAAACCAACACTTAAAGATTTTTTATTATTATTTATAATGAAAGCCTGAATGGAAACATCTATTTGATGTAGTTCTGTTGCACTGTAATTGAACAGTTCATTTTTACTAGAACTTGGATTAGATTAACCAAGATATATCATAGAATCATAAAATCACCAGGGTTGGAAAGGAGCTCTGGGGCTCATCAAGTCCAAGCCCCCTGCTAAAAGCAGGTTCCCTACAGTAGGTTGTACAGGAACACTTCCAGTTGGGTCTTGAATATCTCCAGAGAAGGAGACTCCACAGCCTCTCTGGGCAGCCTATTCCAGTGCTCTGTCACCCTCAAAGTAAATAAGATTTTCCTCATATTTTTATGGAACTTCCTATGTTCCAGTTTTTGCCCATTGCCCCTTGTCCTGTCACTGAGCATCACTTTGAAGAGCTTGGTCTCATTCATTTGTCTCCCACACTTCAGATATTTATAGAGATTGACAAGATCCCTTCTCAGTCTTCTCTTCTCCAGGCTGAATAGACCAAGTTCACACAGCCTTTCCTCATAAGGGAGATGTTTCAGGCCCTTTATCATCCTTTTTGCTCTCTGCTAGACTCTCTGGCAGTTTCCCATCTGTCTTGAACTGGGGAGCCCAGAACTGGACGCAGTGCTCTAGGTGTGGCCTCATCAGGGCAGAGCAGAGGGGGAGGATCACCTCCCTCGACCTGCTGGCAATGCTCTTTTTAATGCAATCCAGGATCCCATTGGCCTTCTTGGCCACCAGGGCACACTGCTGGCTCGTGGCCAACCTGTTGTCCACCAGGACCCCCAGGTCCCTCTCTGTAGAGCTCCTCTCCAGCAGGTCATCCCCCAGCCTGTACTGGTACGTGCGGTTATTCCTCCCCACGTGCAAGACACTACTTGCTTTTGTTAAACCTCATCAGGTTCCTCTCTGCCCAACTCTCCAGCCTGTCCAGGTCTTGCTGAATGGCAGCACAGCCTTCTGGCATGTCAGCCACTCCTCCCAGCTTTGTGTCAGCAGTGAACTTGCTGAGGGTGGACACTATCCCCTCATTGATGAAGATATCGAACAAGACCGGACCCAGCACAAACCCCTGGGGAACACCGCTAGTCACAGGCCACCAACTGGACTCCGCGCTGCTGATCGCAACCCTCTGAGCTCTGCCAGTCAGCCAGTTCCCAACCCGCCTCACTGTCCACTCATCTGTCCCACACTTTCTGAGCTTCATTACAAGGATGTTGTGGGACACAGTGTCAAAAGAGAAAAAGTGAAAATTTCATCATTTCTTATATGTGACCACCTGGAAGGAAGGAGGATTTCCCCCTCTTATCCTGCAGAATACTTAGCATCTGAGTTTTGGAGCAGAAAATTCAGACATTTACACATTTTAATCACCTCAGTAAGAGAAGTGAAAGGCAGCCGATTCTCTTACATCTTGTGTGTGCTTCCTCTTCCCATACAAAAAGACAATGTTCTTTGCCCTCACTTGAACAAACCAATATATCGTGATATTACCATGCTCTAGAGTCAGTTGCCCATGGACACAGAAGTCTGTGGGGGAAAAAAACCCAAATCGCTGAAGCACGCATGTCACTTTAACCAGTGAACCAGCCTTCCCACCACCTTCAGAGGGAAACTGAATTTGCACATGCAATGATTCCTTAAAACAACTGCTGTTTTGCAAGGAGACTCTGAATCCCCTCTTGCAGGGAGTCAGCATCCACTCAATGTCACCTCTCTACCACTCTCCTGTGGTTCAAATGATTGTGCTATTCCTGGAAGAGATGCCCTAGTATAAAAGTACAGTTCCATACCTACAGCGTTAAAGACCCTGGTGGAGTAACTCTCTTAACTACTATTTATATTTGTTCTAAGTGTTTAACAAAATGCTATAGGTATTTTTAGCATATGCATGCTAACAGATGGTACACACTGATTCTTCAGTGGTTTCTGCTGTGGCTTAGTGAAGCTACCTGTGTATTGCAATTAATGCAAAAATCACTCTCATGGTAGTTTCATGGTTATGGTGCCAAAACCTATGGTACTTCCTCAAGGAACTATAAAATACAATTTATCTCATGCCACTATTAAGACAAATAATCCTACTTAATATGCCTAGAGACAGCAGAGCTCTGCCTGGGGTTAAAAGTTAGGCTGAGAATACACTTGCTGTTTTCCCTCCCTTTTCCAGAAACTATTGCCAAACCCAGAGAGGAAAAGTTCCTTAATGTCTATATCTATCACCAAGTAGAAAAGGGAATTCTGTTTATTCTTCAAATATATCTTATTTAATACACTTGGAATTTCTTACCAATGTTTCAAATCAAGTAAATTAGGAAGCATAGCAAACACTAACAAGGTGAAGGAAAATAAAAAGGAAGTCAAACTGTGGAAATGAAGGAAGCTTCTGTGTTCCCTTTCTCAAAAATCTTTCTATCTCACTCGAACTGGTTATGACTGGTTTGTCTGTTGTGGGTGTTTCAGGAGGCAGATGAGGGAGCAGGTTCAGGTGCAGGTTAGACTCAGGTCTCTCCACTCCTCTCACCTGCACGATGACTGCAGATCAGTCGGAACTTGCCATAACATATCAACTGCAATTCCATTCCTTGTGTTGAAAGACTGCATGACTGTTCTCAGACATTCTTCCTATTTGCACAATGTTGCCTCCATGGCACACAGCCTACAAAGACACAAAATGCAAGCAGCATGGCTTCTCCTTCAACACATAAGCAAAACAGCAGTGCCAGATTTTCTTGTAGCCTTCCCCAAAGGCTGACTTGAGCAAGTGTTTAAGTCCACAGTGTTGAAGCAAACCATAGTTTGATTTTTGATGTGGGCACTCTTTGAAAGCAGTGATGACAAAATAAACCACAGCACACATTCATAAAGACTATGTTGAGTCTGTTCCAAAGCTGGAGCAGACCAGTGTAGACCACAGAAGACATTGCTACCCACAATGTGTCTCCTTCATGGGAGGTGGCACTCAGCTACATTTCTTCTTATAAGTTTATATCTCTAATGGGAGAAGATTTAGGACGAGATGAACTGCTTCCTGGCAAAACAGATCTCTGATCTAAAGTGGCGACCTGAAGAAAAATTTTAAACATTTCTATGAAAAATGCTACATAAGATATAATTATGGTAGGAGGAAATGTTCACCACCCACCACAAAATTGCAGCAAATTGTTCTGAACCTCCTTATTTTTGGGTAGGAGAAGGTCTGTCAAGGAGTTATTGTTTACATCTATGACAATAAGGTGCAAGCTCTCAGCACTGTTCCCAAGTGTTGAGGCTAACTGGTGTAGAATAGACCATATCCATGTTAAACACTTTCATGTTCCAAAATAAGGTGGCCACATCTATATCATCTATTAAGAAAAATACTTGGTTCATTATATCTCTCAAACAGTACGTGGGAATTGTTTGGGAAAGTTCTACTTCTGGTCCAAAAATATGCAAAAAATTGCTTTAGCATTACCATAATACAGAGGTAGACACCCAGAGCCTGAGAACATAGCAATGTTTAACGTAACCGCACTGATGTTCATTTAATGTTTCTTCCTCTTGCCCTGTTTGGACAGTTGATAGCAGACTGTCACAGAAAAAAAGTCCCAGAACTCTCACAACTACACCATTCCATCTTTTCTTTCGCCAGCTCCTCACCAATCTTCTCCTTCTCTCAAGCTTCTTCTTAGTCTTCTCTTCCTCAAGCTTCTTCCTCAACCTTCTCAAGATGCTCCCTCCAGCTCAAGCTACCTCTTCTCTGGCTGGCTGGCCTTTATCTAAGCCTGGGGCAACTCCGCCCCAGGTCCACCCCTTCTGGTCACAGGTGCAAGTCATGCACCTGTGTTCCCCAGGCCAGCCACACCCCTCCACCATGTGCTCAATCATCAGTTCATGCTGTGGTCAACTATTTCCCTACTTTTTCCTAACATGAATGAAACAAATACAACTGCAGAGTTCTCATTATAAGTGGAATAGAGGTTTCTAAGTTATTAAAATACGTAAAACAGCTCTTCAGGACCAGTGACTCTATAGTTTGATACCCATTAGTGCAAAAAATACATAGGGTTTCTAGTGGTAAAATACATATCTCTTCAAGGTCATCCTATACAGTGGCCATTCACTTGATTGTAAGGGCATTGCCTTTTGGCATCATGAGTCAGTGTCCTGCCCTAAGGATGAGAACAGTATTTTAATTTGAATGACTGTCCAGCTCTTCATAATTCTGGTCTTACAGTGCCTTGGGTAGCTGAGTTTCTCAAGTGAGTTATCATCATAAAACGAGTGTAAAGGTGTTCTGATAGTTTTATCCATTATTTACGACTCTTAATGATGTTTACCACACTGTTATTTCTTGCTATATTACCAAAAGTATAAACAGCACACACAAAAATTAGATTTTAAGCTGTTTGTAAGATGCTGATGATGTAAAGCACTCTGTTGTATTCTGAGATGGCGGTCAGTTTTATTCTTTATTTCCTCACTATACTGCTGTAAAAACTGGCACTGCTTTTCTCCTTAGAACTGTTACCATAAGTAAAAAAATTAAGGGTTCCTTAGGAATTACGAATAGATTTTAGCATGCACATGGAACCAATAGTCCTCTGAAAATTTATCCAAGGAAATAAATTCATGCTTTACCTTTATTACTTTTGCAGAAATTGTGCACTGAGTGTTGTTTGAGCCCACCTGCAACATTCCAAAGTTAAAACTCATGGGGCTGTAATCGTGATAAGTCTGTATGAGAAGTCAGTCCTCAGATGGGAATGCCTCAAATGGAGGGGCTCACAGTGTTTCTGCCTGCAATATCCATGCTTTCACAGATGACTTCTGGGGCCATGTAGGAATTCCTGCAAAGGGAGCTCATGAAATCTCCCTGTCCCCCCTGCTGCTCTGCAATTTATCCCATGGCGTGAACTCCTTGGAGGCCCCTTACTGCTTGCAAATTCCACTTCTTAATTTATCTCCAGTACTAATGAGCTTAAGAAGTTGTCAGGGAAAAAACAACAACAAGAAAAAAACCACCAAAATCAAACCAACCAAAACAAACAAACCACCACCAACAACAATAATGTAAACTGTCAGTATTTCTATACCAATACCAAGATAAAATGATGACAGATAGGTTTGAAAAAAAAAGTCTGTTAGTGTGGATAGATATATAGAAGGTGTTAAGTGCACAATTTAAGAGAAATCGTTCTTGGAGGGGGAAAAAAAGCACTGAGAGCAAGTGCTCATTATTTTTAGTTAATTAAAAAGTAATTGTTATATTTTATTCCTCTTACAGCTGAAGATCTTAAAGCACTTTACAAGCATTAGCAAATTAACTTTTCCATCATCCCAGGTGGAAAGTTAAGGCTTCCTATCTGCACTATGTGCAGGGAGAAAGAGGCTGTGGATTCTTCCTTGAAATTCTTGCTCAAAAAAAGAGCTCCATGCTAATTGATGTAAATCATGATAAATGGCTGAGCTGAAAATTCAGCCAAAATACAGTGTTCCTAACCAAGATGCCATAAAGCTTTTTTTTCTTATCTCCCACCATCCCAACATTTGACTGGCAATAGTTTTAAAATAAAGCAGATAAGGCTTTTTAAACCTTTGCTTTAATTTGTCTGCAGGTTCAGCTATCCATTCAAAGATTTTCTTTAAGTTATGAAAGCTACATACATCTTTTAATTCTTATTTTCCATCCTTAGAAGTAGAATTGATACTTAGGGTTGTTTTGTTTGATTTTTTCTGGAAAATTTTAATACAACTGTACATGTGTGTGTAAAATATTCTGGAGATATCAGCCACTTTTGCCAGAAATTACTGAAGATTGAAAATATTTTTATAAATATAAAGATAATTATATCATTATTATATAATTATAATTGTATATAATGTTATAATTACAATTAAATTTTCTTTGAAAATATTCAGGTTTCTCCATCAAGACAAGGAAAACTTTAAAAAAGACCAAGTTGACATAAGCAGTGAAAACTTATTTTTCATTGAAATTTCAATTTTCTATCAAAGTTCCAACATAAAACACTTAACTAGCTCTGCCAAATACAGTCAGTCTTACCATAGGTATGAGTTGCACATGACTTTGGCAATGACACCTTGTGCAGTAGTTGCACAGCAGAGACCAGAGATGTATTCTTCACACTTGTAATCCTCTGTTTTTAGATGCAGAATCAAGCTTTCACATGCTGAAGCAAGGATAATCTAAAAAAATGAATTTTTACTTCTATCCTGCAGCTCAGAGCAGCAGGGGAGAATTTTGTTCATCTTCAGCATCCCTTTAGGTATTAAAAGTAAATAAGAAATAAATAAGATGCCCTATGAGGCTGACCTGAACAAAGATTTTTTCTTTTTTACTATAGTTATTATTAAACAAACAAGACTACTGTTGGGGAAGATACTGGCTATGAATAATGAAAGATCTCCTTTTGTATTCAATTTCTAGATGCCTTGTGATTAAATGTTGGTTGTTCATGAAATAATAATAAAAAAACTGCTGACACTGTACATCAACCAGAACCAATCTTCTGCTTTCCCAGGCATTACTGTAAGAAAATTAATTCTCTGCACCCAGGAAGAAGTCCTCTATCACAAAACAAATTGATAAACTGTGTTCCAGCTTCTGTGTAATTAGGAATAATGGCTCCCATTCTTTTGACTGAGTGGCAGAAGCAGAACGGATGGGTTTCCATTGTCTGTTGGTGGGGTTCGTGCTTTGTATTATCACCAGCTTGTACTTCTTTACCATATGAACTCTAATGAAATTTAGCTTTTTAAAGAGAGCTTGACCTTCACCGGCCTCTGCAGTTTCCTTGGCTATGACACAAGGGAGAGAGTCAACCTATTTGTGTTAAAGTTGAAGCCTTTTGTCTTGGATATTAAGATATGGTTAGAAACCATGACCCCAGAGGCAGAATGGTGCTGCTACCTCCTTCTCACTCTATGACTTGTAAACCTCATGCAAATATGCATTAGATGACCAATTTAAAGCATCTGCAGCCTGTAACCTCACTTTGTAGAGTGTAGGTTCATCGGGCAGGAGAAGGAATATGGCACGGTACTGCCAATGTGCAATGTCTGGCTGATGCGGGATGGAAAAGTGAGTGCTGTGTTCAGTGCCTGTGGTATCAGAAACATCTTGATTACTGGCACTTATGTACATAGACACTGAGGAAGACACTGAAAAATCCCGATTAAATGTATCTCCTCTTCAAACATCCACTGCAAGGTTAGCACCCTATATGTTGTGGGTCACTAACCAAAGCAACTTGGCTGATTCCTCAGGTGAAGTTTCACAGACCCTTTGCATTATCAAAATAAGAACATATCTTGCCCAGTTCATCCCTTTCATCATAAATTTATTATTTTTTAATCAAGAAAACTAATCAAATTTTGCCCAAAAAAATCTCTTCTTGACAAGCTGAGGCAGCTTTCTCCTACTATATCTGTTCCTCAGAAGGCTATTTCAGCAATCAAAAATAGAGGACTTTCATAACTCTAAAATTGAAAGCTTAGCATCTGAGGAACATACGGTAACAAAATATACAGGAAACCCATGAATTCTAAATAAGATTGAGGTTGTAAATCTTCACTAAACCATTCACTTAGCTAGTAAATTCCAGTGTGAGCACAGGGAGTTCAGGCTGGGTCTTTACATTTGAGTTTCTTTGTAATATGGTAAAGTACATTTATGGGACTTCTTAAACCCACAAGTGCCTTGTAGGTAGTAATGGAATTGTTGTAAAACTTCAAGGTATATTTCCTACTGCCATTTGCTGCTGGTTTTCAACCCATCTTGGTTTGTGGATTTCTGAATGTTTTCCACCAGTACTCATATACCTTTAAGGATATCTTAAATATAAATTGTCATATGGCAAAAAACAAGCTGGAATCCAAAATACCTGTTGCTTTTTAATGTCATTTCCTGTTGATATCTTTATGTGAACTCTTAGAATCCATTAGCCAAAGTCTGCAATGTTTGCTAACCACTGCTAATTATCTAAGGGATTCTTAGTTAATCATAACCAGAGATTCATAATTTCCTTTCCTTGTCCTTACACATGACCTAAAAAGAAAAAGATTATCATATTATTTCAAACCTACTAGAGATGATTATTCTTATAATAGCATCCAAACTACTTCAAAAATGACCTTTCAAACCATTTTCGTGTACACCAAGATAGTACAAGATAACTGTAGTTTATGAGCCTCAAGAAGCTACAAACTGCCCTGAAGATCTTAATCCCTGGGGGTTATAAATGTTTGTTTAGAGGCACTGCAATTCTAGCATGATCTTTGAAACTTCTGGCCTTTTGCAGCTCAGATCATTAATTGGATAATTATCAATTGTCAGCTGGAGCTCTCTTGCAAATCAGGCTATCAATAGGCCTGCATAATGGTTTCTTACCTAAACCTTTTGATCACAGAAATACTGAAGGATCACAGGTGAAATTCTGCCCTATACAGTAAAACTCAGCAAATTAGCTGATCAGGGCTGAGTGATACTTAAGAACAGCTTTTGTAATGCTTCTGTGCTGTGATTTGTCTCACTTTGCATTTGAAGCTGAGTCAGCCCTGTCTCTGACCTTAGTATCTCCATCTGGGGATTCAAATCATAGACCAGATGAGATGGTTGCATAGTGCTAGAGCTTTAACAGCTTGAACAGACAAAGTTTCTGGAATCAGAAGTGAGTTTTATACACAACATGCCTCAAAGTACAGCAGCTAAAGCCAATAATTTAAAACGTCAGGTCTCTGCAAGTCAAACTCTTCCAAAAAAAGATTTAGGGTGTGTCTTTGCATATGTAGTTCAATCAGCAAATACATTCACAGTATCATAGAAACACTAGGTTGGAAAGGACCTACAAGATCATCTAGTCCAACCATCCTCCTATCACCATTACTACCCATTAAACTACTATACCATATCCCTTAGCAATTCAGTTGTACAATGAAATAAAATTCCTGAGATTTGCTGTCTAGAGTAGAAGAAGGTTGCTGTGGGGATTTCTTAGGCTGTGATAAACAAAAGCCCATTAAGTTTCTTCTGGTGTCTAGAAGAGATTGACTGATGTTGTACAGCATAATGGAAAGCTGGCTAATCAATACTGCGTTATTTTTCAATTCAACTACATTAATTGTGCACGCTGTTTTCATTTGTGTCTGAAAGAGAAATAAACAGGTGTGAACATCGATTCCTGCTAAATAACAACATTATGAAAGAACATTATTTAGGCAAGCCTTGGTTCCTTGCTATTGTTCTAGAAAGTTAGTATTGCGTAGAGGCCTATTCTGCTTATTACCCATGAAAATGAAGACTTGCTAGACATGATGGACATCATACTTTGAGAGCTAGGCAGTATTTCTATGTATCTGTGATGACTGTCTGAGTGATTAGGGCAAGTAGCAGGCTGGAAAATTAAACCATATCTCAGTGGTAGTCAAAGGTTCTTGGTTGGAGACATGATCTGAAAACTCACCACTTTCAACCCATGGAAAATGAACCCAGCAATGTAGAAGCAATGGTCTGCTTGCCTCCAGAAGGCAGCAGTATATAGCAGTTAGAGCAGCAGTTACTGATAGACTGCTTTCAACTCCTTACTTGTGCTTTTTGAGAAGTGTGCAGCAAGTCAATGTTTCTAACATGTACGTGTACATATATATAAAATTATACATTAAATACAAGTCAGAGACAAAAGAAGGTGCCACAACTCATGCCTCAAGGTGTTTTATGGTCAGAGGAAATTCCTGAAAATACACTTTTACTGGATCAGACAAATGTCAAGCATTTAATGAGGGATTTGTTCACTGAACTCCGTATCAGCCACCAATGGAGGTTGAGCTTCTATATCACCACAGGCTGCCTGACAGCTGCTCCATCACAAGGCAGCTCCAGCTTACTCCCCTCCCTGTGCACCGGACAGGTTCCAGCTATTATCTCCACTGTGGCTCTGCCTCACTATCTGTCAGAGATGTGCAAGAAATTCATTATAGCATTTAAGATGTGAACTAATGCAGTGCTTTGAAAATGCAGTCTAAGCTTCTTCATATTTCCATTTTGCTGCCCTTGGGGAGTAATGTGAGCCTTCAAAGCCATTTAGGCAAGGAGAATTCATAATGCCTAAGTAAATAAGCCTGAATATAAATAATAGCAATAATAGTAAATTATGAAATAATAACAAATAGTGTTAAATATAAGTAGTCCCTAATAAGCTAGGTGCTTATCTAAAGTCCATTGTCATTGTTCTGTTGACTTACATGGAGGTACACTATTTTGTACTGCTAGGAATTTGGCCAACAGATTATATAAAAGACATCAGGAATGCAAGATAACATTGTAATCAGACATTAGTGAAGGTAAAGGCTCAACCCAGGGAGTACCTTTTTCAAAAAGGACCCTAATGCCTGTAAAGCAGTGACAAGAATCCCTGACCTATGGGTACATCAACAGCTCCCTACTTCAAATGCATACTACTTGCATTTGAAAATTTAAAATAAAGTTAGTCTGTGTTTCCAGTGACTTCATGCCAATATGCTGTGAGGAGGGAAAAACATGCAGGAGAAGCTTCTGTGCTGGACGGTAGTAGGATGGTCACAGCATCAAAATGCCAATGATCTGAAGAGAGATGGCCAATGAAAAAGGGATAAAAAACTTGCCAGGACATGGGGAGGCTGAAGCACAGAGTGAACAAATTGCCCAGTTTTCAACAGGCAGACGATGACATTGAACAGGAGTTCACTGTTTTATGTACAAGATTGGCTGTGAGACTTTCAGCCATCTGCCCAAGCCTTGGCCGTAGCTATACAGCTGCAGCAAGGGACAGATCAAGCCACAGACTGCACTGGAGGCATGAAAGGACCAGTCAAACCCTCCAGGAGTAGATATTCTGACAAGCAGTTCAGGAAGAGATTTCAGGCTCCCTCCAGGCACTAAACTACTTTTACATGAAGGAAAAATATGAAAATTTTACATACATTAGCATAAATGACATATAATTCTCCAGCCTTCCCTTCTCAGACATTGACACAAGGAGGTGCATCATATGCAGCTCTCCACCTTTGGTAAAGTTATAATTTATACAGCACCTTGCTATAGGAACAAACGTTGTAGGATCCCACGACATTTGGGGTGGATTGGGGGAATTCAATATACTGCTAGCCTTGCCAGGGATTCTAAGTCGTATTATTTAAAGCCTCTTGTGATTGACAGTATTTAGATTGACAGAAGAACTAATTAGTCCAAGGTAGCTTGGGAGCTTTCTGCTGAATTCAGAAGGCCAGGAAGAGACACTTGCCCTGTGCTGCTGTGATGGACTATTTCTGTATTGTGTCTGAGTCATAGCATTAAATTTCCTCTCCTGTTCAATGACATGCAGGTTTATTTGACAGTCATTTCCCATTGTTCTTCTGCATCAAAAGCTTTGTCAGGCTCTTCTGAGAAGACAGGTGTCCAAAATACATAGTTTAAAACCAAACTCCATGAAATCTTGAAGTACTAATAGTTGGATACCTGCTAAAAAAAAAAAAATAGCTCTAATTTCTTGGTTACCCTCAAACTATATAGCTCCTGCACTCCTCCTGCACCTTCTCCAATGGCATATTCAAGCTGTGTTAATTAATTAATTTCCTGGGCAGCCCAGGAGAGACACGGGTCACTGATTATTATTATTATTGATAAATTAAAAATGTGTAAACTGAGGCACAGAGATCACAAATGAAAAGCTCAGTGAGGTCAAAATCAAACAGCTAACTGCTAGGTCACTGTCCCTTCAGAGGAGAGAAGTGAAGTTAGTGGCTACCTGCAAATCTGACCAAATAACTGAACAGTTCAGATCCTAGGCACGATAGGATGGGGCCTACATCACCTATATTGTGGTTAGCATCTGTGTGCAGAGAATGTCACAAACAATTTGGAAGAGTCTTTTGATGGTTTATTCTTAGAAAAAACAAGGACTCCATTGTCCCAGGCACTGTACAAGATCAATCTCTAGAGAAACTGTGATAAAATTTAAAAAGGAGAAATCATAGTAATGTGAGAAGATGTGAAAAGCCAAGAGCAGATCCAAGGAATCTTTAATCTTACCCAGAGCACAAAGGACTGTTTGGAGCACACAATCTCTCATTTTAAAATTAAGATAATAGCTACAGCAATAATTAAGTTTCTATTTCTGCACTGGTGTCATTTTCAAGAGCAGCACTACCTTGGGAGTGCCAGAGTCAAAGATAACAGTAATTGTCTGATAGTGATATTTGCCATGATCACAATGACTGAATTTAAATGTTGTGACCTGTGATTTGATATTATGGCCCATCCAGATGGTCTTTTCTCCTGATCACCTACATCAAGTTGTAGGTTGTAAAAACACATTTCTAGCCACAGGAGCTTGGAAGCACTACTAACCCAGCTCTGATGTAGTAGGTACCTCTGCATTGCCTTTGACCAGTTACATACAAAGGCTGAGGTGCTCTGAGATACCCAGACAGCTCCTTACTAGTCAGTCTTTTCTTCTTCCTTTCCTTTTTTCTTTTTCTTCAGGAAGCTGTAGGCAAGTGAGAGGAATTATTTTTAAAGGACAGCCATCAATGAGTAAAAGACCAACAGAGCATGAGCATGTAGAAAGCAAGACATCAAAATACAGTAGGATCAAAGAACAGAAAAGTGTCAGGCATGTAACCTTTATTGTGAGTGTTAATCCAGCAAACCCTCCCTTTCCAACACTGCTATTGTCTGCTTGAGATGTGTAGGCTTAGGGTGAGTTACATTTCTGTATTTCTTAGTCTTGTCACAAAGTCCATTTTAATGGTTGACTGAGAAAAAGGAAAGAGATTTTCCCACTTCTGGTCTCCAGACATATTCAGTGTGTCCAGCGTGAAGTGCTTCATGGAGTCACCTAGCAGAGCTGTTGCTGCAGCTCCTCTTAATTTGATGGAACGGTCCCCATTGCTGAGGTGTCTGATCCCTCTTAATCAAGGATGGATTTATCTTTATAAGGCCTATAACATGATATAATTTGCATTTTATAGAAAAGGCGCAATCGGCCAGAGATAAAACGTAGATAAATCATTAAGATACAAATGAAAAACTGAAACTCTATTGCACACCTTGCAAAGGCAATCTTCATTTCCCCTAGAAGGCTATTTAAGCCCCAAAGGCTACTCCAAGGTTATATTGCTGTCTGCCTAAGTCATTACACCACCTCCACTACTGCAATGCGTTGAGTATGTATCCTAAGCTGATAAAAACTGCTGACACTGAGGGAAAATGGGGACCTGAGCAACAAACAGTATTTTCTGGATTGAGGGAAAGACAATACTTTACAAAGATATTCAATTACAGGTTGTTTACATAAGTATAAAGCTTAGATGGCTTAATGATAGACCAGGTTAACACGTTGCAAACAGAAGAAAATGCAGTTGGCCCCAAAAGCATTTGGTCTTCAAAATGAGGCAAGATACGAGCATGGGCCTGTATCCAAAATCTGAACTGCAGGAAAAAGGAAGTTGGGGAAACACTACAGCTGCAGAACTCCATCATATATGCTAAGATCAAATGTTCTTTTGCAGCAATTTTACTCAGCTCTCATCATAAAAGTTCGCCTCTGGGTGGTTGTTAAAATTCAAAGGAATTGATAGATAAAATACAAAGACACGGAGTTGAAATAGTGTTGTGCATGAAGGTGATGGGTTTTAAGCCATCAAAAGCATAAATCTCATTTAGGTTTTTGATAAGATTATGGCAAATGAGTATTTGTGGTAATTTTGGAAGGGAAGAGTGAGCTACATTTCTGCCTATTAAGCAGAAAATCCTTCCAAGAGCCAAAGACAACACAGAGGAAAAGTACAGATAGTCTGGATTCAAAAGTCAGACATAGAAGGTAGGAGGTGTCATTCCCATCCCAACTCAGAAATGGCAGCTGTGATGGAAAGAATTACTGTACAAGGGACCATAAATATATTGCAATTAAGCACTATATCAACAGATGTCTAGGTGTGGTTCCCTTCCAGATACTGTTTTATGGGAGAAACTATTGCCTCTTCAGTAGATCTGTCACGTTCTAGACCAAACCCAGCAGTGACCTTAGAAAATCATATATGTCATGGTGATTATCCTAAGGCCAAGCCAGTAGGTAAAGAATAGTGAGGAGTCTCAGAAAGTCAGATTGATATGAATTGATATGGATGCACTTCCACAGTAATAAATTCAGGAGCTACCAGATGATAATTCAGGTGAAAATTAGTGGTTTTAAAGCTATTTCAGTGCAAACTTATCGTCTAGATTATGTGCTCTGTAATCAAAAAGAATAAGCATCTGCAAAGAAGTTACACCGTGCTACTTCTCTGGACATCAGCCTTACAATCAATGAATGACCCCTTCTGCTTTGAGACATGGGCTATGGTTCTTAGTTTCAGAATCTAAATTTTCAGATCACTGATACTGATTGAATTAAATGAATTATAGGTATCAGTGGGTCAGAGTTTAATTTTATCTTCTGTCACACATTCTAGCATTTCCAAATAAACCAGCCTATTCTTTCAGGCCCTGTGCTTCAAATATTTTGTTTTCTCTATAGTTTCTAAGCTTTCTGAAGCAATATTTGTTTTTTATTCATTTAAAAATATATTTTCTTGATGACATCAGTGTGGTTCTGCTTGGAAATCCTATGTCATGGGCATCAGGCAGTTGTATTAACCTATAAAGATTAGTAAATGCCTTCAAAGCTCTGTAATCAGATGGAAGCCATTTTCCTCTCCAACCTCTTGTATTCAGGCACTACCTTAAAAACATTCTTGGTACCTTTTCCCTTTGTCATTTCCAGGGCTGTGGAAAAATCTGAATGGGAGGAAAAATACAGCATTTGTAGGATAAAATTACATAGTGCAGAAAGTGTCGCTTCAGGTTTCTTGATGTTCATTTCCCCAATGTAAAGATTTATGATTTAAATAAAAATGAAAACACGAAGCAAAACCCCTGAAGTTGCACTTTTATGTATTTGCATACTGTTTTTTGGGGGAAGATTCACATCAGGCAACAAAGACTGAATAAATCATTAGGTACAGACGGAAGAATGCTTTAAAAGAAATGATTTGCAACAGATATACTGTAAAACATTACCCACGGCAAATGTTGGATCAGCATTATATATAGAGCTGCCACATATGAATTTTATGGGCTTCTTGGGAGGTTGCTTACGAATGGTAGTATGGTCTCTCCAGCACAGGACTGCGAATCAGGAGATCTGGGTTCTATTTTCGGCTAAGTCAATGCCCTTACAATGTCAACTAAATAAATTACTCAATTTCTCTGTTTGCCCTTGTGGAAATAAAGGTGAGCTATTCATACACATGAATTTTGAATCTTATTTAGGAATATACTTTGAGATCTCCAGGTGGAAGTTTCTACAGAAATGCAAAATACAGGTTGTACTAAAAATTATAAATTATTTTTAAAGAAGAGGAACTTGGAAACATTATATATATCATGTGACAAGATTCAACACATTTTTACTAGGGACAAAATGACAATTATTTGTGGTGGAAAAAACTAACAGAACATAATAAAAAAGCCCATGGATTGTTTTGCAAGCTGATTGTATGGATAAGGTATATTTCTTGGGTTAATATTTTCTCTTGAGCTCTAAGGAAGCCGGCAGCACAAAACTTAATCCAGACCAACATGTTGCTTCCATTTTCTGCTTGTTTTGGTATTGAATGGGAGCATTAGGGAAGAAAGTCTGATGATATTTCAGCCCTTGACTTCCCCAGTTTCGAATTTACATAGATAGGAGTGCCAGAGTGATGGAGGGATATATCACATGCACATATATAGTGAGGCACTGAGGGAGTTCCCTAAGGACATCTAAGTAATTTGGGCATTGGTTTTAAGAGCCTGGTTTTGCTTTGGTAGCAGATATCTCTGAGAAGTCTGCAACAGTGCCAAAGAGATTGGAAATGCTCTTCACCTTGGGAGACATTGGTTGATACCTTTCACCACTTATGAATGTGTTTGCTCAGATATTTCTCTTAGCCTGAAAATTGAGTTTAGTCCAGAAATCTGCTTCTGCCTCTGGCCAGGAACCATTATTAGATGATTTTCTTAATGAGAGGATTTTTTAACAGGTAATGTTATTTTACAAATGTGAGGCTGTTTTGCTCTTTTAATTAACCTTTAACATTATTGTCCATAGTTCCTAATCAAAGATTATAGAATGAAGAGGTGCCTTAGCCAATTTTTGACTGTCTTGTACATTTAATAATTTCTACGTTTTATGTGATGTTTTCCTACATCTAGTGAATCATAGGTATAAGAAAGAATCAGTTCCTCCCAGAAGGGTTTATTAGCTCTATGTCACTACTTTGTAAACAGTGGCATATTTTGAGAGATGGCTTGCATTTAGCAGTGCAGAAAGCAGGCAGAGCAAGCCTGTCTGGGCTGCAAGATACCATGGAGACTTACTTTTCAATGCTGAAAGCTGCCATGTCTATTTGTCTTCAAGAGGGTAGATGATATAAGTCAGGGGCAATTGCTGACTGCTTTTGTCAGATGCCTGAGGCTGTGTGGTCATAGTGAAGAAGAAATGTGTAAAAATGGGTGGTCCAAATGCACTGTCTCTCAGTCTGAGGATAGCAAAATCGACTCTCACACCAATTGGAAGGAATGTGCAGATTTAGGTGGATGGTCATTAGCAGACTAGCTAATTTCCCCCATTGCTGTCAAGGAATTTGGAAATCAAAGACAATCCCATTGCTTTGGGAATTTGCTTCATACAAAATACTTCAGTGTTTCTTTACACTCAAATGTCTATGTACAATTTAGACACAGGTCTTGAGATGGTCACAACACAACACTTGTAAGTCAGGAAGGGCTTCTGTAGGGGGGGAAGTTTGAGCTTCAACTTGTTCTTGGCTATGTATCAGAGTGTTGTCATCACAATGAGCAAATCTCCTGTAACATCACTCATCCAAGTACTAAACAAAGGCCTTGTCCTTACGTTCTTATGTAGGTCAGATCTTTGCCTTGCCATCCTCAACAACGCTGCTTTAAATCAAAGATGAATGGTGTCTTTGTGATCATGTTATTACAATGAATTTCAGGAGAAATTCTAATAATGGAGCACTTAAAAGTAAAGTGCTAGCACTTCAGCTAGCTAGCTATTAATTATAAATGCCAATCTCTATCAGGAATTCTTTTTTATGTAAAACTGATCTATTCTGAGTACTATTTTAGTGTTAATTAGAGAGAAAGGAAAATGAAGTGCTATCCAATTATGAGTACTCATTACAAGGTCTGCTGACCTCTTGTGCTTATTCCTGGAGGTGCACTAGTAAAACTCCCAGTATCCACAAATGTCTTTAAGGTATGGAAGCTTTGGTTTTGTCCTATGTAACAGTAAGGATGATCCAATGGGAGTTTCGACAAGTGCTTAGTTGCAGTGCAGAAAAATATGCTGAAACCATAAGGTTCATATTGAAAGAAAATATAGAAAAAGATAGGCATTTATAGAAAAGCTTGAGGAGGAAAACAAAGCTCTAACAACAAAGGAAGAGGTTTTAATAATGGCTTCATGAGCCAGGTTGCAGACAGATTATTTGAACATATTCAGATGAACTCTTCTTGAACAATTTCTGTGGTTAGAGAATCACAGAACCACAGAATTGCAGGGGTCAGAAGTGACCTCCAGAGATCATTGAGTCCAAAACCCCTGCCAAAGTAGGCTCCCTACAGCAGGCCACACAGTTTCTTACTGATACCTTTACAGCCCGATGGATGATTGCACAGTTTTGGACCAATTCCTGTTCTCATTCTAAATGTAGAGCAGTTTGATTCAGATGAAATAAAAAGGCTGAATTTTCCCAAACCTGTTTTATCTGTTAAATAGAAATAAAACAGTAACTTTTATTTTGCTGCAAATAGACATTAATAGAAAACATCAGAACTGTAAGAGTAAATCTGAATGGTCATTCTTTTGGTCAAAGGTTCTTTTCTGAACCATGGCCAGTTTCACATAGTTCACAGAGTTGTAAAAAAAAACCCTAAATCTTGCCAAACCTTGCCTACAATAAGATATTTTTAAGTTCCCATGAGTTGTGAATTCAGTAATTTCCAGAAGTTTGCTTCTCTTCTTAGTCTGCTAGTCTTAGTAACTACAGGAAAGTGAGCATTTACATTAAAAATGGTTACATCTAGAGTCTTGAAGATTAGGATGCAATTTTTTCTAGTTCTTGAATTTTCCAAAGTATCTCTTTAATTTTCACATGCATTAGAATGAGTCTCATTTTTTTGCTGACTGCTGCCCTTATGCCTTCTTTTCTGCCATTAGTGAACTAAATGTTTGGAGAATGTAATTGTAAAAATCATTCTTTAATGTAAAAGGCTCTAGAGACAAATGTCAGATTTTATTTCCGCTACAGCCGATAATGGTACTTGATAGAACCATTTATAATTTCTTAAGAGGGAGAAATAATTCTCTTTAACTGATTTCTTTGTATAAAGCCATTTATTCATTCCCTGTGTGCAGTGGATCAGACGGAGTTATGTTTCCTAATTGGCTATTGATATGTGGGGGGCCATTCTGATGATGCCCACCAACATCTTCTTTTATAACCCGTGATCGTCAGAACAGGCCTGAGACCTTGGATAAAGCAGCTGGAGACCTGCTGATATCCACTCTCATCTCTCAACCTCTTAAAATAAAGTCATTCTGGACAAAAGAGCTATAAAATATACAGTGGAGCTGAAAGCAGAACTCTCTCCTGTCCTACTGGGATATGTTCTGCTTTGGAGGATTGAGGGTTTTCAAAACCCCGTGGGTACTGACCTCTTGATTGCTGGTTCACCCTTACTAATGAAACCACTGCCTTGAGTGTCCTGACTTGAGAAGACCTATGCTAGGCAAAATAACCCAATGGCTGTATGCCTGAAGGGAGTGAAGCGGTACACTTTGACATCTCTGCTTTATAAATAGGTACAAAGCATGGCAGGGAGGCTTTAAAAATAACTTTTCTCTAAGACCAGGAAAGATGGATGCTGAAGATAAAAACTTGACCCTGTTGGAGTCAATGGAATTTTTCCCGTTTATTTCAGCTGGGTCAAGGCTTCATCCTAAGTACTGATCCATTTCAGTGGGTTTACAATAGCTGCACAAAGATGGAGAGAGTCTTTGAAATGCTCCAAGGGGACTGGGAAGTCACTACGTCTTGAAATCATGGAAAATGTCACAGGAGTGTCAGGTATTTCCTAGTAATGGCAAGATTATTAAGGGAAGTAATTACGTACATTTGTGTACATCCCTATCTTTTTATGCTGCTGTTGGTTTTTCGGGGTATAACCACACTTTTTCTGTCTTTTCTAAATTGATGTAGGTAGAAGAGGTTTTTCTTCATCCCAAATTTGATGTAAAATACAGCAGCAACCACAAAACGTGTAAGTTTTGTGGATTTCCTGGAATAATTTTCTCCATGACAGGACAGAGTTACTGCCTTCAGGAAATGGTGATCAAACATGAAATCTACCTATTTTGTCAACGTAAGGCTGGTAGTTATCAGCTTAACTTCAGTGGCTGTACGCTGATTCATGCCAGCTGACTCCTGCTTGCTTTATTGTTTCACTTACATAACTTCCATGGGTGTAATACACAACTCTTCCCACCTGAGATGCTATTCTCCTCCACTTCTGTATTTCATACGTACTTATTTCTTCAAATAGCTACTTTTCTTGTGTTTTACGTGAAAATATTGCCCTTCACTGACTGTCTGTATAGCCCACTGATTTTTTCTCCTTAAACTAAGTGATCCTCCAACAGGGTTTGCATCAGTACAATATTTTATTTCAATGAAAATTCAACAACAAATTCCCAGAAGGATCTTTGCAAATTCATCCTTTGCCATTATAATTGCTTTCTATTGTTCTCCTTCCTCTATTCATTGAAGTTCCTCCTGGAGCCCGCTGCTATACAGTCTCTGTGTGATCCTAGCAAACATACACAGCTCCTCACTTGTGTTTTGATTTGCCAGATACTATTCTTTGTTTTCTTCCAAAAGGTCATAAATCTGGAGATGAAAAACACTTTTTCTATTGGCCATCATTATTTCTGATGCTTCGAAGTAAGATGGAATATCTTTGAAAAGTCAGGAATCAAGTGAGGGGAAGGAGAAAAGGAAATTGAATTGGCAGAGAGAATTCAATTAATAATTAAAGTTTTATTAACATAGCGATATCCCTATGTGCACAAATCTATATTCCTATACTTATCTTCCCTGCCAAACCCTCCTGATTTAATAACCCTCTGTTCACACTACAACTCACATGTGCACTGCCTACATTCCTGAGGAAGGGATTATGCATCTTATTAACGATGCTGTGTCAGACAAGGCTGGATACTTGCACATTTGACATGCCTGACTTCCATTTGCAAGGTCGCAATTATTTTTAGCAACTAATTGCATACCCTGTACTCGTGGTGGAAGATTACAGCTGTAATTTCCACAATATCACTGAATCTTTTGTAAGCAAATTTCCGCCTGGTCATCAGCACACTTCTGAGCAATGCTGCAGGCTGTGGTTCACAGGAGAGGATCTTCCATCTGAAATTCTGATAGCTGCCAAGTTTAAGATGAATACCTCAAAATTATATAATTTCTTTCTTTGTTGTATCCTAACTACAGAGATCTGAACCTGCAGAAACATTAGAAGTGGTACTTGGGGGCACGGTTTTGCTGATGTCTTCTCTCAAGAAAACTTAAGTCTTCCCCGACCACATTTGTGTATGACTTCATCTGTTTTGTGCCTTGCTTCTGTTTTACAGGCAAGAAAATCACATTTTCCTGGTGCAGAGGATTATCAGGATGGTAGATTTTCTTGGTGTGGATAAGAACTCAGAATCTACTGCCATAAGCATGCAATATTTGCCAGTGAATGGTGTTTTAACACTCAAGTGGAAATATGCTTTGGTACTTCAGCTTTTATCTTCACATTGCTTATTCAGGAGTTTATACAGGAAAAGAAGGGATTCAGACACATCCTGTCTTTCCATTTTCCAGTTACCTGGAAAATACCACCAGACTTTTCAGAGTTGCTGTCATAGAGGAAAGAAGAAGTAGGATATTGTTGAATGGAGTAATACAATGAGATTAATGTAATTGTAATGTAAAGTGAATATCAAGAAAGGAAGGGTATGAAATACATTGAAATATGTAAATGTGCTTTTTACCTACCGTGGTGAGAGTTTTATAATTTTAGCTTAAATGAACCGAGGCACTACAAATACGAAGTTGACACAACTCTACAATAATCACATATTAAGTGTTCCTTTGATCTAAAGTGAAAGTCAAAGGAAATATTTTGAAGAAAAGTAAGTGTTAATAGCTGGAATTTGGGTGTAACTCAAACCGAGTTTAGTGGGTGTGAAGTAATTCCTATTTTCTTATTAAAAAGTTGAAATGATAAATAATTCAGACACTTGAACATTTGAGTTATTCTCTATAATTTCTCCATATAAAAATCTACTATGTGAGGAACTAAACAGTCCCCAAAAGAGAACTACTTTGAATGTAATTTCTGGAGAAGAAAAATAATTTCTTTGTTAAAAAAGGATTTATTTGTTAAAGAAATCCTGAGGACTTCCGTAAACTATATGTCTTCTGAATTCTGTACACTGTAACACTTCTTAAATTAACTCAGCAAGAACTTTTTTGAGTTCCTGGTAAGAACATAAACATCAGCAAAGAAATAAGCACAAAGCTCTGAAATTCATGAACAAGCTATATCTTGTGGTTGTGAAAACATAAGGTCAAGTCAAATTTGGAGAAAGGTGTTTTTTTAGTTCTGAAGTTAAACAGAATTGAAAAGAAATTACTCTATGTCTTTTGTTTGAAGAAAGAAAAATATATGTATGTATCTTTGCAAATTAAATTTGAGAGCAAGCAATGGAAAAAATAAGTTATCATAGCTAGAAAAAAGTTTTTAAATCTGTTGAACTTCATGAAATTCATGACTGAGTACTTAGGCTGAGAGCTGAAGTTTCTGCAGATTTCTTAGTGGCTATTTCTGAGAACTTATGAAATGTAGATGAGTTTCTTGGTAACTGGCAGAAAAAAAATCAGAATATTTCTCTTTAAAAATGAGAGAGAAAAGAAATTCCAAGGAACTCAAGACCAGCCAGCTAAACTTCAATCACTGGAAGAAATATAGAAATAAATAATTAATCAAACTATCTGTAAGTACTTAGACAGTAACAAAAGGATGAATTGAGCCAAAGTAGAATTGTCAAGACAAAATCATGCCAAGCTAATCTAAAATCTTACTGTGACAGTGTAAAAGATATGGAAAAGCAATAGACATCAAATTTAGGAGGTATATGACACTATTTCAAATAGTATCTTTCTGAGGAAAATGTGATTTAAATACAACTAGTGTGATTTAGATCTGTAACTGGTTGAAATACTGTGCTCATAATGTAACTGTCAATGAATCTCTATCAAAGGAATCTTGCACTGAACTGTTAGGGAGTTAGCATTGTTCAGCGTACAGTAAGCTAGAGTATGAAATAGAGGATATGATTACCTGATTTGAAGGTGACATGGTGCTGGGGCTACCAAGACAACATGGTGGCAGCCATGATTTTACTGCGAACTTGACAACATGATCTTGACAGATTGGAGCAAGAGTATCAAGAAATTACATTGCAAATCAGTAAGCAGAAATGCAAATAATTGTCCACAAGGAAGAATTACTATTCTTTTTCTAGGCACAGAAGAGAAATGTTAGGTTAGACAGAAGATGTAGACTATTATTGGTTCTAGAGTTAGGTCACACAATTGATGGAGCACAGAGAGCACATATTATCAGCATGAAGTAGGTCTTTACGCCCTGGTCAGTTGAAGGACCATTTAGATTTCCTTCACTGTCTGGGCTAGAGGTAATGGAAAATTACAGTTGTATATAGAAACTGCAGTTTGAGGTACAAATGTCAAACTGAATCTCATGCTGGGTAAATGTCTAGGAAAAAAAAAAAAGCAGCAAGTAAAATAATCTAGAATATATGGCATACAAGGCTACTGAAGACACTGTCATTCGTATGGAGTAACTCCAGTCTTCAGAAAGGCCAAGACCTGCATCTGTATCTTGATATATAAGATATGGAATAACTTAAAAGCAAGAGAGATTCAGGTTAGACATTAGAGTTACAGTTCAGAGCCACTTATAAGGCATTTGGAACCTCTTGCACCACTTCAGATTTCCTATGGTTTTTTCTGTGGCCTCCAGACAGCTTTACTGAAGGATGTGATTCTCCTGTGGCTCCTGCACTGTATTTGTGTCAGCCCATGTGGATATCTGGGGCACCTCAAAGGATGCTAAATGCCTGTACATTATTAACTGAACTGACATCCCCTTGCAGCCAGGTTTTAGCAATCCCCAGTGAAAGTCTCATAGGGAAGGTCCAGGTGTATGGAAAGAGATTGCACAGAGATTACATGGATTTTATGGGTGAAAGTTCCTGAGGTCAATGGGTGTAATTTTTTCTGCATGGAGGAATTCAGTTCCACACCTTTGCTCCATACACAATTCCATGTCAGACGCCATTTTGTCAGACTGCCGCTCTGCTGCCATCTGTTGCATGGCAACAAAATGGCAGGAAGGTTCAACTTCTACTGCCGTGCCACCAACATCCACCTCTGACATTGCAGGCCAACATAACCAAATAACAGGCATTGCTTTCAGAGCAGCTCTTGTAAAATTACTCATCAGGATTTGTGTCAGAAAAAAGGACTCATTGACAGTTGATGTTTCTTCCAGCCTTGTTCTCTGTGCTGCTGTGTGCGGTACTGAGGATGTATGTTTCTTCCTCTGTTGTTTTGGAAATGGGCTATGGAAAGTCTGATTGCTCACTTAGAAGCAAAAACGCAGTGCGAGCCAAGTGATTGCAAAATCTGCACACTGTCATTCATGTTTGTTCTTTTTATTTTCTCCTCGGTAGTGTCTCATTGTGCTAGTCTCTATTTGGGTTGCCTGAGTATGTGTGAACATTTTTTTTTAAGTAAGGCACTGAATTGTTAAGAGAACGTATCTACACTTTGTCTGTCATCTGCATACTTCCTTACATATCTGTCTGTTAGATGCCAACTCTGTCTCCAGTTTTGTCTGTCTACATCTCTGCATATAGCTCTCTCATCTTTTTGTTCCACCTAACAAACTCTTTATCATTTCCTGTAGCGATCATCCCTTGTTCTTCCTATCTAATCTCCACCATTGTGACATTTCCCTCCTTCATTACAAATAAATCCCCCATGCTCAAGGCTGACATGTACATACTTGCTTTATTTCCCTTCTACAGGTATCTTTCTCACCCCTATTCTACTTTATGTACTACTCTGATGTATTTTGAATATGAGAGATGCTATGAAAACCCAAACCGTCTTCTATATTTGTTTATAGTCTCATCTTTCACGATGGCTGACATGATCCGTAATTGACTTCAGTCACATGGAGACACAACAGTTACTCCTATAAACAAGAAGAAATCTGTGTTTTGTACAACAGTTGCAACTCACAGATGCCTAATGAGGCAGGTTCTTTGTTGTGATTGAAGAGTTCTGGAGATTTCTGGGTTCAAAAAAATGTTCTAACAACTTTTTGCTAGAGCTCTAATTATAAAGCAGGTTGAACAGATGCCAGAAATACAATCTTTAAAAACCCTCTTTCTCATTTAAATTCTTATCTGACATTTTTAAGACACTGATACTGCACTAAAAAAGGAAACCTAAACAAATTAAAAAAATCTAACCAAACTAAAAATATGAGATAATTACTCTGTGGAAAATGTACCCGTGCTTCCATTAGATCAGAGAAATGACTATTGAGCCATCAAATCTTTTCCTGACACCTACATCAGAGGAATATATGTAGCATAATAGAAAACATTCTGTTGGGATTTTTTCCATTTATGTTTTACACAGATTTTGCAGTCCTGAAACTGCAAATACATGGAGTTTTTGCCATTTAATTTTTAAAGCAAATTATAAAAGCTGAAAAAGGAGAATTATCTCATTTCTGAATCAAACTTTGCACCGAAGTGAAGTGATTTGGTTGGAAAAAAACGTTTACGTATACCATATCAAATGAAGATGTATTTTTCCTTCACAGGACATTTTTTTAAAAGTTAATTTCTACTTAGAAATGGTTTTCCTTTGAAATTTTAAAATCATTAGAAAATTAAAACAAAACAAGAACGCAGTTCAAAGCCACGTGGCAGTAATTGTCTCATTACCACTGTGTGTAGGAAAAATATACAGAAAGAAAACCCTACTGTTTTAGCTGAAAGAACAAACCAATGCATGGCTTTACCCTGCAATATTTGTTGTTATTGCAGTATTTTCTCCTTATGTATATATACATATACTGAAGAGTACAGAAAAATTAAAACTACAATCCTTCGATACAAAGACTTTTTGTCAACAATAATAAAGATCACAAGATCACAGTCTGCTCTCATGGACAATCAATCTTATTTTACCATACAGTTCAATATGTGGCATAGAGCAAGAAAAAAGTCACTCCTGACACCTTTGAAGCTATTTTTTTCACTTTTGTTTTTCCTCTGAATAAACTTTTCATTTTTCCTGAAGATTTGCAGTAGTGATACCCATCAGCTGCTTTATTCTCATCTCAACAGAGTAATGTGACAACTGGACACAAAATCCACCACTATTGTAAGCCCATCTATCTGTGCTTCAGTTCAGTGACACACTTGGTGCTGGTTTATACCAGCCATGCTGGAATTAAAACTGCTCAATATCTGCACTTCAAATTGCCATTTTTATTGAATTTCATCCTCATGTTGAGCCTCTTGATCTAAGCAGCTTTCCTGAGCTACAAGCCTTTATTCAGCAATACAACATGAGCTAGGGATGGATCAGGGAAGCCACACATACAACTGCAGAAGCAGAGCTGGAGAGAAATTTATATACTAGATATTTCCTGAGATGCAAAACGCTCCTTCACAATTAGTCTCAGTTTCCAAGTATCTTCACTGGACATCCTGAACGCCTGCCCACATGTTATAATGCCTTCTGACATGGCCACTGAGGTCTGCATCTCCATCTGTAAATACCAGGGCTATTCCCAGGAGGATATGGGTAGGACAGTGAACGTTTTGGTATTGGTGTCTGTTCAATGTTTCTGCATCCAAGCAACGTTCATTCAATTTTTCGAAGGTGTGCCATATGAGCTGACTCAAATACACAACCATGTTTGGAAACATAAAAAAGTTCAGGGAAGGTTTGTGATCAAAATTTGCCTTTGTGGGTGAGCAGTGACAAAGGGATGTAACAACTAAATTTGGAAGGCAGAGACCCTGGGAGTTATAGATGTACCACTGTTGTTTCCTTCTGCTGTAAAAGAATGTATCAGAGAAGAAATAAAGTACATGAAACCTTGGGTAAAGTTTTAGGTAATTGCATCAGAGAAGGAGAAGGTTTTTAGAGGCAGGTTGCAACAAAATCCCTGGATTGATGGTTAATGCTTTAGAAAGACGTGGCTGCTTTTACACCTGATAGAGTAGGACCATGGTGGTGTTGCACGGGACAAATGCATGGAAGATTTAGAAGTTCAGTTATTTTCATTTCTTAACCATTTTGCTATAAATAATAAAAATAAAATAAAATAAAATAATTACTTTCTGTATGGTTGTGAGGGTCTCTCCAGCTGAAGTGCTGTGCTATTGGCCGATTATCCCGATCACAACATCATTTTACATCAGTAAGGAGAATGGTTGGTTTAGCTCAAAAAGACATTTCTATTGTCTCTGTTTAGCACCTGAAAACAACCCAAGATGCACATCATGAAAGTGGTAGCAACCACACAAAGCAAGAGGGGATCAAATCTGCTCCTTAAAAAATCACATAGATTCGATGCTGACTACCTCTGGCATCTTAATATGGTGATCCAGATCTTCTGGAGGCAGACCAGACACCCTTAAAACTGTAATCCTGACTTGTGCTCAGATGAATTGGCAAAAAGACAAGAAAACCACAAATTATTAATCAACCATAAGCTAAATTCTGTATTTTCTGTGCTTCTCTCAGCGTTTGGCCCAAGGAGCTTAACTGCTGGAATCATAAAATTAATTATTACTTAGGAATTTCGGTGTAATACTCCAATTTTCATGTTTGAACAAAAAGCCTTTAATGTTTTGAATACATATTTAAAACAGTATAGCATGAATTTTTAAAATAATATCCACGGTTGAATGACAAATATGTCTTGTTGCTGTAATAACTTCAGCTCTCTAAATTAATGATTGTGGTTTGAAGTAATAGTAATATTTCATATATAGAGGGACCTGTCGTCTACAAGGAAATAAAGTCCTTTTTCATGGCACAAACATATACACAAAGGTGTAATCACAAATGCAACAAACTATGCTTTTCATTAGGAGTTTGATTCATCAGTCACTCAGGTAAATTGAGGTTATTCGTGCTTCTGCAACACTGACAATTTAGTGTCTCCAGCCAGAAACAAGGATCCAGCTGTGCTAGGAGCTGCGTGAATGAATGAATGAATGAGTGTGAACCTTCCTGAAATAACCTGCAAGCAAGCTGGGGAAGGAAAAGTGTAGAAGAACTGTCCTCCCTTTAAGTACAGATAGCAGAAGCATTGAGGTATTAGATGACTATCTGAAGTCACAGAGGTAAATAAGGAAACTTTCCTGGCATTTCGTATCTATTTACTGATAGGAGTTGGAGAAATTTATATGGATTTTCAAGTCAGAAAGTATGTGAGATATGTCCCAAATTATTTTTGCTTGTTTTCATGCTGAAATGCCAACCAGAGTATTGTCCAAGTTCTACCTGATGCCCTATTTCTTGTGAAGTCAGTGTCAGACTATGCTATGGACTTATTTTTGCCATCTTAGCAACTCTACAATGGGTGACCCTCCCCTCAGAGTTTTGGAATTTGCTTTCACACGTGGTCCTTTGCTATATAATCTACCGAGAAATTATTCCACGTCAATAATCGTCCATTGGCTTGTTATTCCAAACAAAACATTCAGCTTTTGGTGATCAAGCAAACAAAAAAACTCTTTCTGTAGCTTGAAGTAACTTTAAGAAAATGTTGACATCGAGCACACTGTAGGGAATTCCTCTTTAACATCAATAATGAATTTATAAAAAGATATAATAGACTGTTGCAAGTAGCTTGGATGAGCATAATCCAAGCTGTTCAATATGTTGGTTAAGGATCTTCCATTTATTTACCAGTGTGAGATCTAGATATTTTAAAAAGGAACATTAGTTTGGTGGATTTTCACTAGGGGCACTTTCCCACACTAGTCCATAGTGATGAGCTAAGCAGTGATAAAGCCTTAATGCAATTTTTCTGTATGTTCAGGGAGACATTAACAGTGAAATTCTGGTTGCAATGGGCTGGAGATCAAATTATTTGAATGCAGAGCATGCAAATGCCCAAGCAGCTCATACACTTTGATGATGTGTGAGAAGTCATTATTTCTCCTCATGCCAAAGATGCTTCGAAAGCACAACTTTCTGAACCTAACCTCATAATATAATAATGTTTGTCCTCTCAGCTCCATATAGGCCACAAAAGAGTTTGAGGTGAAGAAGGCACAGAAGTCTATAAATAGAATCAGCATGCCCTGGATGGGCTGAATGCAAAAGAAATAGAAGCTGAAATGTCACAGGTTTGTGACACTTGCTGTGTTGAACAGCACTTTTTTCTGTAATAAAAGGTAGTTATTCTTCCCTCTGTAGTCACCTATGCACCCCAAATTTGAGTTACACGTGTTCACAGCAGTGTCAGGTTTGTATCTTGAAACAAGATTCATAATGATGAATTCACCTCATCTAACTCCAGGTATCTATAGCATGGTCTCTGCATCAGAGCTTCTTCTCCAGGCTCTTATTACAGTCAGTGAAGAGCTGATCAAGAGAATTTATATTGAACCAGAAGTAGGCACCTGTTTAAGGAGACTAATCACATCCTGAAGTCATTGACTACACAAACGAGCTCTCTGTTACCTGTGGCAGGAATCCAGGGTGATTTTCTCACACATGCACTGTAGATACTAACTCCTGAAAATCTTAATTTAGTCTTTTTTACAGTCACACTGACTTCTCATTAAAGCTCTTTCTTCTCATCTAAGCAGTTGCAAGATCTATCCAGGTTTCAGATACTATCTCAACACCTACTTCATGTACAAGACATTAATGGGTAATTTCCTTTTAGCAGATACAGTAAAGTTTGGTCTGCAAAATGCGTGTCAGAGAAGTCAATGTAGTCTCATCCTGTTATGCCGGCACTAAGGAAAGTATCTCATTATCCAATATTATTATTCAACAGATGCATCTGCTAACCAGTGCAGACATCAGTCCTACAAGATTGCCTGGAAAAGCAGCTATGTTAAAAAGGCCTGTTTCTAATCACTTGTTTAAATCAGGACTAACTCCCCTTCGGTCAATAGAGTCACAACAGTGTAAAATTTATAGGATGATAAAGTTGCAAGGATAAACAAGGATAAACTTCTTTTCATGTTTTGTAAGTTGAAGGTCCCTTTTGTTCTTGTGAGAACAGGATTATAAATAGCATGGTGAGAGTGAATAAAAGGTCTGATTTTATGTTGTTCTGCAGTTTACTGAGTCAAGACTGAATTCAATTGTAACTATGTGATATATTTCTGATGTATTGAGTAGCTTGAGCACAAGGGGCAAATAAAATTCAGCCACATTTATTTCAGAGTGCAAATTTTCACCAGTTACAACATAGTTTTACCAGGTAACACACTAAATTTCTTTTAGTCCAGGGTGAGCTAAGGATTATTTATAAACATCAAATCTACTTTTGTCATCTTCTCCTTCTGCTTCAGCTAAATATTAGCCTAAATATTAGCCGAAATATTAATTTGCTGATTGAATGCCTACAAGCTTTAACATGCAGCTTTTACGTACATATGACATTATGTCACATTTCTGAGGAATGTAATGTATTAAAAAATAGTATTAAAGTCTACTTGTTCCCTTTTAGTCTATGAAGTGTCCTCTGAATTTGTCCCTCTCCACTTTCATCTTCTCCAAAAAGGAAACATTAATATGCTTTTATATTCACTTGGACCATTTTTATCCAGTTATTTCTGATGAATAGATTGAATCCTCTTATCTGCTTGCACTTAAACTAAAGAAGTACACCTTTATTTTTCTTGAAGTAGCTGACAATAGGCACAGGTGACTTTACTCATTGTAGTAAATGGATGTGAGGATTTCATGGGTGCTACGCAATGAGGTGTGAGTGAGTACAATACCTTCATTACACAGCAGGTGGAATATCACGTCCTAGAAAAGACAGTGCTGGAATTGAAGGGGAAAAAAAAAAAGAAGAAGAAGAAATTGAAAGAATATTAAGTGGCATCTAAGCTAGAAATGATACTTGGCTCACATCCCAGAATCTCTATGAATGTCTTTGTACAAGTTTCCAAGATTTGGTTGTTAAGAGCCGTGAAAAGCAGGTATAAATTGAAAAAATACAAAGTGAATAAACTCCAAAAGGGAAGGAAAGGGATAGGTTGCACGGGAAAGTTGCTGCAAGTGGGAAAACAATTGAAATTCTAGTGAAAATGTAAGATGTGAAAGATTTAAACTCCACCATTGGTCACTGACTAAGAAAACAATGTCTGTATATCAGAAGAGCACAACATGAGAACATAAGAAGAGCCAGAGTGTGTCAGACCAAAGATACACTCAGCTCAGTGCCATATCCCCAACAGTACCAACTTCTTAGAGAAAGAGGGTAAAACAAGGCCTTTACCAAATAAACTTTCTATGTACCTTTTCACAGGACTACCCTGAGCAATTTGTCTCATTCAGGGTAGGATTTGGCTCAAGATTTTGTTGCTAAGTGTAAGCACACCTGTGTGAGCGGTATTCAGGGAGGATACACTCTGCCATAATCAAAGATTTGAAAGAACTTAGCTGAACAGCCAGTCGTTGTCTGTTTTAGGATGAGCTGTTTCACTTTCTAGCCTCCAGTCAGCACATGAACCACCTCTCTGCTGAGTAGCACAGGAGCTTGGACACCACATCCACATGTAGATACCCACAAGAAAAGGCTTAAAGTCAGGTGCCTTCACCTGCATCTCACTCCCACCATTAATAGTCAGTGCTTGTTGAGTCTGTCTGGTTGTATGATCATAAATGAGAAATAAGGTTGATGTTCTGATAAGAGAGTTTAACTCCGGTGATGTGTCTCACTGAATCCTAGCTGCTTCCTTTCATCCAGAGGTCTAGGTTTGTCCTAGGAAGGATAACTGTAATCTGAAAATAACCCGCTGTATGCATTTTTGGTTGGCTGATATTAAGCAGAAGGTGGGTGCTTATTGCTTTTTTGATAAGGATGCGTAGGCCTCTCCTTAGGGGTGTTGGACCATTGTTTGCTATCAGGAAGCATGTTTCTCCCAGTAAACTTCCAGAATCCTACTTTCAAGGTTACTGCGTGATAGCAACACAGCTTTCAGTCTCTCACGCACGTCATGCCACCAAATCTGGGCCATGAGAACATTTGCTGTCTAGTCTAAAATAATTGCCGAGTTTCCTCAGTGTACAACGGAAGGAGAGAAGTGCCTGCAGTGTCAGATTCATCTCTGGGTTAGAGACCTATTTTAGGATGGGATATAGGAAACAGGAGCTCGCATGTAATTTGCTTTGAAGAGCTCAGCCTGTCTGTTTATCCTAGGACTATCATTATGGTATCTGCTTTATTACATTAACTCAGCAAAAGCATACACATGTGCCAAGTGCTTCAGTGAATAGACTTAAGCACATGATTAACTTTAAGAGTGTGCTTAAGTACTTTGCTAAATCAGGCCTTCTATGTTTTCTCCTCTCAGTACATCTGGTCCATTTGCATATATTTTCCATATAAAGAAGTTCACAGTCAGAGCAAAATAAAACTATTTCCATGGCTGCACATTCAGTGACACTGCTGCCGAAGCTAACTTCAGCAGTTCCCTTCCACTCCCTCTCCCCTGGCCCACAAGTGTTCAGCTGGTTGTTCCAACTGCAAGCACTGAGCTGGAACTGCTCTTTGGGCACCTGTTTGGTGAACCCAATTAAGGCAATATTTAAAATGAAGAATAAGTATGGATTCAGTGATTTGTTTTCTTCTGGACTGGTTTATTATTTGGTATGTGACCTAGCTGCAAGAGTTATTGATAAAGCAGAAATGGAAACACGAAAACAAAATTGGGGAGGTGCTTAAACTGGCATCAGCCAAGAAATGCACATGAAACTCATTGTTAATTTAAATAGTTTTGAGCTACGATAAGTTCAGAAGACACTGGCACTATACGTCCCTTACAGGACAGGATTGTTGTTTATTTATGCATTCCAATTATATTTTGATGTTTCAGAGAAAATTGCGAAAATCAGCGTGTTCATTTTCAGCCATATCTCTAACCTAAAGATGCTATTCTGTAAGCAAACTATCATTCAAAACCTCTTGTAATTATTTTAATTATTTGAGATTACATGTAATGAGAATGAAGTAGGAAGGTTACTTTGTCTTTTTGCCCCCTGTGTTAGATGAATCAGTTTTCCCACAATGACAATTTTGTTGTGTCATCAAAAACAGAAGAGCAAAAAGTGAACGTTTTTAAAGGGCAATTTCAGATGATACGCAGAGAAAATGAGTCACTGCAGAATAAAAGAAGGATTATAGCCATCTTCCTCTTCAGTAAACTTTTCAGTGATGTGTGGTGATAGGACAAGGGGCAATGGCCATAAACTGGAACACAGGAAGTTCCACACTGATATGCATAAGAACTTCTTCACGGTGAGACTGACGGAGCACTGGAACAGGCTGCCCAGGGAGGTTGTGGAGTCTCCTTCCCTGGAAATATTCAAGACCCGCCTGGGTGCCTACCTGTGCAACCTGCAGTAGGGAACCTGCTCTGGCAGGGGGGTTGGACTCAATGATCTCTCGAGGTCCCTTCCAACCCCTGCAATTCTGTGATTCTGTGAACCTGGATCAGCTGGATTGGCACAGTTGATGAGACCTTGGAAGGTCCAACGATCTGGCAATCTTTGCTGTCTCTGTGAAAGTAAAAGGTCAATATGCAGCTCTGATCAGCCTAACATCTTTGAACAACAGTGTTGCCCACCTATAGTCTACCTTTAAAAGTGAAACTAGCAAGGAAGTGTACAACCCATTTTATAAAAACATTTCTTGTGGAATTTCTTAGCTGTGAAATAGAGAAACAATAAGATTAGGTGATAAAATTAGATGTGAAGCTGAGGAGAAAAATATTGTTCACTTCTAGTAATTACTTTATGGGCTAATGGCTTATTGTTTTTTAATATTTTGCTTTTCTACCAATTATAAACTAACAACTCCTTCAACAGCAGCATATGAACCTATCCTAAATTATCATATAGATAATACTTGGAATTCGAATTACATTTATAGAAGCACCATACTGTTAACATTTTAATCCTGTAAAATATTGTTAGGACCTTATTGAACCAAATTCCCTCTAGAGTCTGTGCTATTGACTAGAAACTGTGTTTTTTCATTTACCAGTCCAGATATCTTGCACACTTGCTTCCTGGTGTTATGAAAGATGTTCAGGCCAAAAATGTCAAACCTGATGATCCTTTTGGGAGCCCAATTTTCAGTTTTGATCATTTAAAGGAAGCATTGTGTCTATAATCAACAGATTATAGCAAGTAAAAGTTGGAAAAGTTCCCATCTTGCACTGATAACTGCAGTTAGTTGAATGGGATACAGGTATTTTGAGCTATTGTGTTTAATCAACATTCTCATTGATATTGTGAATATTGTGAATTATAACACAGTCCAGAGAGTCCGGTCTGCATTTTGAGTCTTTATGTACCAAACACCTTACAAAGATTAACACAAAATTCTAATTCTGTAGCTCAGCTCTAAGGAGAAAATATGCCTGAAAAAAGGAGGCAGATTGACTAAACAACCAATTGTTTCTGTGTGGTTTCCAAGCAAGATAATAAACATACAATAGACAAAGTTAAGCCTTATTTACTACCCACAAACCCAATTTAGACAGAACCCACTAAAGAAAATCCTGAAACATTTTTCTTCTCATTTCTTCAGATAACACTTCTGTATGTCATGATGCAGAAGTGGAACTGATTTGAGCAGAAATAGTTTGGTCTCTTTCTTGTAACGTGGTCCAGCAGATTACCTGCTGTTACAATATAGACTTTCAAGAACTATTACCTACAGTAAGCCGAAGTAACATAGATGTTTTCTACTCTCTGTATAAACTGCTGACTTCGCTCATAGGTTACCATAGTGTGGTAATTATGGATAAACATTGTGTACACTTGCAAAGTCAGGGAAAATAAATTATGAGCAAAGCTGGATAGTATTTCTACTATTTTATTTCATGATAAAATATAATACTGTTGACTAAGTCTACCTGTATGTTGCTGGTTTTAGTTTGCATAGCATGCAGAATTTTCCCCCTTCACTGATTCAATTAATTCTTGTTGTATTTACACTAATGTTATTATCAGATGATAGAAGAATTAAGTAGTGCCAATTACTTCCAAAGACAATGGAGTTAATCTAAGTGCATAATGGAAATAGTGATTGAAGGTATTGTTCAGGGAAAGAATTAGCACTGGCACCTTAACCCCTAGATGGGTTATATTTGTAAATCCTTGAGACATAGCAAACAAACCGAGTTAAGAAGTCATCATTTAGTTCAGCACAATTAGTGTCCAAATAAATTAAGAATATGCTTTACCTGAAACAACATGCAACACAAGCTGATAAAAGCTTCTAATGCTGCATCTCACCATGTTCCATGAAAGAATCAGACGGGCTGTCATAGACTGTGCAAATAGAAGTGAAATGCACAGACAAAATTAATGAAGCTGAGTTTGTGTGAATTAGTTGAGTGAAAATTGATGTGTCCATTCCTCTTACACCTCAGTGTTTCTCTGAGTGTCTCTGAAGCTTTCAGGTAGTAGTGAACTCATGCAGAACACCGTAGTGTGAGCTAGAGTGCACAGCTACAGTGCTTGTCCGTGGCACTAACTTCTCATATTTTTGAGATTCTTCTCTGAAACAGAGTTCATTTAAGTCTTGCTGTTCTTCCCAAGCTCTCCAGAAGGCCAATGCTCTTGAATGCATGAACCTTTGGATTTTCCCAAAGATGATCACTAATTTGGTTTTGCTTGCGCAGACTCAAATCCGTCCCTTCAAAAAACCGGATTCATTCTTTACCTCAGAAAAGAACCCCAAACAGAGGAGACACAAAATCACAGGGAAGTCAAGAAAAGTATATATATCCTCATGCTGTCATTACCACTGTTTTGTACTTCACCAGAAAATTAAAAAAGAGCAAACGATCAAAACAAAACTTTGTCATAAATGTTGAACTTTTAAAAAATTTCTACTGCTTTATTATATATACTTATGTATTTTTACCAGTGGAACAGAAAATGTCTGATGCCAGCCAACCTCCCAGTTTCCTCTTTGCCTTATTTCATGTTTGGTATTTAACGACTTCAGTGAATGAATATGTGATTAGTCATGAGATTGTTTCCCTAGTTTTAAAGATATAAAATTCAGGCAACTCTTTTGACAATTTTGACTTCTCGTCTAAGTTAATGGTGAGAGAGAAATTCACCTCTGGAGAATATCATATCCAGACCCAAAACAAATGTCTAAAACATAGAGGTGTGTCACTTCCTAGAGAAGTCCAATTCTGCACATTGTCTCTAAGAACAGTCTAGAGAGAGATCTACCTTTCAGCTCAATTAGACAATACGAATCCCAGCTGAGCTCAGCGTTTTTACTTAAACAGGCATATTACCTTCGGTCTTTATTTCTCATTAAATATTTGGGCTGTGGGGCACCATGACTACCAGGATTAAAAAAGTGGAAGAAAATGGATAGAACTAGGAAACTGGACAGAGGTTTAGAGGTTACTTCATGCACTGCATTTGTCTCCTATCATTCAGATACGGAAAATGTAGTCCAGTGAGGGCTCATGGGCAGCAGGTCCCAAGGAAACAGATCCTGAAAGACAGACGTAGAGATCACCTTTTGTAACTTGACTGTTCAGTTGTTCTGCCACAAGACTTCAATCCAGCAGAGTGACCACCTCTGTAATACTAATCCTTCTTTATAGCAATCTAATGTAAGACATTTTGGAGAGAAGCTGGATGAGAGTCCCTGATGCAGGACTAGAACTAAACTAAAAAGCTGCATCTTCACTCAGCAGCAAAGTAACTCCCACAATAAAACACAGCACACTGGGAAATGGAGAGATGAAATAATTTTTTGCTCCCAGAATTATCCACCCCCTTACAATCATTGTTAGGAAATGACATGAGAAAACACACTGAGATTGACACATTTTTTGGAATGTGTGAGTCATAAGCTATGATTCTCCTTTTAGCTTATTATATTTCTCAGTACCCAACCCAAAACATTTTAAATATATTGCAGAGAAACAGCAGCACTTTCACACTAACAATCATGGGTCGTGCATGTCAAACTTTCCTCATGTCTTAGATCTACCAGATTCCTTTGCTTTTAGGACACAAAGTCTAGTTTCAAGTCTAGTTTCCACTTTGAAATAACATGTTTTCACAGAGAACGCAGGAAAATGAAAACTGCAGATCAACAGAAACTCGGAAATTATTTCTGATAAAAATACAGAACAAACAAAACAAAATGAAAAATATTACCTTTTGGAGCACATTTGGGAAAAAAATCTATTTTTAATTATTAAGTGTATCAGAAATGCAATTGTGATTTAACTTCTGGGAGCAGGCTTTCATAAATTAGGAAATTTAAAATTCTATATTTAGTAATGTAAACAAATTATCCACTGCCACTTCCAAAAGCATTCAACATTCTACAGTACACAATACAGCTCAGTGCAGCTAGGTGAGAAAACATATGGTGAGAAAATACATGGTGAGAAAATACATTGCTTAGAGTGGAAAATCATCAAACAGCACTTTAATGAGCTTTGAAAAACATGAGTGAAAAAAGAAGAGCTGGAAGATGCTGTGATATAGTGTAATTTCACTTGATGTAAAGAAAGCAGAACAGAAGAGTCAAGGCAAGTGCAAAGGGAAGGTATGGTGACATTCACTCCCTGTACAGAAAAAATACTAGTCAAAAATTCAACTCAGATGTTGTGCAGATGTTTCATATTTGTAGAAGAAAGCACATTTATCAACGCTACCTTTATCTTCCTGCCCTGTGGCTTTTTCTATTATTTTTCGGTCTCCATGTCCTGGCAGGAAAGTCTTTGGGAATATCCTCTTTGTTGGTCACATAAATTGTGCAGTATCTTTTCTGGTAGTCTCAGACAAAATAATGGTACTAAGGACACTTTATTTCATCAAGTTTACACAAGTGATTATTCCATCTCTAAACACCATTCCGGGTTTTAATTCAGTGCAAAGAACCAGTCTGTCTATCTTCCTACTGTGAAAATACTACTAGTCTGAAGAACTTACTTTGGAAAGCATAAGACTACTAAGCATGTTTTAGCCTGCTCATCAAGTTATACACCATTGCTACAGGTTGCTATTTAATTACAACTGTCACTTTCATTTGTATAGGTGACTCAGGAGAGATGCAGGGAAGTTCAGGGTCAGACATCAGCCTGTTGTGCAGCCACAAGAAACCTGTATTGACAGGTTGTCTTTCTCAGGAGTAGTACACTGCAGGTTCACCATACCTGTGGATGAGAGTTCAAAAGTGACAACACTGAAGACAGGAGAATTGAATTACCATGCTGTGCTCACAAAATTCAAAGCTTCTTTCATCTTTAGAGACTTGGTATGTTCAATGTCTGCTGGCAGAGCTACCTGACAGAGGTAACCAACATGAAAAGCATACAACATGGACTGTGCTACACAGAGGACCTTGGTATTGGGACTCTAAGTGCACCAGAAAGGGAGTAATCAAGTCATTGTGAATAATCATAACTGTTTAATTGACCTTCCAGTTTTGCAATTATTTTGGAAACTAGCATCTCTGCAGGGCAATATTAGAAGCATAAAATCATAGAATTGTTAGAGTTGGAAGAAACCTTTAAAGGTCATTTGGTCCAACTCCCCTGCAATGAACAGGGACGCCTACAGCTAGATCAGATTGCTCAGAGCCCCATCCAACCTGGCCTTGAATGTATCCGGGCACAGGGCGTCCATCATCTCTCTGGGCAATCTGTTTCGGTGTTTTACTACTCTTATTGTAAGAAAACTTTTTCTTCTGTCCAATTTAAATTTTCTGTTTTAGTTTGAAAAATTCCCCTTGTCAAGTCACAACAGATCCTGCTAAAGAGTCCATCCTCTTCTTTCTTATAGCTCCCTTCAGATACTGAAAGGATGAAAGGAACCCCCCTTTAGATACTGTTCAGTCTGGACATACTATTTTACTCAAATATCTTTACACAATAACTCATAATTACCTTGCAATCTTTTAGAGACATACCATTTGTATTTGGAAGCCTTCATCTCTTGAGATCTAGATTCAGTGTTTTCTCCATGAAGGAAAAGTTGAATTTAATCACTTTACATAACAACTTTTTCACAACCATTGAAAAAAAGTGTTGTAAAAGTGTTGTAAAGTGTTAATCACCCCATATTTAGAAATTAATTAATGTTTCTGGTTAGTACAAGAAACATCTCTTAGCACAAGAGTTGTATCAGCTGATATTCTTCCACCAAAGTTTGTCTAAAAGATCAGAATCCAAAGGATATATATACATACGTACATATATATATGTATATATATATATATACATGGTAAATAAAGAGTGACACCAATATTTGGGTCCTGCAAAATATTTTAGAAGTGGTAAATCTGCAGCTCAAGTAAGTCTCAAAGGAAATTAGATTTCTAATTACCATTTGCACAATACTGTAGTTGTATTTTCAATTAACTGAACACACAACCCTCAGAAGGTGAAAGTAAAACGAACTCTTTGATAACAAGCCTAACCTCTAGCATAGCACAAAGCACAGAATTTCACACAACTAATAGCAAGAGCCAAGAATAGAAGAAGTAATTATTCCGTGAAACGTAAGTAAACACAAATGAGTGCAAAACCTCACTGCCAAATTGAAGGTGGAAATACCAGCAGAACTTTGGTAGAAGAGAGGTAAACATCTCTATAGACTAATTCTTCTTTGTACAAACTTCTTTATCCTTTCTGTATTTCAGCTACAACATGAGGCTAGGATTTAGCTACATTAAAAGAGAATTCTATGTATTTTATGTCAAGCATTAAGAATATTTTACGTTGGAGATTTTAAACGGCTTATTAAAAAGCACTGAAATCACTCATATCAATTGGCTATGGTATAATTGAGCTCTATAAAGATTATTGAAATACTTTTGCTACTATAAGAAGTAGTATTAATAACAAGGTGCAATAAATCTTCTTTCCACTTCCCACTCTAGAAGAAACAAACTTTGTAGCACTTGCTTTTGCATTTTTGTCATCTAAGATCCATCCAAAGAGACAAAGTAGCAATTCATTCTATCCACAGACAATAAGAGACAGTGATGTTTGTAAAAGGAAAACAAAAATATTTTCTCCACATATGCACCTTCCAAATTCCCCACTTCCTACTCAATCCTTGCTACATTTTGTTCCTTTGCATTTTCTCTTCAGAGAGATTTCCATACATGAGTACTCTCCAATGTGCTCTCCAATGACTACATAAGATAGCCCACTTTTTTTCCACCCAGTGGCTGTCTCTGTTTCGACTTCTGTGTTGAATGCCCCTTCCTAGCATACAAATCATTCAAGACTTCATTTGCTATCTCCTTACTAATGAAGAATTATTCTTTTCTGGTCTGTCCAAAGCCATTTAGGATTTCTACAAAATCAGGATGATATTATTATTATTATTATTATTATTATTATTATTATTATTATTATTATTATTATTATTATTATTATTATTATTATTATTGACTTCAATGTTATATAAAAGGAATGTGATCCAGATTTGGACCAGAAAGAAGGCTTTTATGTCAATCTACACCAACAGATGCCTTCTTTGTGAGGCTGACAAGGTTATGCTGGCTGTGACCATGAGCTTGGAAGGAGACTGCCTACTGCAGACTCATCCTTTCTCTTCAGTGATGTCGAGGGCACTCGGTGACCTAACATATTGTGGTGCCAATATATTTCCATAAATGACCCAGGTATCACCCCTGTAAAGCAATTATACCAGACACACACACAAAATAACAGAGATTCTTTAAACACACAAATAAATATCATAGGAGCTCTAAGAATTCAATACAAGGCCTAATATGCTCCCACAACCCAATATATTTCATTTACAGACCAATATATTACCCAATTTATAACCAATCTGTCATGCACATGAATCAATACAAATCATGAAAACACATATACATAACACATTTCACATAATTGAATTTTGTGCTCCCTAGCCTCTCATTACCTGGCCACAAACCGCTTGAAATAAACAACTCATTACTTTCAAGGTGCAAGCACCATCAGGGACACCAGGCCAGTTCTGTGCAAATGTTTATTTCGAGATCATCCTTCAAGATGACAAAACTTGAAAAACCTAACTGCAATTTGCAAACTGTTCAAGGCATTTTTCCAGGTGTCTTGATATGTCATTCATTTTCCATGGAGAAAATGAAAGAACATAGATCATTTAGAAAGCAACAGTATTCAGTGCTTGAGGTCTAGAAGAACATAGGGACGTGTATGGTTACACTCAACATCAACTTGAGCCACACCTAACCATATCACATCCATGAGGAAGTGGTCGATGTCTTTTAGCACACATTATATGCAGATCAACAATATTACTTACATGAGGTAATCCATGCAGTTTTTGCATGGAAGTTTTTTCAGGATGGAAATAGATCTTAAAACTGCCTCTGTCAGAGGTCAGTCATTCATCTCTAGAAGAGATTTGGCATTTCGGTCAGATGGAAAGACTTCTGAACAACTCTCAAGCAAAAACTTTTATGTTTTATTGTTAACTGAGGCTGTATGTCAGGGATTATAACCATATATGCAGATTTACTGAGGGTAGAAAATATTCAATTTTCACTAACCGTAATCCTCATTTGAATTGATTTGTTTAATTATGCTTGGCCTTTGATTGGAACAGTTACTAAAAAAATGCAATTGTGGCATAGAAATGATCTCTTGCTGCAAGTTAAAGATGGGAATAGATTTTACTGTGGATTTTTTTTTTTTCAGCCTGCAGGAATAATTTAAAGAAACTCCTGCCCTCTTTGAGGATCTACTATGCACTCAGGTATGCCAGCTAAGAAGGACAGCTCATCTCAGAAGTGCAACATATCTACTAGCAATTGAGAATTAAGCTGTTGTTATCTTCTGTCGTGCTTCTGGAAGTACCTGGGTGCCACATAAATGACAGAGATTTCCAGGCATCTTGTACATTCATTCTTGTTATCAAGGTTAATTGAAGTTTTTCTCTTCATTACGTTTTTTTTTTCCGTTGTATTTGTTTATTAAAAAAAAAAAAAACAAAAACAAAAAATCCAACACAAAAAATTAAAATCAGGGATATCAAAGCTCCTTCTGACAACTTTACATGTAACATCTTTCCAATAACAATTACATTGCATTTATGTCTGTGTGGCTAGAAACAGGTGACAAGGTGACAACACAGGATTGACAAGTGTGGAAATTGAATTTCTCTATCTAAAAACAGGTACAGAGCAAGCAGGAACAGTGTTAGCTTCCTTCACAATGCTGAGCCTACGTGCTACCTGGAAGATGGTGGCTGGGGCTGTAACATAACATGCTTGAGCTCCACACACATTTTGTTACCTATCCTCATAACTCTCCAGGGTCAGCACTGGGTACAAGTCATCACTTTGGATTTGCGGCTTCTCCATAATGGAAGACAGCAAAAGGAAGATCAGACATTCACAAGACAATACATGATATGATCTGCACATAATATTCTGTGTTTTGTTTCAATAAATCTTAAAATCCTCCGTGGCTGAAATATCACAATCTCCGGATAATCCATCTCAGTACTTCACTATCATCCTACTGAAAAATTTTGTCTTTTTTCCAAGCATCCAACCCAAACCCATTGAACCTCAACTTGTTCCCATGGCTTCTTGTTTATCAGCAGACTCAGTAGAGATGGATTCAGCTCCATTGCCTTTATAACTCAATTAAATAGATGGAAGACTGCAACCAAAATTCCGTAACACCTTCATTCTCAACAGGCTAAACTCAGCTTTGATATATCCATATTCAGTGTTCCTGATTGCTTTCTCTTTTGAATGTTTGGAAACAGACTGCAGGAGGATTTATTCCATGACACTTCCAGTTCCTGAAGTGTTGGAGACATTTTCATTTCCCTGGATCCTCCATCATCACAGTCATAAAGATGGACATAATATTAGTATTTTTCCAAACATCAAGGACCTTCCTCGGTCATGATGACTGCTTATAAATAACAGCAAGAGACCTTACAACCATATTAGCCAGCTCTTTCAGCACCATAGCAAACATCCTATTGAGTGCCATGGATTAAGCACTCAAGAATTAACATATTTTATAAAATAAGTTCATGCACTCACTACTTCTCCATATCATGCATATATTCAGGACCTATTATCATAGCTCCTCAAAATGAAACTAATCTCAATGAACTAGAACATGAAGAGTTACTCTGTACAGTTTCTGAATCTGATCCTCACGTAGATCCAGTCCTATATATCTAAAATGAATTAGTCTTTGTGGGATTTCAGTTTTCAGTGAGATATGTAACCTGATGTGTTTCAGAGAATGATCTACTGAAATCAGAGACAAAGGGCATCAAAGATGAAATGTTTACGTACTCACCAGGATGCTGATGTTTGCTAACAGCGGTTGATTGATAGGACATACTGCGGAATCTCACTGCCATGTGAGGTACGTAATGCTGAGATCCTGCTTGAAATCAAGACAGATCATGATATGTTCCTCTATGGAGGTGTCCACACATGGCATATATCTATGCTTCTATGACAGTCAACAGCAAGCCAGAGTCCCATTTAATGACCCTAGGATACAGTTCCATTAAGCCTGCTGTAGGCATTTACGTGCTAGGCACCTGAGAGTCTTGCCAGGTCCCAGATGTTCCATTCCACTCTGTTTCCCAAGTTTCACATCAGTAATATTTCTCTATACTGTTACAGTCACTGCATAATGCAGAGAGGGAAAAAAAAATATTCCTTGTAGCAATATTAGACTCCTTCTGAGACTGGAGAACCAGAGGCAAGTCAAAATTACTAAAGGCTGCTGTTATTACAGGAGATGAGGTACAGATGCTATTACTGAAGGTACAGCAAAACCAAGAGTCTCAGCGAAGGCCAGAACTTCATTCTTGAGGTTTTTGCGTGCAGAAAATGGAGCCAGAAAACTAAAAGGTCATTTAGTTGACCAGCCTTTAAATACAAAAATCAGGAATATCTACAAATTTTCAGCCCTCTTTATTTAAACATTATTTTGTGTGTGTTTCAGACAAAAATTTCCCAAAGAAAGTTGAGGCAAATTATTTAAAGGAAGCTCTAAATTCCACATAATCTCACAACAGAGACAGCTAGCTTCTATCTCTAGACTCATTCTTTTTAAGCTTGTATCTTGCCAGTGAGAGTAAAGAAACCGATTGATAACTTAAGCTCACTTAGGACTGAGCTCATGTAGATCTCCATGTTAAATTAGAACTTACTGGTGCAAACCTGGATCTTCTGAGAAGCAAATGGCAATGCATGTCCTTACTATAACAACCCAGCACTGTGCATTGCATATTCATTCGTGAAAGGAGAGGCTTGAATTTTAGGATCTCCCTGGATTCAGGTGTTTAAAATCATCTCTCTAATCATCCTCAGAGGATGACTAGTCCTATTGGCTAGAGAATATTCTTGTCAAAAGCATTCCCCAATGTTTTAGCCAGGCTATATGATTGAGCTAGTTATGTGAGGTCAGAAGCACACAAATAGAAACAAACAATGAAAGTGACAATGATTAAAAAAAAAAAAAAAGATAGGAAATATGCTTAGAAACATGCCAAAGACTGTTTCTGGCATTTTGTAAATTAATGATCTATGTTGAAATGCATATGATTTAATATTTAATATTAATGCTTATGACTTAATATTTTTTTACTACTCAAGGAAGTCAAAGTGCTTAACAGTAGCCCTAGCCAAAATGCAGAACACAATCCCTGTCAGAATTTATATTTTTAAGACTGAAGATAAAGGTGCTGCAGCCCTTTCAAAATTGATTGTGTATCTGAGAGAGAAAGTAGCACCTCATTTGTCCTTATTCGTTTCAATAAACTCAGAATTAGTCACACAATTTAGCCTAAAATTTCAGCTTGTTCACTCATCATGGTTATGGCAGTAGTGGTTTTAGGGTATATTGGAACACATCTGATTAAATTACTTCGAAGTTTCCATTATAACCCTGTGGAACAACTACACATTCCTCTTGCTTAGCTTCTTAACCCCTTTGCTCACTGCAGCAAACAGCAGAGAGCAGAGGGAGTTTTAATGTAGTAACATTGACTGCAATGAATCAAAGCAGGAAAAAGTGTTTATTAGAATTCAGGAGGGTTTTTTTCATGCATTTGTGATGTTGGCAAATGTTGGAGATCTTGTAAAAGCACTGTTTGCTTGAGAAACTTCCTGGGGAGATCCAGAGGTAGGAAGTTATACAGATCAGAAAGCCAATCAACCCTGCTTGAATTCTCTTTGATATGTCAAATAGAAAATAGATTCTTTTGTCTTCAATTATTGAGAAATAACGCTATACATCAACAAAGAGCCAGGAGAATCCACATGCTAAGGTCAGAGGTGAAAGCTGTCATACCTGTGCTGCAGATATGAAGCTGTAATCTTTGAATCACCTACCCCTAATATAGCAGACATGATTAGTTCAGTTCTCTGTACAGTTGACAGAATTTCTCCACAGTCCACAGAAATTCTCTGAGTTGCAGAAAACAAACAAGCAAAAAAACGCCTCTCAAAAAAAAAAAAAAAAACAGTCGTAAAAAAACTGTTTGGATTAGAATGCCATAGGTATCCGTAGCTTGGAAAGCTACAAAAGGAAAATTAGATCTTCTGATATAGGTACTAAATACTCTATTTTTTTTAAAAGCTAGTATTGCTTAATCTAAAGAATATGAATGGTTACTAAAATGTCTCATTCCTTATATATCTTAAATGTTTTTGCATGTTTTATGTAATCTTCCTGTTTCTTTTGTGGACATTTATTACTTGACAGTGTGGGATAGCACGCTGCATTTAACTACAACAACTAGAAAAGCCACCATACTGGGGTCATTATTTTTCTTACGGTATGTGTTAGAAAGCATTCCCGTATTTTTCCAAACCATTGACTTGTTTTTGTCAATGTATGTCACAAAATTGAGAATGTCAGGCAGCTCTGACCTTGTTACGTAGAACGGAAGACAGTACATGCTTTTAATGCCAAAAATAGTCAGGTTAAGAAGCAAAGAGCAATCTCACATGGAAGTGAAAATCCAAATGCAAGGCTTCTCAAGAAATGTTTCTCCAGATTCATAGAAACATTGAATCATTTAAATTGGAAGAGACCTCTAAAGGTCATCTGGTCCAACTCCCTGCAATGTACAGGGATACCTACAGCTAGATCAGGTTGCTCAGAGCCCGGTCCAGCCTGACCTTGACTGTCTCCAGGGATGGGGCACCCATCACATCTCCAGGTAACCTATTTCAGTGCTTTACTATCCTCACCAAAACAAACTTTTTCCTTATATACAGTCTAAATCTTCTCTCTTTTAGTTCATATGTATTCATATACCTCAGCTTTAAAAACAAAACATATCAAAACAAACAAAAAAAACCCACTGTGGATAGTCAGAAATATGACATCCGGCATTTTCTGTGTTTTATGTTTCTTGCAGAAAGCAAGGCAAGAAATTTCTAACATCTTTTGACTGAAAGTTCAACCTAGCACCTGGTTATCAAAGTTCATACTGCCATGTAGACAAAGACCTCTGTGATCTAGATTAGCAGTTTGGGAATTAGATATACTAACAACTTTTTGCCACAGAGACCCTTTGTCAAGCACTTAACTTCTCTACCTTTCAATCTTCCCATCCCCAAAACAAAGCTAATTTTACTTGCAAGTTTTCTAGGAAGTGTAATGAATATCCACAAGTTGCTTTCGATAATCTCGAAATGAAATTCAGCAGAGTATTCCTCTTAATAAGATTCATAATAACCTGAGGAAGTAAGTAATCATCTTTCACCTTTCCTTGAACCTTAAAAGACAAAATAGAACAGAGCATTTTCAGAAGCGTTATTTAGCTGGATGAGGCTGAGAGAAACTCAAACTACTTCACCCAGCAGTAATTTAAGTAAAGTCAGAGTGCACTAAATAAGCAAATAAGTGTGGTAAAAAAAATGCCAGTCTGTAAGAGCCACTGTCCTGTATTGATAGTCTAAGACTGGTAAGTTGCATGGGCCAAGTAAAGAGGAATGTGAATAAAAATGTGTTCTACTGTGACAATGTTCTAATTTTCAGCACACTGAAGACTTCTCATTGTCCTCTTAGAGAAGCAAGAAGCATGAGATCTCCTACACTATTACTGGAGATGTCGTGTAAATGAATACTCTTTTCTTGGTCACTTTTCTCTTGGAAAATAGCAAAAGCCAGTGGCTGACCAAAGAGAATTTGGTAGATGCTTTTTCATTGCTAGTAGTAAAATACCCATAGCGGAAATTCTAAACCAAGAAATTAAAAATGATTTCTAAGTACAAGGTTACCATGCTCTAAGTGTTGTGTCTGCAGACTCCGACAGTGACACACCACTGCTTTTAATCTCCTGGGGCAATAATAAAAATTAAGCCCAAGGGTTGTGCCTTTCTGGGTCCTTAGACTTCTGAATCAGTAAGACTAGTGCCATGCTCACTAGAGCAAAGATTTTGACTTGGGAAGTTAGGACATAAAACCTAACACACTGAAAATTAAAATCATTAATTGACACAACTCTTGTTTAATTAGGAAAGAAACAAAGTAATATTTGATAATTGTCTTTTTATGGAGTTTGGGATGACCGAGCTTCAATTAAAATTTTCTCTTGAATGTCAATGGAGAGACAGTGATACCTCCAGAGAATAATCCCAATGCTAAAATGATCAGACATTTACTTGTAGTATCTTCCTCTTTCCAAAAATTAAAAAGGGAACAGAGGGTGATTAGTCTCCATTTGAGGTTTGTCTGTTATTTGTCTTAAGATTGATTAATCTTTAAAAACAAAAATTTATTTTTAATGCGGTAATAGAACAGAAGACACCTGGTCTTTGAAGCACACCATTTCAAAAATAGCATTCCTTTCTGGTATATGTAAACTTGAGAAACAACTACTAATAATGAGACATTTTTTCCTCCTGAACCATTTTAAATGTCATCAGTACTGAGAAATGTTTCTCTTCAGCAATGTCAAAATGTGAAAGTTTCTCTCATAAAACATTTCTAGTCTTCTCCATCATGTGCCCTTCATGGGACTCAGCATTAATTAGGAGCACAAGCCTGGAGAATTTGCCAGAGTCATCAAATCCAGACCCAGTTATAGCAGACAACTACCTCATGTGACCCTGTTGACAACTTTCCACGTTCTGTCTCAAGGCAGTCAGATTTTTTTATGCCATGCCTCTGATCAGAGGCTATTCTAGAATTTTACTGCTCCAGGCCTTAGAAGCCTTCTCTGAATTTCCATCTTAGTTCGATGTTCCTAAGCCTGAACTGTTCTATGACAAGAACACTGGTTTCCCCTTCAGTGTAAATTAGATGGGGTAGTCAGCTAAAGACCAGAAATAGTGGAATTGAGTTATTATTCCCCATATTACCCTAAAGGTCAAATAAGCGGAGCACATCATGGTCCTTCCTGACTCACAATTCTAATATGAAACATTTTTATCATTCCCGTATCTTCTCTTCTTTGCACAAGTAGATCCCTAATCCTTTGAATGTCCTGGGGAATATGGGACCAGAAGTTTTTCATTTCCTTCCGCCAGTAAATTTCAAGCGCTCCATGAACAACAACAAAGCCCAGTTTCATTGTGTCAGCTTGCAGGATGTTGAATTGTCCATCAAAAAACTTTAAAGAAAACATGGTCCTGACTTTCATAAAGAGAATGTAAGTTAAAGTAAGGCAGTTAAAGTAAAAGCATCCTCTTCCAAGTCAAGCTATGTCCTTTAAGGAGCATCGCAAAACTTCCTCTGGAGCTGCAGGTAGTAATAGAGCAGAAGGACAGAGATACTGGAAGATAAGCACTTAAGAGAATAGGAGGACAAAAGTAAGAAGGAAAATAATGCATTTCTGTTTCCCACAACACAGAGCTTCTTTTTGTCTCCTTTCTTTCCTATGGTCTTTAAGTGGTTAAGATGTACCACATTCCCTAATTAAGAGGACTTCCTCTATTCAAATATTCAAGACCAGGCTGGATGGGGCTTTGGGCAACCTGGTCTATTGGGAGGTGTCCTTGCCCATGGCAGGGGGGTTGGAACAAGATGATCTCTAAGGTCCCTTCCAACCTGAACCATTCTGTGATTCTATGATTCTATTCAGGTAACAGGAACCTGAGTTTTACATAGTGGCAGTCCTGTATTTAATACCATAGTACTTGCCCATTGTACATAGTGCTTCATGGCAGCAAGGAGGATCTGGAAACGGGGGATGGATTTGAATACCATGAGCTGTAGAAAATATAAATAAAACAAAATGTCATATTAAAGTGTCTGAGTTTTGAATTTTGCTGATTACTTCTATAAGGAGAAAACAGACACATTTTCGGTCTTGCTTGGCTTAATGCCCATGTAGTGATTGAGAATATAAATGCAAAGAGACAAGTTTCTCAAGTTAAGGAAAAATTACACTGGAATGGCAGTTGAGAGATTTGGATCAGTTCTACCTGTGATTTTTTCATTTTGTTTTGTTTTGTTATCTGAGAGGAGTCAATTTAAATAATATTTACAGTTGCAGTGTCAAGTATGCAAAGCAACATTTCTCAAACATCATGATACCAGTTTTTATTATGTGGAACAAAATTCCCAGCCTACTGTATGAATATAGCAGAATCATACATGGTGGAGGCTCTGTATCTGTTATTCATTGAAGCTTTTGAGAGGTACAGTTTATAAGGAAAAGAATCTTGAGAAATCAGAGAGTGTTTCTATCTCTAAGACAAATTCTGTTTGACTGTTTCTTTCTGGATAGGTTCTGGTGTCTCTGTTTTCATTTGTGGTTGTAGAAAGCTACTTCCTCAGTGAAATAAATTCCTTTTATTTTCCTCATTTTCTGGGTGCTGAATTTTGAGACCCTGAGCTGTGAGCGAAACCCAGAGCAGAGTGACATAAAGAACACTCAGAGTCCCACTGAGCAGTGCTCCGACTCTGGTTCATCCTTCTCCCCCTCTTCTATAGGTTGGACGGTAGTGTGAACCTCAAACAAATAAACATTATCTCACGAGAGTGAAATTACAAATCAGACAAATCCAGAACTCCTTACCAAATTTCTAATCCACTGGAAATTGGTAGGTCAAGACCATCAGGATGAAATTCTTGTTTGTCTGATTCAGAAAGCAGTTTTATTTTTGTTTGCACCAGAAACTAAGCTGAGTGGTGCAGCTGATAAAACAGAAAGAAGGGATGCCATCCAAAGGGACCTGGACAGGCTTGAAAAGTGGGCCTGCGGGAACCTAATGAGGTTCAACGAGGCCAAGTGCAAGGTGTTTCAGTTGGATCAGGACAATCCCACATATGTGCACAGACTGGGAGAAGAACTCATTGAGAGCAGCCCTGCAGAGAAGGACTTGGGGGTCCTGGTGGATGAAAAGCTGGGCCTGAGCCAGCAGCACGTGCTTGCAGCCTGAAAGGCCAACAGTATCCTGGGCTGCATCAACAGAGGGATGGCAGCAGGGAGAGGGAGGGGATTGTCTTCGTCTGCTCTGCCCTCGTGACGTGCCATCTGGAGCACTGCGTCCAGGCCTGGGGCCCCCAGCACAAGAAGGATGTGGAGCTGTTGGAGTAGGGCCATGTGAGAGCCATGAAGATGATCAGAGGGCTGGAGCACCTCTCCTATGAGGAAAGGCTGACAGAACTGGGATTGTTCAGCCTGGAGAAGAGAAGGCTCTGGGGACACCTCACTGCAGCCTTCCAGTACTTGAAGGAAGCTTATAAACAGGAGGGAGGCTGACTTTTTACATGGTCTGATAGTGAAAGGGGGAACAGTTTTAAACTAAGAGAGGTTAAGGTTATATGTTCAGAAGAAATTCTTTACTCAGAGGGTGGTGAGGCCCTGGCACAGTCTGCCCAGAGAGCTGTGGGTTCCTCATCCCTGGAGGTGCTCAAGGCAAGGTTGGATGGGACCCTGGGCAGCCTGATCTGGTGGGGGGCAACCCTGCTTGCAGCAGGGATATTGAAACTGAATGATCTTTAAGGACCCGTCTAACCCAAGCCATTCTGAAATTCTATGGTAAACAGTATGTAATTTGCAGTAATTTCTCTAATTCATTCTGGCAGTAAACTTCATCTGGAAAAAGGGAACAAATGACATCAGTACAAAAACTTTAGGCTTAGGAAACTGTACTTGAAAAAAATGAATAGTCAGATAATTCTGGAGCAGCTCTGCATGTGACATTTTTGTAAATAGATTACAAAAGAACTACAGAGGATTTGACATTATTAGCACTAAAAATATTATGAAAATCTAATCCTGCAAGATGCTGAGTCTATGGGAACACACAGCATTTGGCAGCTCTCAGGAAGCTCTCAATAACTCTTAGATTCAGGCTTAAAAAGCTGTGATCCTGAGTTGCCCACTAAGGAAGCACTAAATGTTTCCACTAAGGGAAGTCCCAATTATGTGGTTTTATATAGAAAAAAGGAAAGTTAATGAATGGAAATGTAACAGCTCTGACGCTGCTGAAGCACTGAGCTGTCATCCTCATAACTTTCCCAGGGAGATATATATGCTTTTTCCAGCATCTCAGAAGTTATTATTGCATCTGATTTACAGGCAGCATAAAGGTAGAGAGGGGGGAAATTAGTGGCAGCTTTCTGAGGGTTTTCATAATGAAAATTTCAAAAGCATTTTTTAAATGAACAGTAGGAAAACACTGTATTTCTAATGAAGTAAAAAACATGGATTCTAAACTGTTCTTTGCCTGATAAAATAGTCATGTTCACTAATGTGCCAGCAAGCCATGTTAGAAAATTCTTGAATTTGAAAGCAGTCTGAATTCCCACTCAGTCTTTTGAGGTTCACAGTTCTCTTGAAGAATACTCTAACACTGTACAGTTTTCAGCCCTTCCATTTGGAAAAGGGACAAAGATGCACTACTAGATGGGAATCAATTACAGATTGAATGGTTGCTGGATTTTAGGTGAATTGCTACTGGAGCATATGCAATCCGTATCTTGTTTCTGTATTACAGTGAAAGAAAATCACCTTTTGAAGGCTCCAATGTGTTTTAGCTTTCTACTGTAGAACTAGTGCAGGTTAGAAATCCAACTTTTATACCCCTGAAGTGTATTAGATTAATTCTGCTTATCCTGTTCGTTCTTTCCACCATCTGTTTCTCTGCTTGTTTCACTCTATTTTTATATTCCTTGTAGCAGACATATAAGAGCTTCCCTGTTTCCCTCCACAGATTTTTGCTGTTATGATGATAGCAGCTGTCTCTCTCCACTGAGATCAGAACTGTGTTGTGGTATAGGTTGCAGATGCATGTTGTAAAAGGCAGCTTCAGCCCTAAGGACATTCCTGGGCAAATAGAGCAAGGAAGGATGGATGAAAAGTTGGCCATGGGAGGGTAGGTGAACTTGGCCATAATCTTTAGCCCATCAGTACTGAGAATCAAACTGAAGTTCCTTGTTGTCAAACCCAGCCTGCAACTCAATAAACCTGCCCACCTCCATGCAATTTTTAAGGGAGTGACAGTATTGATGCAGATGAATGCAAAGTCATAGTGAGAGATGAGAAGGAATTCATTAGGCTCAGGGCAGGTGAAATCTGCACTCATTAAAGTAAAGAAACCCTCAGGGATGTGTTTAAATGTAGGTGTCTGCAGTGTAGCTGTGTTCTGCTCCAGGTGTGCATGTCAGCCTGATCTCCCTGGCACATGTTGATAGGGAGTCCATGAAGTGTTCTTCTGAGTGAAATTCATCTCATCCAAGACAATGCTTATGTTTGCTGGGATGAGTCAGGTACTTATTTCCATTGACTACTGACTACACAGTTCATTGATCTGTTCACTGTAATAAGAATTCAAATGCTTAGCTTACTTGGAGAAGACTTAATTGCATACCTCCAAAATAGAGTAGAATTACCCATTTTTAGTTTCTTTATGTGGGACCAAGCTGTACTCTACTGAAGACTTTAGCATTTTCCTCCATAAAAACTTCAATGCCTTCATTGCATGTGTTCAACTGTTTTGTCTGATTTTGCTAAGCAATAGCACTTTCAACCTTCCTCATTTAGAAATTTTCCTCCCACCCTGGGTTCCCAGATCACTAGATAGCCTGCAATTTTATGCTATTCTAATGTCTCTGTGGGAGTGGCAGGTAGGGAGAAGGAGAGAAGACAAGTAAGAGGTTGTTGTGTCCTGTAATATGCAGAGACCCAAAATCAGACGAGTTCAGTTTTTTTATTATCTATAGCTACTGAAATATTGCAACTGCCATATACAGAATGACCTGTTTACAATATTTTATTTCTACACATCCCACAGCAGAGATGGAGTAAAATATTGGGTAAGGTAGCTATGCACAGTTACTCACTGCCTTCATATTTCCAATAGTTGTATCATGTATTAGATATCCAGTCTTGGCATGTAAAGGGAGAAACAACCACCAACACCTAAAGAAGTCAACTGTTCACCATCCTAGTTTTCAATGAGTAGGAGTGACACATTTGGCAGGAAAATGTGTTTATGGATTGTGCTTTTGAAACATTTAATGTATCTCTCACGCCATCATTGTTTGAAGTCTGTAACTTTGACAAAGAGAACAGAAAGAGATCATAAAGGAGATCTTGAAGAAAGAAGTTTAACCAGAGTGGTACTCTTTAGGAAAGAAATAAAATGGCTGCTTGTTCTTTATGTGCTAGAGTCCTTACACGTAAAACAGCACAGATCAAAAGGGGAAAGAACAAAAATGGGGGAAAAAAGGCTACACCACAAAGCTATCTGATTCAGGATTCCCCTATTTTTGTCCTTAATTCACATCTTCTGAAAAGGTGATGGTACTAATAGGCAGTGTGCCTTTAATCTTACCAGGCAGAGTTGAGTGTAATTTCATGTTTGTGCTTTTCCTTAAAGCTTCCTACCTGCCCTGAGATGCCTGGCCTTGCAGCTACCTCTGGAAAGTATCAGCAATTACACAAAACCCAAATACCATCCATGCAATGATATCTAAGTTTATAATAGAGTTATTGTTTACACCAAGGATTTTTTTTACAACAAGCATTACTGTCAAAAGAAATGGCTAGTTACTGGAGAAATTGTTAGTTTTTACAACAGATGGGATAATGTGCTGACTTTGGACTTAGGGGTGAAATGAGAGTGCAATCATTTGTTTTTGTTGCAGAAAGGCTACATGATTCCTATGAGTGGAGTAGCAAAAACAGGTAGCACATTCACGTGTTCCTTTAGTTATTTTTTTAATAAGTCCACAAAGTAGCTTTCACATCAAATATCCTTTAATGTGAAAAATCAAGGTGTGTTCTCAGGTATTTTCAACCTATCTTTCACAGTATGATGTCCATGAATACAAAATAGTACTGTTTAACGTTAAATGAAGTACTCAAAAGTAGAGACAGTTTACGAAAGTGACTTATGTAGTTAATAGTCTTGTAAATAAACTATACATTCAAAATAGACTATATAGATAAAATAGAGAGAAAAGCATTTTTCATCTGTCCTTGGTCTTGTTTCTGCTTTGCTTGAGAGAGGTTAAGAACAGCTTCCTTAAGGAAGTTAAACTAATTAATTCCATGACATACGTATGTATTAATAATTACTAATTCCATGACATACTGTTTCTCTTGCTTTATTATTGTACGTACGAACATACACACAATATTTATATATGTTTGAACATACAATAATTCCTAAAAACGGTTGTAGAATTTCATTTGACCTTAAAAAGATTAAATGACTTCAAAAACAATTATTTAGCTGGCTTATTTTTACCAAATATTTAATTCTCTACAGTAATTACTTGGTTACAATCACTTGGCTGCTTTATGACCTTATGGCCATCAATACATTCATCCCCTGTCTCCTGTAGTGATGTAAAGGAGTGATCTTAGTCTTAAAGAAAGAGAAATTAAAACACAGAAAATGTGTCTTTCATAACATTAAGAAATTTTTGCAGCTCTACGTGGTTCTTGCTCCCTATTTAAAATGCAAATCTAAGAGTCTGATTGGACTTGGATTTGACTGTTTAGTTGAACAACCTCATCTACAGTTAACGTACATTTAATGAGCACAAATCTAATGCCCATATTTAAGAAACCATAGAATAGATTATTACCATATCCCGCACATCTAAAATTCAGTAAATATCATAGGAAAATTGGTTATTTCAGTTTCTACAACATAAATAATGTTTTAAATTTCATGGGGATGTATCATAACACATACTTTATCCAAACTAAGTGTATTAGTGAATATACAACAAATAAAGAGGAATGTTTTATATTGCTTCCAAGTGAAATAAATAGAAAATATATATTTTTTTTTTCTGCATGTAAAAGAAGATACATCCATGGGGATACAGTATGGTTTTCACATTATTACAGCATTACCCTGAAGGCAAAATGCTCAAATGTGGAAGATTTCACTTCACATGAGTTGTTTTATAGCATAAACACAGTTCTGAAAAGGTCCAGCCAATCAGGTGACCAGAGACTTCATTGCTAAAACAACTAGGCAACTCCAGCTACTCAATTAAGGAGCAATTTTCCCTCACCCAAAGAGAGGTTTAGCCTAAATCCAAAGGACTCTGCACAGGTACTTCTTGAACACCATTGGATTCGCTTACTTTTCAGGAAAGGGAAATACAGCATGGTGGAACCAAGATGTAAGTATTAACTCCGATGGTGTTACACTCTGGAGACACAGATGTTAAATCATAGGGAAGACATATATTTTCTCTGATGAGTTATCTTTGTTTCCTAAAAGAAATAAACTCTGTTTCCCTACATTATATCAAAGATACTAGTGCATCTTGCACTGCTTTGAGAAGAATCTCCTTGCGTACTTTCTTGTTCCCAAATGTTGCTTGTTTTGCTTTTATTGGTTCTTTATTATTGTAGTGATTTATTGTTTGCTGCTAAAGTCTTTTCTTTTAAACATATCCAGCCTCCCACTCTGCGGGTAAGTGCTTCCTAATTGATTGATTTGGGGATTCCCTCAAATCATAGTAAAAATAAAGAATGCATCAAAAACAGAATTAAAATTTCCATACTCGAGTATCTAATGCTTGATGTGTGAAGCTGTAATTCTTCAGATGGGTCTCTTAGGGTGGAATTGTATTGAAATAGGTCCATATAGACAGAACATGTTATTGAATAAAATATTTCCAGGCAGCATCTCCCAGCAAAAATGGAGCTGGCTGCCAAGGGAAATGACTAGGATTAGACATTTCTCTTCACAGCCCATTTTGGGATTCACCCGTTATTAGTTCTGACAAACCCTTTTTCTCCCCAGCTTCAGGGAAATTCAGATTAGAGGCTGCTGCTTTGTATGATGCATTCAGGGAATTGTACCCTTCAAATCCACGTTAAGTGCTCATACATAATGTCTTGCCAAAAAATGAGAAAGCAAATGAACTGGTCCATGAGGGAGTGCTGCAGTTACTATTTTTGCCATACATTGATGATAGCTGAAGATAACTACATAGTCTGTGTTGGCAGATGCCTAAGACGGCTATACTGACTCTAAAGTACTTCCAGGTACAGAGAGAAGCTGTATGACAGCAGCTTCCTTCACTCACTGACAATTTTTTTGACTTTGCTCTTGATTAGATGAGAACTGGGAATGCAGTCTGATTCTAAGAGCCATCTTTCAAAATTTCCAGGGTATGTTTGCAGTGTGAAGTTATAGTATGTGAGGTTACCACTGCACATTTCATATCTGTGTCAGAATGGTTTCTGGGTTTTCTCACTTTTCTCAGATTTTTGTGCAAAGAAAGACAAGTAAATGTAGGGAAGCCACATCATGCAGCAAATTCATGCAGCCACACAATTAGCAAAATCTTAGGACCAGGACTGTGGCCCACATGGTACACGTCTTAGAGCCCAGCAACAGCATTGCCTGCTACAATGCTTGGTTAGTGGTGGAAGGAGGAATGCAATAAATCTGCAATAAATTACCAACTTTGGCAGAGGATGCTGTGAGAGCTTGGAGAAACCACTGAATCTTTTCACCCAGAGGAAACACACATGGACTCAGACCTCACCTTCCCCACTCCCTCTTCTGCAAGTCCTTCAGGCCATTAATTGAGTTTTACTTTGTTTTGTGGATGTAAAAGCATTTTACAGAGGGATGGGAGAGATGGAGGTATTCAGAACCTGGCACAGAACAGAAGTCGGTTCTGCTACTCATATATCCCCTTCGCAAGTTTGCTGAGCTAGCTGTGAGACACTAGTTGCTTTTAAGATGTATCTCATCTACTTCCAGTGACATACAAATTAGAGCAATTTGTCAAGGTTTCCTGTGCATCCCATATATATATGCCACATAGAGAGAGAGGTAGATAGGGAGAAATACATAACTTTATATAGAAGAGAGGGGACCAAAATAGGTAAATAGAATTTCATTAATAGTGGTATGGGTATTTTGGGAAAGGTTTGTGGTGAAAAAGTTATCTTTTTTATCTTGAGCCTCACAAGGATTTCTTGACCCATGCTCACATATGACAAACAAATATACACACGCTTTTCCACATTCACTGAGAAGTTTAAGTAGATTCTTCTAAGAATGGGAGGGGAAAAATATGGCGGATAAATGGGCCCTTATTTAATCTTTTTTATCCTCATATTCACCTGATGTTGGGAATAATTTGGAGATTAAGGGATAGGACTGTCCCAGTAAACTGAAGGTGGGGAGATGGTGTGAGAGTGTGCTGCATCATGGGGATGTGTCAAACTTTTCCACCAAAAAATAATCATTTCCATCTGCTGGGTGAAAACACATGGCTCTGAGCGCTTACATAGCCTTGGGCACAGGAATCTTCAGTGAATTTCCCCAATAGACAATACAGATTTTAAATTCATGCTGAATTGAAGTGGTATCATGTTGTAGAAAAAGAGTCTTCCCACCCATGTATCTTGGATGATGCTGTTGGTATGCTGACAGTTCCCTCAGGCTCCCAGGAAGAAAACATTGCTCAGGGCTGTTTCTGAAATTGGGCCCTCACATGACATTAAACCACCAAATCCATCTCTAGAAATCCCTACACATACGTGTTTTCATTGCACACAATTTTCAGTACAGTTTTCTACTTCTCCATCTCGTGGTTAAAATCTTTCTGACAAATCTGTCAATCTCAGTTTCTGTCAGAGGGATCAGTCCTGGAGCGGTCTTTAGTGCAACAGCAGGAAGGAGGGGAAGGAAATGCCTTTTCTCACTTGCTGTAGGATATTGAAAAGCCTGAGGAGACGTGGTAGATTTTGCTAGGTGTCAGATGACTGCAGAGCCATAGAACAAGGCTTTGCAGGGTCATTTGGTCAGTCCCTTGCAGGGTCAACCAAACACATGCCTTTCAGACAGATGTTTGTCAACGCTGGTTACTCTTGAAATTGCCTGAGGATAGGGGTTGCCTTTCGTCTAGACCATGTTTTCCACAGCCTTGCTATTCTTTATTTCAGAAAGTTTCTGTAACATAAAATCTAGGCTAAAAGTTCCCTCCTGGAAAGTGTGTGCGTTGCTTTCTACCTACAAAGAAAAAAGGAACAGTTTATTCTCTTTCTCCCCATGGTATCTTTTGCAAATTTGAAGACTGTTTAATTAGCTATGACTAATTACACAGCCCACATTATTACTGCAGTTTTATTTCTGTAAAGAGCTTTGATTTCTACCCTGCTAAGCATGTACAGAACCAGTCTATGATACTGTATAATCCTATTGTGAGCACGTTTACTCTTCCCAAGATTGCCTCCTCTGCTTTCTTACAATCATTTTTCACACCTTAATTTGCCATGTCAGAACACAGTGGGGGATCTGTGAATGATTTTTGAATTACGTGATAATGCATGGCTTGTCCCTCTTACGATTTTCTTTAAGATTCGAGCTTCAAACACTTCCCTGCCCACCAGTGCTTCTGCACTTAGCAGAAATGACTGATTCTTTTGTACGTTCCTTGTTTCAACTCAGATGTGATCCCCAGCTGAGATAGGAGCTTGAAGACAGCATCTGGGTCTGCCCAATGAGAGACATGGGAGGTAAGTCAAGTTTTCATCTTTCTGTGCTGCTGTATTACATTGGTTGAAAGTACAGGGAACATCTCCATCTTGGCAGCTATTAAAAAGATACTTAAAGCCCCTCTGCTCTGAGGTTTGCTTAATCCTCTGCCTCCTCCTCCAAAACAAGTGGAGAGGATAGGAGGAGATAGATATCAACATATATCCTGATCTTTGGGAATAGAGCAAGATATCAAACTGCCCATACGGTTAATTTGTTTTTGCTGTTGTTCTTTTTTATGTAATCTTTGATAGAAGTATCTTTCTATGTCATATCTTTGAATTTCTTTTTCTTTTTTTTTTTTTTATCCTTAGGATACTTTAAGCTCTAAATCTGCCCAAGTTTGGATTCCAGTTTATCCTAAGAAAATTTTGTTTGTTTGTTTGTTTGTTTTAATGTGGGCTTAACAAGACTTTGCAGTAAAGAATAAATATTGTTTAAATATTCTTTCTTTTTTTTTTGTCTCTTTGGAGATGATGCTGGGACCTAGAAATACAAGTGCACCTAGTCATCCATTTTTATAAAGTAATGTTTTCAGATTTGAAGAAATTCAAAACTGAGAGCTTATGTATTGACAAAAGGAAGACTTCATCCTTTCACCACAGCACATGTCCTTTACATCATTTTATTCTAGACAGAAAACTACATGCCCATGTTTTTCTTGGTATAGACAAGCCTAAGTGACTCACCTAATGGAAGATTTTAAATCATTTAAAGATTTGATAAGTATATATATATACTTGCACCAGATTGAATTGCATTTCAGAATCAAACTCAACTGGAGGTTAAGAAAAGGACAGCAAAGTGTCCTTTATGATGAATAAAGTTACAAAAGGTAATAAATAAAATATGGCAACACTAACCACTGGAGACAGCTGGGGCTTTTATCTGCTCTGTAATAAAATACTTAACCAATGAACATATGTGATACTTGAAAAAGTGACCTTTGGTAAGCAACAGGAATTCTTTTTCTTTCTTCTCAATGATAAGAAAAGTGTTGTCTAGAATCCTGCAATGTTCAGTGTTGTTGTTTGTTTAAAACTTCTTTGCTATTAATTTACGATCTAATTGAATAAGAATGAAATACATGAGTGAGAGACCCAGACACTGATGGCTTTTTACACATACACAGCTGAGAAAGCACCCCCACTGCACTGGACAAACTTGAAGGCTTTGGTTCTGTTCTGCAGGACCCTTCTCTGTTTGTAGTTTCCTGTTGCCCTGAAGAAAGCACGAAACCAGCAAGCAAGCCAGCATGGTATTTTGATGAATGAACACTCATATTGGGATTGAACTCACTAAATGCATTCTATTTAACAAAGCCATCAGATAAGTAATTAGCTTTGGTTACTACAAAACCAAGACAAATGAGAACAGATAACTTAGACCTGGAAGATTATATAGCTCATCAATTGTCCCTTGGGATCATCCAGTACCATCATCTACCAGTCGCCCTCACCAGAGAATATAAAGTATTTATTTAGAATATGATCATCACAGTATGTTAAAGAATGGATGCAATCAGTATCAGTAGTACACTAGAAAAGAGTAAGGCTTTGTGGAAATACCTTCAGGCAGCCAGCAGATCCTTGGAGCTATGATTCATCAGTGGTTCAGATTCTGCTCCATATACTGCTGATGGTGATCTAAGAGGCCAATGAAATAATCCACACAGATACACATAGAACTTAAACCGTATTTTGAAGTTCATTAAAGATGTGGTGGTTCAATTTTGTGGTTCTTCAGTTTTGAAGATTGACAATCATCCCACCAAGCATATGCTCAAAATATGACAGAATATTGTGACTGAAACCACTTGGCTCTTTAACTTCACACCCATTCAAGTTACTTTGCTGTGGGTATCTGTGAGCCCACTGAAATGAGATGTCATAATGCAGCAGTGAGAAATTGTGCTATAATTCATCATTTTGGAGTTTCCTCTGTTGCTCTTGCAACTGTAGTCACATTCTGCAACAATCTTCATGACTGGTTCTACATTAGCCTGTCCTTTTTGTGCCAGACACTCATGCTCCAAGGATAGTGCAGCGCTTGAGTTCAAAATATCAGCAATACAGTAAAGTATTGATGTAAATAGATCAATAGTCTATCAATGTCTCTTAGAAGAAAATGGGAGAACTTACCTTCTTCTAAGATGGTTTCCTATGACTCTTTGTAGACTCAGGTATTTTCCTCCCACCTAGGTGATGATGGCCTAGAAGACAGAGGTGACAAGTCCAGAGCAACACATCCACCCTCCAATACCTTTTCTGATTCAAACCCAGTCCTCAGGAAGTCTTCAGATTCTAAAAACAATCTTGGTCTTCATTCTTTTTTTTTTCCTCCCAAAAGGTTAGCTGTAACTCCTCATAAGTAACTCCTCTCTTAAAGGAAGCATGATGCCAACCTCAGGCAGCAATGATTATTCTTCACCTAAATATACATGCCTGAAACCAGCAATAGGAATATGACAAATGAGTATCAGATGAATTCATAACCCCCAGTCTCCCCTGGGATATACCAACTTTTCTAATGAGGGAAACAATAACCACGGTAGTCCTAAGAGGTTTGAAGATAAATGACTTTATACTGTTGATATTTTTGATCTATAGGACAAATATGGTGTGTCTACTGAAAGTTTTTATATAGAGACAGCTGGAACCCATAGGCTGTGTTCTTTGCAGATAAATCCATTTGATTTCACTAGTAGAGTGAAGCAGAAATATGTTTTTAAATCACTACCTTCCTTCTTTCCCCAAGGCTCAAAAAAAATCTTGTTTTTTTTCCCCTATATTTTTTAAATAAAGGACCACCTAATTGGTGGAACAATACCGGGAAAATCATATTAAAAACTCACAGCTTTCTCTTAAACTGTTCTTTTGACAGCTCCATATGAAGGCTCTGAAGGCTAAAGATGCTCTAAAATATTCTTTGAAGTCAACAAAATATTTCAGTAGAAAAAAAATTGTGTCAAGACACAGATCCTACTAGATCTCAGAGACAGAATTACAGTAATATTTCCCAGTATTTCCAGTAATATTGTTCTCTTTATCCTTTGCACAGATGAGCTTTCAGACTGTATTGTCACACTGTGATGTAATTTCATTATATCGTATAAAGACTGTACATCATATTTTCATTAACCAAGACAACTCATTTCTTTCTGAAGGCAAGTTTCATGTTGGTTAGGATGCTGCCAAAAAGAGAGGGTCTTTATCTTGAGCATCATGACATTATTGACACATTTCAAAATCTGGCTGACTCATACACTTAATCTCTTGAAAAAAGTATGATAATTTGCACCAACTCACAACATGTGGACTCTTGCTGGCAGGATTTAAGTGCCTGAAATGAAGGATAACCATGAAAATCATTAGTATGCCTTTCACAAGGAGACAGCCATAGGACAAAATGCATGAAAGAAAAGTCCATATAACTCTACATTAAAAAAAGGACCCTCCAGATCAAGAAGCACTGGAGGTTTGGACAGTTTTGGGGAGTTGCCTCTTCTGTATGCCTACTTCTTAAATCATCTAAAGACATACACCAGTGAGCATTGTTATTAGGTGGAGATTGCTGTGTTTCAGTGTGATTATTCTTATATTTTTGCCTTTATGTTTATATGGAGCTTCCTCTATGCCTTTTGACATTCCCATCCCAAGGCTTTTTTTCTGAGTATCAGAAATGCCAAATCATTTAAGCAAAACTTTAAAAGAACTTAGTTCATCCCAAGTACATCATGTTGTCGATGGAAAGAGAACAGATATGTTCTACAATTTGCAGTTCTCCGTGTCTTAACTGCCCTTTGGAGCTGCTGGCACATCTTCATTGACTAAAATGTGCACCCATGACAACGAAACTTCTAACCCAGCTATCTCACATACATGTGATGATTAGGATCTTAAATGTTTTCTTTAGTTGGGACCTGCAGACAGAGGTGAAAGTGCAGTTATTAGGTGACAGCAACACCAGGGAAATAGTGTATGATAGCATGTGAAAAAAACATACGTAGTTTCTGTGATCAAAGAACGGAAAAGCATCAATTCTTCCTCCCTCGGCAACATCATATTCCATTGTGAACACGGTTCCTGACATAAAAAAAATCATAAATATATGGATACAGGAAACAATCTAAACACTGCAGTGCATTGCAGAGTCTAGAACATGGGTGTCCAATCTTTTGGCTTGCCTGAGCCACACTGAGTGCAGAGAAATGGTCTCGGGCCACGTATAAAATGTAAGATAGTTAATGCATATAATAACAAAATTTTTTGTTCTATATTTTTATTAAAATACTAAAAAGGAGAGCAATGAAAACATAAAACTAGTGGAATATATGACCTTGTTTTTTGGAAAATAGTGCATCAATGTTTGGGTCGATGGAAGTGGTTGTGATTCTTAGTGAGTTCTCGAGGTGTTCATCAGAGTTTTTTGAGGAAATATGACTCTGGAATCCACCCTTGTGATGCAGTGGCCCTATCACAGAGGTCAGAATGTTGGCAGTGTCACAGAGGTGTTTGTGAGATGGCTGGCCCAGGGAGGGTATAAAAAGGGCTACGTTGGTTAGCCAGTCCAGTCTGGAGGAGAGCAGGAAGATGAGCAAAGGCTGAGGTGAGAGGGCAGGAAGAAGGGCATGGAAGGGAAGGACTGGGCCCTGGGTAGGGGTGGCCTGTGATGCAACAGATTTTGTTCACTCCTCCTTTGTCTTTGAGGTGCATGCCCAGGGCTGGGCCGCAGAGCCTTTGACATGACAACGAGGCAGCCAAGAGCAGGCTGCATGGTGAGCTCTGCCAGGATGCATGCAGCCCATGGGCCGTGGGTTGGATGTGCCTGGTCTAGATTCTATATTACATGAGTCTTCAAATATCTTCTTACCACTCCATATCTTTTTGTTCTTTCTGGTTATCATTCACCTCTGGTATATCTTTACGATCAAGGAAAATGATCAAATGGCTTCAGGGAAGGAAAGGGGCACTTAAGAAGAGCAATGCAAAAGATTCGCTTTATGGAAGTGCTGATTGCTTGTCCAAAGCCTTTGGGGAATAGCAGCATGATGATAAAATGACCACCAGTCCAACTACCACATTGGCAAGTTGAAGCAGGACAACTTTTGGTAGAAATAAATGCAGTTGTTGTTTTGTTTTGATTTTTTATATGAAAGAATTAAGTCTCCAAGCTAATTTACCAGGTGGAATTAACCACCTTCAGAGAGTTTAAAATCCAGATTAGTATCAGTGATTGCGTGCTAGGACACTGGCTACTGAGAAGAAGCACACCTCCCATCAGACCACATGAAAGCCTACAGCATAAAGAAAACAAATGCCATTTCTGTGTTACCATGCCCATATTCTCAAAAACAGAAGATACAACAAACCCACTGCAGTGCAGGAGCTGTGTCATTTTGGGATCTTGCAATTGGCATTTCAACGAGTGCATTACATACCGCAGCAAGCAGATGTAAAGTGGCAAAGCAAAAGACAAGACACATAATATTTTCACAGGGACAGATTTAACATTTTTCTTGTGGACTTTTTAGTGCTCTCCTACTCTGTTTCACTTCTCACACTATCTATCCCTCACCAAATTTCTGATCCTTGCTTCCCTGGAGTCAATCCATACTGCAGAGTTCTGTCTCCATTATCTGAACTACATAACATCTTTATTTTCAGATTTACTCTCTGTGAAGCTCAGTTGCCAAAGTTTTTTAAGCAGCAAAACATACAGGAACTAAATCAGTTCTGCTCAGTTTCCTGGAAGGTCTCATCTCAGGGATTCAAAAAATGTCCGTTAAAATCAAGAGGAGAAATATACAGAGAGAAATGTTATTTACAAAGCTTTATTTTATAAGATTATTATAGCATAACATTGGTCACATAGGATGAAAAAAAGAGTGATGTTAAAACAATAATGGAGAATACAGAATACAGAATAATGATGTGGTCATTATATGGAAGCAACAGCTCTGTGTTCAATGAAGAAGCACTAAAGGGCTTTCCCCAATACCTCCTGAGTCTATTGTGGCTTACTGACTAAATCACTTGTCTTCTTTCTGATCTCATGATCTGCTCTCAGGGCTTATCTCCCCCTGCAATAATCCTTTCAGGGATGCTGACATGGTCCAGACAGTTCCCCTAGTTTATATGTTTTTATACTGTACTTATTGGCTGTGATAGAAACCAGTAAGAGACCATTATCCCACTTCCAACATACTGCCTCCATGTAACTTATAATTGGGTTGTGCCTGGGGAACATTACCTCTCCAAAGCTGTATGGAAATGTTTTCTTTGCCTGGTGATCCAGGGGATTTTATTGTTCTGATTACCACCTTGCTTTTCTATTCTTAGCTCCAGTTCTTGATTTTAATGCCTGCCATATCTCAAGAGGCTTTACAGAGAAAGAACTAATTTTCTGGAGAAGATTGTGCAAGTTTTCATGTGGTACAAAGTATGAGTAGGGAGCATGGTCAAGTGAATAACAAATCAGGGTATGAATCAAAGACTGCTAAAACCAAGAAGAACATTATTATTAACTGCAGGGCTTTGGGTCCTGGGAGACAGACTATATCTCATAATGTCACTGCTTAGTGAAGGGGTAAAAAATGTAAAAATATCACAGTTCTTTATGGAAACTATGTTTAATAAGTGGGAGAGACTGCTGAGAGCAGGAGACCAGAGTATTTCTCGTTTGTTCTCTAACATACTTCGTTCTTTTAATTATAAAGGGGTTTATTTGGAGACTGATCACAATTCCCTAGACCTTTAGTATCAACACAGTCTGAGTCCAAACCACACAATCTGTAAGTCAGTGGCAAGCCTTAACATCTGACCAAGTCAAGAATTAGTGAGATTTGGAAGATAGTGCTCGGATTGCCTTTCTTGGCTGTATTTAAGGACAAAGCTCTGTCCCCCAAATGAGCATCTGTGTTTTTGGCTGGACAGACCAAACCACTAATTATACCATCACAAGTCTGGGTAACATCCACAGGAAGGAATGTTAGTGGCAAAACGTTTAAGTGTTGTGGACTGAGCAGTGGAAGGGAGAAAAAGTGACTATTGAATAATTCCTTTTTCCAGACAAAAGACTATTCAGGGTTGGAACAAGATGATCTCTAAGGTCCCTTCCAACCTGAACCATTCTATGATATGATTCTATGATTTCCAGGCTCAAACATCACTGAAACATCTTCCGAATTCTTATCTCCTCCCTCTGTCCCCACGTCTGCTACCACTACTATTATGCAGTTCTACCTGTATTTCCTGGAGGCCTGACATCATCTCCAGATCCTTTTCTTGGTATCTCACCAGCTCATACATACATATATGGTGCCTTCAAGAGCTGAAATTGAGAATGGCGATTCCAGGAGAGGTCAATCAGGTATTCTGCCTTTTGGAGCAACCTCACAGCTATTTTTTTTTGCCACAGCTCACAGAATAATGCGATTTCTGACTTACTTAAGTTACAAAATCTTTATTTCCCTATAGTATTAAATTTGAGAGGAAAAAAGGGGGAACAGGCAAACAAACAAGTGAACACTGTTCAATGGTGAAGCAGCAAAACCAAACTAGTTTATAGGCAATGAATCACAAGTTGTGGAGAATAACACCATACTGCAATGAGATGAGATGCAGTCTGGCTTTTTGGTACTTGGCTGCTGCTCTTGAGTCTTTGGAAACTGTTCTCTCCTTGCTCTTTAGAAGAAAGCACACTAGAATCTCCAAACCTTGATGAATCACATGGTTAGGAGAAAGGTAGAAATACTTACTTCCAATAGGAAGCCAATTAATGCATTAAGTGAGCCTTCCTGTCAGCACAGTTTTTCTTCAATTTCTTATACAAGAGATATCTTGAAGATTTTTAGCCTGGGGACACTCCTTAGATGTTGCTCACTTGGAATAGTCATTATCAACTGATTGCATAGTAGGCTATACCAGGTTGTAAATCATTGATTACTTGGTGACATTTGCTGACATTTTTTAGTATGATCAAGGATCAGGAAACTAGTTCTGTTTATATGGGGTCAAAATTGGCTCTTCTCACACCTGAGATCCAACTGGCTTGGATGATGCAGATATTAACTAAAGAATGAACAGGAATTTCCACCCAAAATGCTCAACCATCTGGCTCCAAGAATGGAAAAATAAAACAAAGTAAAATAAACTAAAAGCTCTTTGTTTTCACTAGATAATCATATCTCCCAAATGTTCTTCAGCCAATATTCAACTTTCTCCAAGTAGATTTCTCTCTCATCTCACACTCCTCCCAGTTAGTCCTTTCATACTGTCCAGTACGAGGGCTTTGTGATCATACCCCACGGCTATTACTTCTCTGACATTATGTACTGCAAAACACTTAATCAAAAAAAAAAAAAAATAGAGGCATGATATTTAGAAATAAATAAAGTCATTTAGTAAGCTTCTCATCTCATCTCTTTAAAGAATGTACAGTGATTCTTCAATCTTTGCATTGTGCTTGTATTTTCTCCTTCGGGGACAGTAAATATTGCAAGAACCTGGAAGCACTTGCCTTCTTCTGCCTTGCCAATCTACCTCTGTGGAGTATTTTATATATTCTTATGTCAAACGAAGATGCAGTCTCAGAAGGTTAGCAGCACTTCAAAGCATAAGAAGGATCAATACGGAATTTGGAAAAGTGGGAAGAAATAGCCCTGATGAAACTTTATAGCCCACCAGAGAGAGATTCGGTATTGGAGCACCGTGAAGGGATACTCAATCTAGACTTACCCCACCTAACTGAGGCTCTAAATTCTGAACACAGTCACCCTTGGGAAACATAAGCATCTCCAGAGGGTACTGCAGCCTATCTCAAGATCTCTTTCCACTGCCTGTAAAAGGAGCTGAAAGTGGTTGTGATCCTTATTTAGACGCTTAAAGATGTGGTGAATCCGGGCTCTGCAGTGAATCCAACTTACCTGTGAAGCAAATGAGCTCTAAAAACATCCTGTAGATTGAAGAATTGCTGAGTCTGTGCTTTGAATGTGCAGGACTAGAGCATCCTGGCACAAGCTTCCCAGCACTTAGCATTGCTGCTGATTGTGTCAGAAACATCTCAGCGGAGACATAAAGAAAGAAAAGGCGAAGGACGGTGTAATCACAGCTGTCTGATGTTTTCCTACCTGCTGCTGTCAGAAGTGTCGGTCTTCACTGCATGGTTCTGCATTTTGCTAACTGCCCGTACGCCGTGCATTACAAAAGCTGTTCCAGTATGGCAACGTACTCCATAGAGTTCTTTTTTTGCTTTTGTTATTTCTTTATCTAGTGTGACAGCAAGCTGGCTACTAGGGAGTTCATACCACAGACAGATGATTGCAATAATCATGTTGCTTTTTTGCAGGGATCCTTTTCTCAGCAAACACCTTGCATGGTTTCACAACCAAGCATTATCTTCAGTCTCCATCAGCTGCACCAGGCGGTGTCTCACAAGCTCTCCAGCTTGTCTCTGTGCATTCCTCTCACCTTCTTGAGAGCTGAAGTCCTGCAGTGATGTTAGTACAAACAACACGAAAGCAGCCTGTGCAGCTACACAACCACATCTGCACTCTCTCTCAAGCACACCTCCCACCTATTCCCTCACATATGGTGCCCAAGCAGTTGTTCTGGGGATAATGTGAGGAATTTATGCATGTGCTATCTCAACAGGTTTCCCTCAGGTCTTCTCTTGGGCAAAATTTTTCTTTGCTCTCTCACACAAGTATTTTTTCTTCAAAGAAATCTCTCATAATCCCTCTCTGTGCCTAATCTTTTTCATTTTGTTATGCTCAATGCACATCTTTTCCTCCTAGGGTAGCACTTTCTCACATAGAATCAAATTTAACTCAGTGGATGTCTGCCATAGGATCTTTCATTCATGTCTACAAGCTTTGTGAAGAAGGGAAGGAAAAGAAGGCTCCACCTCTGCCTTCCATGAACTTAAGTGACATTTTCCCTTGAAAAAAAAGACCCAGCCCAGAGATTACTCACTATATCCTACCGTACCGGTGTTATTCCTGAGGGGGAGAGATTGCTTTAGGTTGTCAAAGGGAGCAAAGCAACCAGGCAGAAGCTGTAATAAGAAAATTGAAAATTCAAGAAAAACATTTTCAAAACTGATTTCAGTTGGGGTGTGGAGTAATTTCCTCAGGGAGCTGGTAGAGGCTCTTTCACTGGACGTGCTTGGAGAGAAAATTGTTTTTAACACTTAGAGAGGCAAGGTGAGAGGAATTCCACCATCTGAATGGCATTAAGGTGATGGTAGCAATCTCTCACGCCACTGAGCTCCATCATGTTATTTTAATCCTATAAAAACCTTCAGTGGAAAAAGTTGCTTTCCCCTCCCGGGTCTGCAAGGCCTTCAAATGCAGATTTTAATAATCCTATTGAGTTAGCCAAGAAGCTCGAAATGTGGTTTGCAAGGCTTAGAGCTTGCCATTCAGAATAGCCAATTGACCAGTTTTGGCTGATTTCAAGCAGCTAAAAGGGAAGGGGTGACTCAGGTTGATGGATCAGGTCTATATTGTACATTAATAAAAGTAATAAAGTCTTAATAACATCATTCATGTTTCATAGTCTGTCCAAAGAGCACCTCATTGTCACCTAAAGGAAAGGCTGGTACCAGGGTTACAGTGAGGTGAAGAGATCTTTCTAAGTCCCCGAAGAGTTTATAGTGAAATTAGTACAGTAAATCTTTTAAATATTCAATTTCACACACATTTCCTACAATGTCACCACAGGGACTTCCTTGTTTTCTTTATATCAACTAAAAAGCCTAATATGTTCACTTTGATGACAGCCTTTATTTACTTTTGTGCAAGTCCCTATCATTGCTAGCTATGGTAAGCAGAGACTTTGCCATTAGCTATAACTACAGTTCACTGGAACTAAGGTTACAAATCAGCAATGACTTAACTTCTTTCCTAAATGCCATCTGATACTCTTAAAATACACATTTCCATTGTCAGCAGCACACAAGGATGAGGAAAATCTGACTTCTATTGTGAAACTACCAATTTTTGCCATTTCTGTGTATAATCATCAAACAGACTACCTCTCATCATTGTATGTTTTATTCATACATATTCTTTTCATGGCAAAGTAAAGTTGGTCCACTGTCCACGTAAATGACAAAATTTAAAATCAGGAATACAAAGAAGAAGCCAATTAAAGTACCTTATTACATTTTACTAAGCTGCTCCAGACCAATTATAACCACATCTTCTTTGTGGTCTAATTAGGTTCAACTCAAGCTCCACAGTGTGGAAGCCTGTGATGAATGAAAGCCTGAGAAACATTGTTCAGATGGCACGTGAGGGATCATTAACATGCTCTGGGCTGCTGCTTTGGGAGAAGCTGCACCTAATTACATGGGTTAACACGCTCACACCAAATGGATGAATTGCAGCCATTTTCAGCATCTCAAGGCCCCTACAAAACTTTACATTAATATCTTGTTAGGGAGTGATATGTTGACCTGCCCTATCGTTCTTCAATTTCACTCCATATGTTCTGAGAGGCATGAAATGCTGAAGTGGAGAAATGTGTCAATCACTGCTGCTTCCATTCCTCCTTCTCTGCCACTTGCCTGAGAAATGATCAGAACTGATGACCAAAATAGAGCGTCCCATATTTCCAATAACTTCAACAGACTTTCAATCAAAACACACCATGTACAGGAGATAAGATATGCTTTGCTACATAAAAAAATGCAGATAACAGACTGAACTCCTTCCAGCTAGCTGTAGCTGTCTACATACGTTGGAAACTGCAACAGATATAAAAAGCACAATAACACTATTGATAACTATTGTGCTATTGTTATCAAATAATACTATTTGATAGAGCAAATTCTCAGCTACAAAATATTATTTTTCAACACAGTCACCATCCATTAGCTATGCATTTTCACCAGCGATGAGCAAGGGCCTGCATGTCACACTCACAAAAATTTGCACCAGTGGAGGTGACCCCCATCTCTGTCACCACCGCTGACATGCAGCACCCACTGCCTCACCGTGCTCACATCCACTGTTTGGTCTCCATAAACATTCAGCAAGCATCAACGAACGTCACTGGGTGCAGTTTTTTCTGCATGGAGGAACTCAATGATAAATCTTTGCTTCACACGCACTTCCATGTCAGACGCCATTTTGTCAGACTGCCCCTCTGCCACCCTCCTTCTCTAGGTGGAAAGGGTGCATTGAGATATATTGTTAACCACTTTTTTCGATGGAAGGAAGAAAGAGACATTACATGATGGTAGCTGGGAGCTAGGTTTAAACTGAAAAAATAAGTAGTTTTTTTTGTTTGTGTTTGTTGTCACAGTTAAGTAGTAGACCTGTGAAATTCCTTTCTCCTTTACAAGATAAATGCCATCAGAAAATCCCCATAATGGAGAAATTAAGAATAGAGACTGAGAGACTATTGGGAAGGAAGGATCGCAGGTACACTTTCTGTCCCTTAGGTGCTTATTTATGGCCAGTGTTGGAAACTTAATACCAGGTGATACAGACCCTTGAGGTGAATTAGTGGAATGGTTTTTATGTCCTGCTCTGTGGGGATTAAGATATATAATGCTCCTCAGGACTTCCTCCTGGTTAGCTTAAGCAATCATCTTCCCATCACAGGAGATTTATGTACCCTATAAAAGTTTTCACAATGTACTGTAACAGTGGCCAAAAGGTCAAAAATGTGTTGGACGACGGTAGGTGCAACTGTGCCAGCTGTGACACCTCTGCAGACCCATCTTTGGGGAAGAGCCCCCCTTTGCAAAGACCTCAGATTTGAGAAATTTTACTGGCTTCTGAATGGCTTGTCTTGATGACAGCAACCAACATGTCAAATAGGATTCCTTTGTCTTGTTCACACTTGTCCTTAAGGCACTACAGACAAAAACTGTTTCTTATTCCTCTTCTGAATAAGAGGACTTGACAACTTAATAATCCAATTGGATGCTTAGCTACTATATTTCTGATAGGGGTGTTTTCAACTTATTTTGAGAAAATATTTTTAACTTCTACTCCTCTGTTGCCAACATGAAATGATCACAAAAACAACTTTATTACAATTGTCCCATCATGCCCCATTTTCAGATTTACCCCCACCCCACAGTGACTCTTGGGGGATCTCCTCAAATTGAAGTTCCTGCTGCTGGGATGTTCTGAGTTTGTTGTCTCCATGTGTGCTCTTGTAAAGAGTAAAGCTGTGCCAACGTGCACAGTCAGTGTTGTCATACACAGGGACACTGGCACCAGTAGCACAAACAGCTGTTTAATGGCTTTGTTGGATATATTTGTTAAGAGGAATAAGGCAAATGTGCTCATGATGTGGGTGAGGAATAGAAAATATTTCTTCTGCAGGAACATACTGTTTTATAGCAACATAATGGAATATATATTTTTTAAATAACATTTGCCATTATAAGAAAGTCCATAATGCACTATGTTGCAATGTGTGGGCTTCATGCTTTTCTAAGCCAGAAAGAATCTGTAGTTTCAGCAGAGAAATACCTCACCTGGGTCATTTGTGCCAAATTCATCAGCTGAGTAAGCTGGCTCATTGTAAACTCCACCAGTTTCTGCACTGCATCACACTAATGAGGTAATCACTGAGCTTCTAATGAATGGGATTAGTGAATGGGCAGGGATTTTCATTTCGAATCCCTTGTTCAAATGCAACTTGAGGCTCTCAAAATATTTGCCTGCAATCAACTTCGAACTAGGTTCATTTCAGCTCTTACTGACTAGATGAAAATCATTTTCATCACCAGAGAATTTGCCAATTTTGCTGATAGATGCAGCCTGCAGCTTATACTGGAAATAAACAGGGAGCTCTATTTCAGAAGCAAGCTCGCTGTAGTAAGGTAGAGCAGCAGGTAGCATTTGTAATTTCAGACCAATACTCAACTTGCTTAGAAATAGAATACTGCCATCCTATTAATTAGCTCTTCTTAATAACAACTATTTAATATTACATATAATGATCCACTTATGTAGACTTTGCTGGATAGATCACAAAAGAAAAAAACAAACAAGCAAGCCAAACAACAACAACAAAAAAACACCCCAAACTCTGACTTTCGTTTCCCTGCCAAATCTAACTAAGCTTTACACTTTTGACCCTGAAAGAGCTTAAGCACCTGCAAGATTTTGTTGAGTATTTTCTGTGCTCAACCTTTACTAACAAAAGACTGTGTTAGGTTTTTGGAAAGGAAGCATATAATTTAAATCAGTGCAGCTAAGAATCTAGTTTAATATTTGTTATTCTTTTGTAAACCTTCATAGTAACCAAACCCACATATCATTAAGAGCTAGCTGATTTTAATGTATTTCATTTTATTTTATTGTATGGTGAGACACTGTTTTGCTGAAAGATGTGACTTTTCATGAAGAATAAAAAAAACATATCATTTTGTGAAATTCTATTCAATACTTCCTATGACATTTTAATTAAAATCATTTTGAAATGCTTTATTTACTGGAGGAAAACTGCATTTATAGTACATGACACATTTAAAGATGAATTTAAATGGCATTTTCAATCATGTTTTCAGCAGAAAATACTGTGCATAAAAATGGAACAAAATCCCAAATGCTGGATGTGTTAAAACCTATGAAATTAAATCAAATACAAAATTTGATATTTTTCATGAGATGCCTTGCTTGATTTTTTTTTAACACATTGCAGATTTTTTTCCTTCTACAAAAAAAGTGATAACAGTATGTCTTAATGTTTGTCTTGCTCTTTCACTAGTGTTTCTCATAAATAAACATGTTCTTCTATGCATACAATGGTATCAAACAAGTATTTTACTGATTTGTTTGTGAATGGCACATGTAATTGTGATATAATTTAGCTCAGATCTGGCAGAGCAAATTATAAAGCAGCAGTGCACTGAATGAGAATCTGAGCTGGATTATATTTAAAATGTACAAAAACAATCATCAAAAAAAGAATCAAAGCACATCGACTTGCTTGGTTTCAAACAAGCAGAGCTAGAAATCAGGAGCATGTTAAAAACACAAACAATAAAGATGAATTCACAGCTGTGTATACTGTGACACATGGAATACCAGATCTGGAGGCAAAGAAATAACGTTCCCCAGATACACAGGGGACACAATTAAAATTCAGAATGTTAGGTAAAACATGTCTTCAATGAAGGAAAAAAAAAAGCAGGAAAACTTATCCACAGATATACTAACACATGGTATAAAACTTAGCTTTTCTTTCATATAATTACAGTGTTTGTTGGCTCTAGCAGTTTCAATACACCATGATCAGTAAAGCAGATATTGACATAGGGCCTGAATGCGAACCGCCTTGAGAATCCATTCCACTTCACGGGGTGATCACAGGCTCTGCAAAAGCAAAAATAACTGATAAGTATTCATGGGATTTCCACAGATCTGCCAATGTAAAGTTGTTCCTGATGGAAGGATGGCTGCTCAAGGTGATCCCACACTGTACAGTCAGGAGTGAAGCAGACATCATCTCAGAAAAGTGTATGTTCACTGTTTCCAGTCAAAAATATTTTTGGAAGTGGAACAGGTACACAGAATGAAAGTAGAGACAAATCAAATTTATAAAGAAAACATGTAGTGTAGTCTAATGTAGCAAAGAAATGAGGGTTTTTGTTCTCTTCAGTGCCAGTCATTCCCGTACCTGGAGGACAGCGAGTCTAGTTTTAAAAATACATTTTCTTGCAAAAAGTACTCTGAGAAGCTGGAGTGTGACACTGATGTACCTTGCAGGAGAGAATGTATCTCAGATATATTGGTCTGTTTTCCATTTCTCCATACAAAGAAGCCAGTAGACACTTTCATTTGATAGAATGGCCTGCTATACCATGTGTAGATCCCTACAACATAAAAAGTTTACATCAACTAATATAAGCAGTTAATAGAAATAAGGAGGTTATTTTATATTATGTTTTAATAAACGTGCATGTTTTTCTCTGATTGCTATAAGAGAAGCCTCCTAGGATGACCTCAAAGCCAGACATCAGCACTATAGACTTTTGAGGTTAGACAAATTGTATTTTGCACTCACTGTCCTATGACCCAGCTCTGGAAGTTTGTAGTAAACATCACCATGAAAAATACAAAGAGACTTTTGTGGTGGTTGCATTTATTCTACCTGTACTTTCTTGCTTGTACATATGCTATGCTAGAAAATCTGGTCCTACTTGGTATCAAAGAAAAGGAACAATATGGAAAAATCTTGAGAACAACTTTCTTGCTGATGTTTTTGAGTATTGTTGAAAGCCTTAGAAACACTCTTTTATTTATGCTTTATTGTAAACCAAGACAATGTCAGAACAGAGATCAGACCCCCCCAACCCACAAATTGTAAAGACATCCACATGTTGTAATTTATGCCAGTTATTAAAATTGTTCGTAACGAGATATTATTCAGATAATTTTGGAAATCAAACATCTATTTTGCACTGCGCTGCACCCAATACAAACCATAGAAGACAACGCCTTGCATTCGCATAAACACTGCAAAGAGCTAACAGAAACATTGTTTAATGGTAAAGGGTATTCTTCTGAAGATGACATTCATCTCAGTTCATCTCAGCTAATTTAAGGAGTAAGGGCCTCCCTCTGAGTGTAATGCCTCCCAGGCTCCAGGATCCTATCACAACTAATTACAGGTCTAATCAATAAAGCCAGTGGATTTTTAGGGTGGGGGTCATTTGAATAAAGACATCAACTTCAGAATGACCTAGATTTCACTGGCTGTTTTTGACGTGCGTTAGCTACAAAGAGATCTTCAGGGTGACTTTCTCGAATGCAGAAACATACACTGCAGACACAGAAATTTAGTCGTGTAAGTTCAGTAATAGAGATTCTTCAAATAACTAAAACAGTTTTGTTAGACAAGGTGAAAGGCTCTGGAAAGGGAATGGGGGATGGTAATCATGTAGTCTTTCCATCCACTTTGGAACCATTCTGACTCTCCTGTTCACTCTTAACATTTCCAAATCTTTCTTCAAAGAAGAAAGGCTGAAGGCTAACTGAAAAGAAAATAAAAAGGGAAGGGAAGGTTTGGGAAGGTTTGGGAAGGTTTGGGAAGGGAAGGTTTGGGAAGGGAAGGTTTGGGAAGGTTTGGGAAGGTTTGGGAAGGGAAGGTTTGGGAAGNGGAAGGGAAGGGAAGGGAAGGGAAGGGAAGGGAAGGGAAGAAGGGAAAAAAAGTTCTACAGCTGCCAATGAACAATTTGTTCACTGTTCCTATGCAAGTCATAGGATCACAGAATGGATGAGGTGGGAAAAGATCTCTGGAGATTATGCATTCTGATCACTAGCTCAGAGCAAGGTCACCAGAGCTGTGTTCAGTTGTATTCTGAATAGCTCCAAGCGTGGACATTCCACAACCTCTCAAAGAAACCTACTCCCATTCGAAAAATCTGACAGTTAAAAAAGTGTTCTCTTATCCTTTAACTATTTTTATTTATATTTCTATTTATGTCCCTTGCCTCTTGATCTGTCAGTGGACACCACTCAGAAGAGACTAATTCCAGAATCTGTACACCTTCATGTTTACATGAATTACACAACTTCTCCAAGCTGAATGGTCCCAGCTCTCAGCCTTTCTTTGTACGCCAGATGCTCCAGTCTCACAACCATGTTTGTGGCCCTTCAACGGCCTTACTGCATTTTGTCCATGTGTCTCTTTTGTCCTGGGGAGCCCAGCACTGGATACGTGTCTTGCCAGTGCTGAGTAGAGGGAAATCTCCCTTGAGCTGCCTAAGCCACATGTGTTATCATCATGTGTTGTCAGATTTCTTAGCACTGTCCTCAGTGTGGAGTCATTCAAGCCAAGCAGTCAATGACTGCATGATGCAAAAGTGTCTTACTCAAGTCAATCACTAACAGATGACTTCCTTAAAGGCCCCTTATGAGGAATGTGTGCATGTACGTGTGTATGTACATATATGTATGGGGATCACAGAGGAGTGAGAGAGTTTATGTGTGAGCACAAACATTCCTGCGTATGGGAGAGTAAGAACTCAGTCTAATCAAACCCTGCAGACTTTAGACAAGCTTTGTCTCTGAGGATTGGAATAAAGAGAGCCAGATGTTTGACATGAAAGCAAACTCTACTACCAGCACAAGCCATTACTCTTGGCAGGCTCTGAAGCTACTGGGAATTACAAATCTTGATTTGCAGTCAGGGAAAATATTTAACATTACTGAAAACATTTAAATTAGAAATGGATAAACTGCAGACTTGGCTCTTGAGTGTAACAAGAGGTTCTCCAGACACAAACTAGCTACAAGATATACTGGGCCATGAAACAACAAACTTAATGTTTCTGGTTCAGTAAGGATAAAAACGACTTATTTGCACTTGTTGAAAAAAATTCTGAGTTCTGTCACACTCTTATATTTTGAATAAAGTGGGTTTTTTTTTATGAGTTGCTACAGTAATAATAAGGATTGTAATACTGAGTCTAAGAGTTCTATTCATGGACTACACAGCTCTTGTGTTAGCAGCAGAACTAGATTACAATCCCTAGCAAAAAAAAAACCCCAATCTTATATATGTATATATACTTAAAAATAATGGTCTGGCAGATCTTTAGGAACTTTGCAAGCAGAAACCTGAGTGACTTAAGGCTTTGCCTGTTCACATCAGTGAATCATTTCTATTATGCTCATAGCCATTGAAAGGAAACAGGCACATTTAACCCGATTCTTCTCATGCATAAACAAAGAAGGCAGAAAAGGAAAGATAAATGGAGTAAGATTCCACTGGCATAAGACTGCTAACATGACTCTCCCATGTAGGTTTACAGACCTCTTTACTGGGGACCACATTATCAGACAGATGTCTGATCAGATCTCCTGTCATGAGGTGGCTTTAAGCTGCAGAAGGGATCTGAGCTACGAGCCCTCCTTGGCTTCAGAGAAGTAGCTTTCACCCCTTTGTAGTTTACTGTGTAGACTTTGCTCATCTATTTAGTTTAGCTTGTTCTGTCTGTGAATTAAACAGCTAGTCTCATGGGAAGATAAATTTTCCAGATTGAAAATCCAACTCGATCCTATCTTCTGTTGTTCTGAATCAAGTGAGATCTCTGTCTTTGCTCTAATAAAACATGATGATACACATCACACTGCATAAAGAAGTTCTGATGATAGAACTTTTTACTTTTGAAAATGTATACAGGCATGAAGACTTTTTCATAGACACTAACCTCAATGAACTTCCTTGTTGGAGAGCATTTGTCCAGATAAATTGCACTTCATTATTAATAGTAGTTGACCGTAGACAACATCTCATTTGTGATAAAGAATCTAAACTCGTCTGCAAGGCTGGTATTGGTGATACCAGCTTGCAACGTGAGGATCTCAGTTTTCAGTTTCTGAAAACCCTCAAGAGAATGCTGAAAGGCATGGAGAAAACCTATGGCTGTTTACATTTCTCTGCCTCTAGTCTCCAGTAGTATCAGAGAACAGAGATGCATGTATAGAGCATAGTTAAGGGTTACAGAAAACTCAAATTTACCAGATACAGCTGATATACTTTGCTTATGTGTTTAGGATTCAACAGACTTGGAAATCAATATAAAATTAATCTCTGTCGGATAACCTTGCTCTGCAGTTGGGTGCAGATCATGCTGTAACATGACTGCAGTGAGTCTCTTCCTCCTGTGATTGTGTGGAAGAACTCATGTTTTCCCTTTCTCATCACCTTCTATGAAGGCTTCAACCTGGGCATGACATCACTACCTTATTATATCCATTAATGCTTAATGATGTATTTTCAGAATAGAAAAAAAAGATGAAAAAAAGTCCAAAGTCACAAAACAAACGCTAAGAAAAACCACCTGCATCTTTCAAGCTATAGCTGATCAAACACCAGATGAGTCTAAGAACTGCATAACTGACATTGTGAATCTTCCAGGTTTAAGCTTTTATCTGGGCCTTTGTTCAAAGTTAGTGTGCAATGATGAGATTTTGCCTTCAGTAAAGCTTTTCCATCAGTTAAAGTTATTCATTTTTAAATAGTCCTTCCCACTAATTTTCCAGGGAAGTAAATGATACCCACTTTTCATTATAGAAATCTTCTTAGACATTTCTCTAGTGCACAATGCCCACAGCAGAAAAGCTGCTGTTCTATTCAGTCACACTGGCCATTTCTGCTTATACTGTAATTTAACAACAGCTTCTTAAAATAGAACAGATCTAATAACCCAAGAGCTTTTTGCTAGAAAAAAAATTAGGTAGAAGGTGATGATATACTTCATGGAATATTGCTTCATATTCACTTAGTCATTTATTTCTTCCATTTCTTCCATTAACTGCATCAACGGGGCCCAGCAACTTTCTTTGATCCAACTTCACTGAACTGAAGCGTGGAATTGAATAAGGCCATGCAGACCTATTAAAAAATCCTTAGCAGTGTCAGAATCTGCACCTCAAGAGTCAAAGCTGCATAATGGTGCTAGCTGAATTTTGGGGATTGTGAGATGATCCAACTTACACAAAGGTGAGGTGTCCACGGTTTGGGGCATGACACACAATGGATGAGATAGGAAGGAGGAGAAGGGGAAGGAATAATTCCCCAACACCTTAAAACCAAGTAGTGCTATGGAAATAGCAAGATGATGTGGCAAGAATGTGCAACTAACCCTTAAACTTCAAGGATTTTTGAACTACCTGATGTTGAATAAGTGCAACATCAGATAATGACATCACAAGCTCTATTCAGATTAAATAGCAAGTAAGCAGCAAATCTCAGGCTTCCTATCAGTTTAAAAAAAGGGAAAACCCTCTATTTCTGAATAAATTGACCATGCTTCTTCTTCTCTCATGGCACAGTGTGCATAGCACAGTTGTGTATGATTGAAAAGTCATTACAGAGTTCTATAACATGACAATGTTTACATCAAGATGCAATTGCTTTTCAACCTCCAGTAAGTTCTTATTATTTGAGTCAAAGAGTTGACATAAGCCCTGAATGAATTATTCTGAAGTTGTGTGAGGTGTAAAAATCAGATTCTGACAACCACTTCCAGTAAGTTCTGACAGGAGCCCCCAGGAACTACCTGAAGCACAAATATATGAGCTAATGTAATTCACCAAAGACTCACTGACATTTTACTTGCTTTTCTCTGGCCATTATTTTGGTTCACAGAGGCTCACTACCTTCAACGCTTTTTCTATACCTTCTGCTCTGGACCATTAACACTGGTCTCACTGCAGATTCTTCACCATCTTATATATAGGTTATCCCACATGTTTTGCTGAAGCTCAGGGTCCACCAACACAGGCTTTTTCAGCATAATTGCTAGTAAAAGGTATGACATATGAAGATAGATACAAAGCTTACATCCAGAAATAACTAAGCAAGCAATCCCACTCTCCAATCAAGATGAAATTTAGGGAAAGAACTCCTTCAAGCCTATGCCAAAGCAAATCAGGAAAGAGAAGGAATCAAATACAGTTGAAAATAAGGTCTTGCTTCTTCTCAAGGTCACAGCTCAAAGATGCGTCTTCCAAAACATGCCTGCTTGTTTTTATTCCATATTATCCTTCTATAGAAGCACTGTCATCCTACTTCTTAAAGAAAATCTCTCTCATTTGGGATGTCCTTCATGACTGTCCGATAATAAACTGAACAACCTTACCTGGAACCATCTTCTGCAACAAGCTACCCAGGGCAGTGGTCAAGACACAAAGCTGCTGGTGTTGAAGAAGCTTTTGGACAATGCTCTTGGAAATATGGTTTGATTTTTGGGTGGTTCTGTGTTGAGCCAGTAGTTGGACTCAATAATCCTTGTGGGTCCTTTCCAACTTGGGATATTCTATGATTCTATGAATCTAAAAATTAAGTGCAGAAGAGTGAAGCTCAAAGTGAGGTAACCAGTGGCAGAAGGCTTATCACTTATTTTGTTGCCTTGAAAGTTGCCAGAAATGTGTGATCTAAATCTAAGTGACATTAAACAGATGGCACTGAATGACCAAGAAAATAGCACGGGTCTTTCTCCACCCATGAGCTCTCTTTGCACTTTTAACTGAATTAGCTTTGCTGAACTGCAAGATGCAGCTTTTTTCTTGCCTCTCTTTATTTGAAAGAAAATTTGGGGCAGCTTAGCAGCTTTGGAAGGAAAGATGCTGTTAGGTTAACATGGATATATCCTGTTTTTATGGGAAAAAGGAGAACAAAGCGCAGACATGCAGGATTTGTTGGCATTTCAGGGCAGCTTGCCTGTTGCCACTTGGAACAAAAAGGTGAATATTTTGTTCATTCTTTGCCAAGTGGTGTTGCTGTCAGACAAAACCTGTTGGCAAAGGTGAGCAGGGAGAGGGCTCCCACTGCACCTCTTTAATCAGACTTCTACGGTAACGGAGGCAATTTGGAGACATTATCTTAAAAGACAGAGACACCAGCACACACGGCCTAATTTCCTCCTCCTGACTTCACCTCCAGAATGCTCCAAGACAGTCTGAACTTTTTGTTTTGTTTTCTTTTTTTTTTTTTTTTTTAAAAATTATGTTTTATCCCCTTTGTCCAAACTAACAATTTAACTATACAGTACACATTTCCCTTTTCCAAACTTCATGGACAAGTGACTACAGTCTCACTTGCCTCGAAACAAGCCATATAACTTCGGTCTGTGCAGTCACTGCCAATCTTTCCCTAGAAAGACAGAGCTCCCAGACTCACATTTGGCAACTATTGCTGTGTGGAGGGAGGCAGGAGAGAGAGAATGAACTTTATGAATAAGCTGCATTATTCTTGGAAGCACTCGGGCTAACACAGAAATGGGAGACATAAAACACTGCCCAGATAAGACGTCGTGTGCTGGAGACGAATAGACTACACAGCAGACCTGATGAGCTTGCACCAATTGGCAAACCCTATGTTTCTCTGAGAACATATACAGTTACTGACATTTGACTTTCAGCTTGGATTAAGTATCAGAAAGAAAAATGCTGATTCAGATTAAAACATATCTGATTGCAGGAAAAGACAATTTCAAGGAGATGAATGCTTAAACACTAGAGTATGTAGCCAAGATTGCCTAGCATGCAAATCGCTCAGTATCTATTCAGTGTATCATTATTATTTCACTATCCCTGAAAATCTGCCAAAAGCCATGGGGAAATACCAGAATTTCACCTTGCAGCAGCATTTAAATATAAAGCAAGCAAATCAGAGCTGTAAAAGGTGACAGAAACCCTTGACTTCTCATTCATGTGTTAGTGGAGATAGAACTGATAATCTCTTAAAGAGCCCACAGAAGATGAAGAGCATTAAACTCCAGTTATTTCAGCCAAGGGAGATGGAGCTGTACACTGTGTGTTTTTCTTAGACAGAACTTCTGGATGTATAACATGGGTTTGGCAAAGATAGAGAAAATTAGAAAGAAAAACACAGTAGGACGATGTACATTGTATAGCAGTGTTGCTGCCTTATACATGGACAGATATTTCAATGCAGCAGCCCTGTGTATTTAAATGCAATAAATACCTATTTCAGATTTTCCTGTTTTACTTTTTATGTTTTAACAACAACAACAAAAGGCTTTGAGAGGAACAGAATTGGTTCCAGTAATGATGTCAGAGACTGAATGCACAAGTTCTTAGTACTGGAATCAGAACTACAATTTATTCTTTCATTAAGAACAGTACTGGAAATAAATTGCTGTACATAAGACCAATTTAAAACAGAACTAATTAATTCCACAGATGTTAATATAATCATAGAATCATAGAATCATAGAATGGTTCAGGTTGGAAGGGACCTTAGAGATCATCTTGTTCCAACCCCCCTGCCATGGGCAAGGACACCTCCCACTTAGACCACTTTCTTGCGTCCATTTTAACACTAGCTGTTACTATCTTGGGTGATGCTGCTTTTACACATATACATTGGCATTATTCACACACACAGTGCCAGGGCTGAAGGACTGAACAGAAGCACACTTCACATGGTAGCTTCACTTACGCACTAGCAATAAGTACCAAATTAATGCAAAAATGCCTATTAGAAAGCAGTTGTTTTAGGAGACATCAGGGATACCACAGCAATTGATCCCTGCATCAGGGAAAACAAAGATATGTCAGGGAGTTTGTTCTGATTGTTACAGATAACCCTGATATGTCTTTTGGATACCTCCTCATTATGCCTGAGTTTAGTCCTCAGTTGCTTATTCATAAATATGAGTAAGAATAACTGAGATGATATTCACCTTGACCTCTCCCACTATGCTTTCCTCTATGCTGGTGAAATATTCTGTCTCCAGCCCACCTTTAACTTGATCTGTTCAACAGAATACATTAATCTGAAAGGCAGCCTGGGTTGACCAGTTGAGGTCTACTTACCTAAAGTTAAGAGAATTTAATCCTATCCTGCTTGATTTACATTTTCACTCTAAAATAAATATTTTTCTATAATCTCCTTCTGTCCACAAATTTTAACTATTTGCCTTGTATATTTTCTTTTTAATTAATTTATCAGTTATCAGTTACATTACTGCTGCATCCACTAGTCCAAGGAAAAAAGCCTACCTTCATAAAAATGTGCCCTGAAAACAAGTCCTGTTTTGTATTTCCGCTTTGTATGGTTGTGGATTGGGGGTTGGTGTTTATTTTGGTTTAGTTTTGTTGATTTAGCTGTTATTTTTCCTGAACACACTAAGTGTTCCCATTTTCAGTATGGAGAACATAAGCATTAGCTCTTATACCATATCCCATGGAAGTCATCAAACAAAAATGTGATAAATTCTTTATATATCATCTATTATTACTATTCCCTAGGGTTTTGCTTAGGGGTGCTGCTAGAGGCAGAAAATAGACTAGGTGGCCTTATGTGCTTCATCCATTTGACTCTGTTCTTATTCACTTCTATCACTAAAGGGATTGTGTAGACTTCCAAAAGTATCTTCAATTCCTTTAGAAAAGAATCAGAATTTTGTTGAGGAGTAAAAATAATCATGAATAGTCACTGAAGAGCTGGTTATATACCACATATTCTGCATTGTGCAACTTCTTCCATTTATATGAATGGAAATGATTAAGATTTTACTTACTTTTTAGAATCTAGTACTAAGGAATTAACAAACAAAAGAAGTTATATGAATTATTTAAGGACTCCAGGAGACACAGATAGGACTTTTGGGTATCAAGTGAGCCTTTTAACAGGTAAAGTCTGATAAATAAAAGGCAGAGAAATAAAAAAGGGGTACACATTTAGATATGGGATATCACAGTTGTAGAGGTCTTTGGCTTGTTTAATATAGAAGTGAAAAACTAGTCAAGACAAAACACAAGAGATTGAACTGTAGGGAATTACTGTGAATCCATGGAATGGAAAGAGGCTCTTGACTTACCTATGTTTTTAAAGTTATTTGAAAAGGAGAGTAATTGTGGAAATTACTCTACAACCTCCTCCATCTGATACAACTGAGATCTCCTTAGACAACAGGATGAGAGGTAACCGCCTTACGTGGTGCCAGGAGAGGTTCAGGTTGGATATTAGGAAAAAAATTCTTCTCAGAAAGAGTGATAATGCATTGGAACAGGCTGCCAGGGAAGTGGTGGACTCACCATCCATGGAGGTTTTCAGGAAATGTGGACATGTGGTGCTAGGGACATGGTTTAGTGGGCATGGTGGTGATGGGTTGACACTTGGACATGATGATCTTAGAGGTCTTAATGATTCTATGATTGTACGAATAACAACTAGCAATGAATTTTGGCACTGCCCTCTGCCCTGTTTACTGGCTGGTATATCTAATGTGGCTGTGCAGGAGGGGCCTATAAATCCTCACACACACCAAGCAGGAGCTCCTCTCTCCTCAGACATCAACATTCATCCTTAATTAGAATGACAGTGACATTGGGGGGAAAAAAAACCAACAAGTAAACATGTACAGAAATAACAAATCCATAATATTTATAGTCAGTTCTCTGCTCTGCTCTTGACCTGCAGTTGGCAGGATCAGAATAATCTCAAATTACACTTTGCCAACTCTCTATTTAGAAGTCTTTTGTGGCCAAAGGTTAAGAATGATGCATCCTGGGTGACTCGTATGACAGGCATACATGACTGCCACTGGTACTATGGCTTGCTGCCTATTGCAATTATTTCCCTGGGGTTCTTAAATGTTGCAGTCACCTGATGTTATTTCATCCTCCCATTTACTGTGTAGTGATATGAAATCACCCCAAGATAATGTTAATCCTCACTTTTTTGAGAAGATACATGAGTTTTTGAGTATAATCCACAGAAACACATGGCCTCTTCAGCCACTGAGAAATTAATCCCTCAGCACACACAGCCCTTCTTCACTCTCCATAAATCTTAGACTAGTAGAGCGCTAATTAGGGGAAATCTAATAAACAGCAATGATGCTAGAGCATTTTGCAACATGGTCATTGCTTAAATTGATACTAAATTTCCAGCTTCATCAGCGGTGTAAGTAAACACATTTAATTTTTCATTTCAATTGATTATCAAGCGTATGCAGTTAGTTACTATATCTGCACTGAGCTATCTAAGAAATGGACTAATGAGACAACAAGCCCCAGCCTGTCTATGCACCTAGATCTCATTGCTTTTTACTTCTGTCTTCTCTGTACTGCATTCTTACTCGTTTGGAGTAGGAGATTTCTGCAGCATGACACCCAAGTCTGTTATTTTAAGTGACATCTAAAAGCTCCTCTGTATCTCCCCCCTCACTGATGCTACATTGCAGCTGCATCTTGAAATAAACAACTTCCTCCTCTGTAACAGATGGTGCTGTGTAACCCAGACTACAGGTACGATGTCTGTAGCAGCAGTAATGAAGCAGGAATGCTGGGCAGACCAGGGTGGGAGGGATGGTGAAAACTCAGGAGACCACTTTCCCTGTTAGTCTCAACAGTGAAGATGAAGGAGATGTGAATCATTATGAGAAGAATGGGGATGCTCAAGGATACGTCAGGCTGTATTTCAGACTGGCTTCATCTCCTTTTTTCCTTTAATGAGGAATAGTAAGTATTTAAGAGGAAACTAATTCCACTTATAAAGCACTTACCTAATTAAACCTCAACTGCAGAAATCTGTTTTCTCAGAGATGCACTCTGCGATGCTCACCACCTAAGGCTATACCTCAGCCATATGGCACTTTATTGATGCTAGCAGAAGGAGCCCTTTTTACTTTTTCATAGGTGGGTGCATGCTGGATACCGGGACTGGGAAAGGGAGTGAGAACAAAAGAAAATGTAAGGAAGGAGAATCAAGAAGGAAAGACAAAGTTCAACGGTTGAATTCTTGCTGAACTCTTCCTTTTCTGATCAGAACAGCTGGAGGTCTTGTTTCTTCCCTACAATGAACTTCTCTTGTTTTCCAGACCCTTGGACTCAGACTGACTGATCACAAATCTCTTCACAGGAGAATTGCTATGTGAGGGGTTGTCCTTATTGGGCCTTCCAGAAGAAATACAACTACTGATTTCAGTGTGTTTCAGCCCAAGCAATAGTTGCATGAGTTTAGGAGTAGGATGAAAGTTTCTCAAGTGTCTCTGCTGCTGTATCTTCCCCTCCAGGGCCACACTCATTCCAATCCCAACAAGTTTAAGGCTGTATCAAAAAGTGGCTAGAAGACCTCAGAGGAGAAAATCAGTGCTGAAGCATGTTGCAAAGGAAACCTGGTAAATACTGATTTTACCTGGAGTCAGAAAAGAGAGGTTTACTTCAAAATAAGCCATTGGGATGTTTAACTTCCAGATAGGTCCTGATACAGGAAGAGTACGCTTTTAATAGCAGACGTCGCATTCCCAAAATAAGACTAGCAGCCATAGAGACTACAGGTTTAAAGCAATATGGTTGCATTTATATTATGGTCAATATACAGTATAATGGTTTCCAAATTCTGTTTGAATATCTGGCATTTCCTTCGCTGGAGCAAATGTCGGGTTTGTAAGGTGTTCATGGCTCTGGTGCCTGAGCCAAAATGGTGCATGACACCTGGCACCCTCTCCCATCTCTGTCTTACAGTATTTCTAACACATAGCATTCCTTTCATCATATGTATGTGTTTTCCATTTCTCATGGTAAGTTTAATTTGTCTAAAAAACATACGGCAACTTGCTGGCAATCCTTTATCCTTTGGGGACTACTTCCAGGGGGGATGTGGAAACACAGCTAGCAGATCCACTGGATTATGCAGTGAACAAAGAAGAGTTGGAATCATCAGCAGCGTATCTTCACCATCCAATATGGCACTTCAGATAATCTGCTCTGCAAACATTACTGTACTGAGTCTGAGGCTGTATTACCCACGGTTACGTATCTGCTGCAGCTCATTTATCCTTGCTGTGGCACTGCATTACACAATATGTAGAGCATGCTTTAAGTGCTCTTGATAAAATACAGCCTGTACTATCTTTTTCTATAAAATCTGTGAATCCACAAGATGTATTTAATATTTATCTAATCAGTGATTTTTAGTATTTGTTCTAAATTCTGATGTTCATTATTGCACCATAAAAAAAGAATGCCTTGTGAATGTATTATCAGAGCATTAATTCGTTTACAGAGGAACTCGCTTGTTATTTTAATACTTCATCTGAATTCTTTATGAAGCAAATTATAATTAACAGAGATTTTTTTCATTATTGTCTCTGCAATACTTCAATGTTTTAAAAGGAAAAGCTGGATGCTTTCAACAAAGCATAACTTTCATTTTGGTACCTATGCAATTTTAATTCCTGAAAATAATAAATGGAATATTTTTAAAAATATCTCCCTTTCTTTTGTGTTTTCTTTCCCAAACCGTTTGTCAGATTTCACTGCCTACCAGGGCAAATTAGATCTACTCAGGGCTGTCACTTTGCAAATCTTCTAATGAGCCCTGTAGGTCACATTAGACACACTATCAAATTACATCCTTAGATCATCATCAATTCTTACATTAAACTTTACCTAACCCAATTTTTTTTACTGCAGTTGTTTTATTTGTCTTATTTTTATTTATTTTATATGTCACAGTGACTGATGTAATGTTTCTCAGATATTACTGTCTTTCCTTCATTCTTACTTGCATTATCACTTTCTGAAAAGGGTATCATTTATGTGTAAGAACTCATCTGACTACTATATTCTGCCTTTCTTCCACTCACCCTGGATTTCAATGCAACAGGTTTTTACAAGCCTGCTCTTAGCAGCTGATCTGGTTCAGCCTTCTTTGTAGTCAATGAAGAGAAACAGGCATGACTTTAGAGTGTAATTCAACTGACTCATTCCAGAGACCTATTTTGAGAAGAGAAATACTGTACCCTAAAGTGTCTGTCTCCCTCCAGTGGTTACAGAGAGAACGTAGGCAAATTGTCAGGAGTAGTATCAGGTGAGAGGAATCATAGAATCATAGAATACCTGCATCTCCCTTGCAAAAAGCAAAGCGAGGTTCCTATGAACCATTAAATAACAGCTAATGGAGCTGGTCTCAGGTTACCATTTTTAGAAAGGCAAGGCTTTGTTTTATATTCAATTACCTTGCCTAGAATTAGATTTTTATAATAACTGGAAAAAAAAATCATTGCATTCCCCAGATAAAAGGAAATATGAAAATATAATATGCTGTTTATTGTTTCTAGAATTTCCTAAATGATATAAAGGCATTTATTACATTGTAAATGTGCCGAGTGATTTTAGATATTCTCTTCTTTCAGCCAACCCTACACGTGGGATTTAATTTTCACACACCTATGTGGAATGCAACAGCAGAGCTATGTTCCTGAATGACCTTCAGGGCCAGCCATGTTTTGATTAGGTTGTACTCAATTCAATCACAGAACCAGAGAATATCCTGAGTTGGAAGGGACCCACAAGGATCGTTGAGTCCTACTCCTACTCTCTAACAGTTTTAGCTGAGAAGAAATTGTCATGGATCAACCATACATAGGGGCAGAACGTCCCAAGTCCAGCATGAGGGTGACAGAGCCAATACCATAGTTTCAGCAATGTATTTGCTTTTTTCTTTCTTTTTCTCCCAGGATTATTTTCTCAGGTCTTTTGTAGCTTGTACAACTTTATTCATCCTAAAAGAAAGAAGAAATAAATGTTTCTTTTTCCAGAAAGCAGCCATGATGTACTCTCTGTTAGAAAGAGGAAAGCATTACGGTACTGGACCAGTGCTGTTCAACATCTTTGTCGGTGACATGGACAGTGGGATCGAGTGCACCCTCAACAAGTTTGCAGATGATGCCAAGCTGTGTGGTGCAGTCGACA